>VWZD01000860.1:112982-165382 GCA_013396695.1 Sakesphorus luctuosus | reverse complement strand
CTGATTTCCAAGTGCTTGAGGAGAATATGAAGTCAGTTAGAAAGACATTAATAAGAAAGAAATTGTAGATTGCAAAAAAATTTTACTTAAGTTACTAAGAAAGTTTTCCCTCACTTTATTAGCAGAATTATTTTCTCTACTAATCCTCAACATGGTATTTTTCAAATATATTAGGTATTTAACCTGAAAAGGAGATTTTCCCGACCCATAAGTTGTCAATACAGTTGCTTAAAATTATTGTGTAGTTAAGGCATTATTGTGAAGCATGGAATATGTTATTCTCAGGTATGCTCACTTACATAATTCTAATTTGAACAGTGCACTTCTGGCTATCGTGCTGAAGAGGCAGTGGAGTTATTAAGAGCTTTCTACAGACAGGAAAATCCCAATGGTAGGTTTTACATTAATGTATCCATTTTGATCCCAACCTAATTTAAAAGAATGCTGGCACTGGTATTACTGTAATTCACATCTGATGATTTTTCTCCCTTTCTGTTTCTTCTTGGTAGCACCAAAATCAAAAGTACGGAAAAAGGATCGTCGTAAGTAGCCCTACACTAGAGGAAGAAAGAAACTTACCAAAAAATGATATGTAAAGATTTCTTCGGAGTCCTTTTTTAAAATGTACACTTCAGTCAAATGATGTTTAATTTTCTGTACAGAGTTTTTACTAATAGGATGCTTACTACCTGTCCCTGTGTTTCTATGTGTGTGATTTCTTGCTGTCATAATGACCAAAAAAAGGAATAAATGGCTGGTTTTAGAACGAGGAAATTTTGTGGTTCAAGTTCACTTGTTTACAGATTGATGAGTCCATTAAAAAGATGCCATTTTGTGCAGCACATTCTAGAATATTTTTTCCTTCTGTCTGTGGAGAAGCATCTTGCTTTTCAGTAGTAAATGTTTGCTTAGGCAAGTAAGTAAATCTCTTGGAAGGTTACATTTGTAAGTCCTTCACAGTCTGTGTGTATATATTTCATCAAAAGGCATATAAAGGAATTGTAGAATCCGTGAAGATTTGACATAAGACCATTGTAAATGTTTCTTCATTGTTTTTTACACCCTCTCTAGCACAGGCCGTATTTTCAGATGTAATTTCTGAAAGTCACATACCTGTGCAAACAGGTAGATAGGCAGAATCACATCTCAGTTTATGTATGCTGTTGTTTAATAAGGGTAAGCAAACATGACTTGGCTGCACAGCATCTTCATACAAAGTTGTGGAGAAACTCTCCACAATTCTCTTTAGACTCTCCACTCCTGTTGTGAATAATTAGTTTAAGAAATGCTTTATCTTTAACAATCCACTAAGAAGTTGAAGCTGTTGTCAGCTACTAAATTATAGTAACTGACACAAGCAGATACAAGGGAAAACCAGGAAATTAAATGGGTAATAGCAAGAAGAAAAAATATTTAGGGTGTTTATCTTTTTGTAGTGTTGGTTGACTTTGTCATGTCCATGTACATTGCTTGGCAATGCAGTAATTTAATATCCAGAAGAGGGCCTTCAAGTTCCACTAATGAATTAAGAATGCAGGTACAGTTCAATCTTGATTTTATACTTAGAGGATAATTATATTAAGCATGAAGCTGTTTGTAGTTTATTTGGCTGTTATTCAGAAATTTGAGAAATGCCCTAACTTTTTTTTGAATGCAAAAGAGTGGCTAAAATTTTATGATTATAAAAAGCGAATACAATTAAACCTTTTAGCTATTTCAAGTAAATGCTTTCAAAAGTGTTTTTAAAAAGAATATTAAGAGCTTTACTTTGTCACCATTGTTCCTAATAACTTTTAATGTGTATTTTGTGCACTTACTTATTGTTTACAAAGTGACATGGGAATGAAACATTTTTACCATAATAGCTGTTTTCAGAGTTTAGAAATAATATTTCTTTAAAGGAAGCCCTTTAACTGATGTCAGTGGCCTATCCTATTCTCCTGACCATTACTTACAGCATTCTTTGAGTCTCCATAAACAAAAGAAGTTATGACTGTGTTCGTAGATTTCATCTGCTTCAGGTCTCTGAGGCCTCATGAACCAGACAGCTAAGCTGGAAAAGCTGTTTGGTAAAAGACCATTTTTAATGACTGTGATGGCTTTATTGAAAAGAAATGGGCATGCCTGTGGTTACACTGTTTATCTATACAGATACATACATTCAGTTCTCAACTGGAGCCTCATTTTCTTATACCTTCAAGTCACTAAAGTCCAAATTAAAGGAAGACTTTAGACTGCTGGCTTGTTACTGACATCAGTAACAGTAGGAATTGGAGCCTTGATACTGTTTGGGAGCAGGACCTAAATCTCTCAACGCTTTTTATTCCTCAAAGGGGCTAAGAACACTTTCCTTACTTGCTGCCTTCTTTCAAAGAAGGATGTTGTTAGCATTTGGATAGTGTGACAGTAGGAACCAGGTAAATAAGAAAGATTGCTGGTGGCAGGACAAAACACACTTTAAAAGCTGTGTCCAGTTTTTCAACCCTTAAATTGGAACAGAATTTTTTTGTAATAGGAGTCAGTGGTAACCTGTCACTTAAAAAACAGTTCAGGTCTTGTGCAAAGCCAAAAGAGACTGAAGAGGGTGACAAAAGTAAAAATTTCTCTTAAGAGTGATCAAAGATAATAATGTGCATCTTGGAACAGAGGCATGACAGATGAATAGCATAGCAAGATAAAAACTGTTGTTCTAGAGAAAGATTATAAAGGATACTTCTCTTTACTGTAATGTGTAAGGAAAAAACCATAATGGTCTAGTATTGAGGCAAATTTGGATGTGTGGGGTCGGAGTTTTTGGTTGCTGGGGGTTTTTTTTGTTTTTGTTGGGGAGTGTGGGGGTGTGTGGGTTTTTGGGTTGTTTGGTTTTCTGCATTTCTTTTGGTTCTGGGGGATTCTTTGGAGTTTGGTTTGGTTTTTAGGGGTGTTTTTTTGGTTTTTTAGGGTTTTTTGTTGGTTTGGGGTTTTTTTCAGGGCAGGGGGTTGTTGGGAGGTGTTTTGTTTGTTTTTGTGGGTTTTTGGGGGAGAGGACTATAATATATAAATTATATAAGTATAGCTCAGGGAACAGACTGCTGAAAGATTACACTGCAGGCAAAAATGTAACTCATTAACCTGAAAATCCTGTTACATATAGGAGGAAGAACAAATGCAGATACACACACAGGCATTTCTATAAAAGAAAGTAATCAACTCTTGTGTGAACACAAGCTGCTCATCAGAGCCATGGCATGATGTCTTGACAACTGCCAGGGGTGCAGCTGTCTCCTCCTCACTCCCCCCAGGCAGTGCTCTCCTCCCTGCCTGCAAATGGCCATCCCACCACAGTAGCAGCAGCTCGGGCAGCAGGAGCCCACAGAGTCTGGTCTAGTGCCACTGCCTCAGGCATGTGCCTCAAGCAGGTGTCCCAGTCTGACGTGCCACAGCTCTTCCTAACCATGAGTTTTGAGTTTCCTGGTTTTTTTTAGAGTTGGATTAAAAAACCTGAATGTTCCAGAAGAAATGACAGAGATCCTGGGTAGAGGGTTCTAAGTTCAGTCTCAGAGAAACCTCTCCATGACTAAGCTCAGCTCAGGGGCTAGAAGAAGGCAGGAGGCAGCCACAACAATTATAACCTGATGAGCTGACTGGTTTCAGTGCTCCAGGTCAGAAAATGAACTTCAAAAGCAAGAGAATTAGAGAATACAGAAAGAAGAATGTCAGAAAAAGAATTGAACCATTCTTGAAAGCTTATTCAGTGAGAAAATCCTTGCTCATGGCTGTGGAAACATAGGCTTGGTTTGTAACTGCTGCTACCAAGTAAAATCTTGCAGCAAACTGGGTTACACAGCCTGGAAGAAGTATTGCTGTCTGTTTGCTGGGGTCCTAGTGTCAGGCTTTGGCTCTGGCCCTAGAAGAGTGTCAAGAGCAACAACTTTAATTGTTCCTGACACCTGGAAAACTCAGAGCAGTGGCTTATAAATGACACTATTAATTTTCACGGTGCTTTTACCTATTTTTATCTATTTGTTTCTGGGTTGCCACATAGCAGTCCTCAAGAGCAGCAGTAAATGTATTCAACCAGTTTATTTAAACAAGTTTAAATGCTTCCCTATTTTTCCCTTGCTGCTTGATAAATAAATGCTTCAACTTCAGGGTTACGTTTACCTTGGACTATATTTTTGCCAGTTCATCACAGGTAAACATGATTTTATTTCAGCCTTCAGTTTGCTTGTCAATAGTCTGACATTGAAATATATTGAACCAGCTAGGAGGGCAGGAAGCAAAACAACACGGCTTTGTCTCTGCTAAACCGATTACAATTGACAATCCAAGGCTATAATAAATATGTCTTGTGACTTGCACACTAGAGGAGAGCCTGAGTTTAAATTATAGCTTTGGGTTTTGAAATGCTCACTGATCCATTCCATTCCCATTAAGAGCGCCTTCCGCTCTGCAAAATTAAGTGATCTCTTTACATGACAGTTTAATTTAATTAATTTGTTTTTCGATATGTACATTTATGGAGTTTCTCCATTAAGCTTTTGCAATGTCTGTAGGTCCTATGCATTAATGTAAATGCGCCATGGCCCATAATTACCTTTGGCAGGCTTAGGGCACTGATAAAAAGATTATATTTTTAAAACTAAAGTCTTCGAACTTCCTCGGTGCTTGGCAGGGAATCTATTTCTGTGTTTTATTTGGAGCAAGGCTGGGGAGCCTGCAGCCAACAACTCCAGTGTAGGCAGTGACTGTTACGTTTTAGAAGAAAATGCATTTGAGGCTACATGAGAGAAGGGGAGAGGAAGACAATTAGTGCAAGAGTACTAGAAGCAGCTGTTTGTTTTGCCTTGTGGCTGCCAATATATACTCTTATCATTAAAGTGCATCTAGAGACAAGGTATTTTCTATGAAATTACTTCTCAAAACATGGATCTTTGTCTTTTTAAGGGGCTGCCCCAAAGTGAGTTTATCTTCCTTTGTCACAATAGCTTTGCACTAGCCAAGAATGCTGGATTCTCCCTATGCCTCCTCCTCCTTCCTTTCTAAAAATGAACTTTTCAGGGAAATATGGAATTCAGAGAAGTTTGAAGGAGAGCAGATGGCCAAGAGTGATCCAATAGGATGTAAAACTTCAGTTAGGTAGTTGCTTGGCAGGCAAGTAAAAGTGAGCCTGTGATGTTTCCATAGTGATGTTTTCACATGGTGCCTTCCTTTTGTCTTTTAAAAATCTAAGTGATTTAAAAAAAGAAAAGGGAGTGTGTGGGGGTAAAGTAAAATCAAGGGCTCTGCCAGAGACAGAGAGACCTGGGCTTCTCTGTGATTTCTGCCTGGACAGTGATGCACTGTCCTCAGCTACAGTCACACACACCAGCCTCTGTTGCTGTGGTGCTTGTCTTGCTGGATAAAGCAGGGACAGCTTCGGAAATTAAGATATGACTCAGAATGTAGTGTTCTAGGAGGGGCAATTGGGCACTGATTTTTTGTGGGGTCAGGATTTCACATTTACCTATGGAGGAAGGTTTGCCGTGGCGCTTCTCTAACCTCCAGAGCTTTCTCTATATACAAGGAGGCAGTGAAATAAAAATTAATGCTTCCTGTGACTTTGATGCCTACTTTCTCCTTTCAAGTCTTAAAGGTAGCCATCACAGTCACATTAATTTGTGAGGACATGAACAACAGCCATTATCTGTGCAGCCATGTTGCGCAAGAGAAACAAGATTTGTAGGGAGAGGCAATATCTTATTAAGCCAAATGACAGTTGGAAAAAACCAGGCAAGCTTTTCAACAACCAGCTGTAGGGACACTGAGTTCAAAAGCTTACCAGCTTTTTCCACACACTTAAAGTAAAATTAAGATGAGTAACTATGTACCATCTCCCTGCAAAACCTGCTTTTCTTGAAAAAAAAAAGACAGATTTGACTATTAGCTGGTTTGAGCAGGAAAAATGTTTGTTAGGAGACTGGACTTATGGTAAACCCTGCTTCTAACTCCCCAGCAGAACCCTCGCTGCCTTTGTATAGATGTGTCAGCACATACACCGGCACTTTATGAGACCCAACACAATTTTCCCCTCTCAAAAGCCTCCCAGCAAGGGGCTGAGTGCAGCAGCTGGTTTCCTGACCCACTCACCTTCGAGCAGGCAGTCTCTGTTGAGGAGAAGCAGGTTCCTAGTGGGAGTGCTGTGGGACTGGGTGCTGTGGTTCACATGACCTCTGGTTTAGGTATCCCAGCAGGAACTGCCCCGAGTGCTGTGGTACAAGCAAATGAAGTCAGTTTATCCTGAGAACAAAATTACCTGTCAGTCCTTCTGTGCTATGGCCTCACTCATACATTACTAAACCTGACCCTGGAGACAGCAAATGCTTCCTTTTTAAAGAAATTAATTTTCCTGCCCTCTGCAACTTCTTTGCAGTCATGCTGTGCAGCACTTGTACCAGCAGAAGCCTGAATGAATAATTCAAAACTATACCTCTTTAGTGCACTTCTAAAATATCTAAATGTGTTTATCCCGTCAGGGTGCTCCATCAGGATTCTTGAGCTGCCAGGGATAAGGGGGAGGGCTGGAAGCTCTCAGCCATGGTAGCCACAAAACCTTGATTACTTACAACATGGGACACTTCAGAAGCATTTCCACCGCAGGAAGAATCTGACAGCCTGAGTGTGGGCAGCTGCAGCTCAGGGAGATTCAACCTATGTTCAGAGTCCTTGCAGTGCTGCTCTGCCACTGAGGGCAGTCAGGGAATGGCATTATAGTGGGCAAAGTGGAGTGGCTCAGACTCTGGCCCATCTTTTCCCTTAACACTGTGCCATGGATGCTTCCTCAGCACTCACTTCAACATATTGTACTGAAAGTTTATTCTGTTCATTCCTGCGAGCCTTTGATCTTCTTTTATACTCTGTGGCAGAACTAGAGCACTCCCATTTGGAACCACTTGCCTGTTTATTTCAGGTTTCAGACCACCCCCAGGCAGCACTGCTCAGCAGCCATCAGCACTTGCCTGTGTGCTGAGGCTGTAGTTACAGACCCAACTCCAAGATACCTTTGTGTCTGATCCTGTGACAAATTTAACCCTGCTGTACTAAGGCACATGCCTCCCCATTGATCTCACCCAGCATATTTTCATTTTGTGCCCTCTTTTCTCTCCTGCTGCCTCCCAAAAGCAGCAGCAGCTGCACTGCCTAGCTGAGAAGCAGCAGCAGTGAGAAGCCTCTGTCCTCCTGCCTTTCTGCTGCTCCAGCTAGAATAATGCCAGCTACCAAGAAGGAATAACCAACAAGGAGCCTAATGAAACAGCAATCTGGCATTAAGATGTGTATATAGTTGCCATTTGTTAAATTGACAGATGACATTTGGAACATGCAGCCCCTATTCATTTTTTGAAGCTAAATACTCTCTTGAAATAAAGTCTTTGCCATTAGTGTTAAAGCTGATTTGCAGCCCAGACAGGGCCGGCTGTGCTTTTACACATTTCTGGGCACAGGGTCATATTCCTAGCAGCTATAAGATTTTTTTTTGCAATGAACTGGACAATTAATGAACAATAAACAATTACCTGATTACCCCAGATTACCTTGAATGCTACTTTTATTTTTCTCCTGCTACTTTTTCATGTAGAATTCCTCATACAAGGAAAAAAGCGTAGTGTTTTGACAAACAGTTTTAATCAAATTTCATCATCTTAGTCCCACTCATCTACATTTTTATGTATCTACAAAAACAAGGCACCAAAGGAAAGTTCCAAACACCTTCGTCAATAGTTCAAAATTTATTCATAAGCAACAAAAACAGCTTTCATAAAGGCAAATACCTCAGGCATTATATTTTAGGAACATTTAAGAGTGTGAAGGAACTCAGCTCATCCAATTCAAAAGCATAGAAATCATGGTAAAGATGCAATATTCCTTTACACCTTCAAATTGCTGTCAACACTTTCATGATAACTTCCATTTCCAACTCCAGAAATACTCAGAAGAAATAGGTGCCCAAACTTTATCAAAGTTGTACTTTTAGACAAGTACTTGGCTGTTACCTCATATGCTGCTTCATCAGTTTTATTGATAAAGGCCCAGAGAAGTCATCTGACTTGTTTATTTAATGTCTTGTCAAAGTCATTCCATTTTAACACTAGGATGTCATTCCACTACTATGACTTCAACTTATTTTTTGCACATAAAAGAGCAAGAATCAAGCCTTCCAATATGCAGAAAATCTGACAACTACATGGCTACTATTGACTGATGGGAGTGAAGCACCTTCCATATGTGTATGCATAGCTTCATCTCATGTCCCTTCAATGACTGAACTAAGGTTGGGAAAAGGTAAGTCTCTTGACAGGTGCTTTCTGGAGCAGCTAAGGCAAGAGAAAGTGAGAATGGAGCCAGCAACCATCTCACTCTGATTTGCCAGGAGGTATGGATTTGCCAGGAGGCACAGCCCCATGGGAGCCACAAGAGGAGCAAGAGCCTGCAGAATGTTTGAGTCACAGAAACATTTCCTTTCTTAAAGTTAAAAAAAAAATCTTAAATTATTTACATATGAATGGCTTCTAATGAGGACACACTAGCTCAGTTTTCCAGCAGACTTTCAACAAGGCCAAAATTAAGGATACAATTACATGGCAAAATACTAGACTGAGATCTTTATGGTTTTTGTGTCAACAGTGAAGTCAGCCACTGCTGGTGGGTGGGAAGCAGCTCTCTTTGGGGATGTTGAGCTAGTTGATTTTCTGATTACTTTAGAGAATTTTAAAAATAGCAAATTATAATAACAGGCCTATAAGACTCTGTAACAGCTTTCTGATTAATGTGAACCTCAAGTAATATGCTAAGTTCTTGTTCATAAGGTATGCTGTTCAGACATTTTCTAGATGCTGTTTTAACCTGTGTCTTCTGAGTCACATTAGTCAAAAGAATTGGCCTGTAATTGAATTATTGCAAATGGTGTATCAGTGACTTATTTCGTAGGAAAGAGAGTTAAGAAAACCCAGTGCTGCAATTAATGCTGAAATGGAACCCTTTTGCTTTGGCCTTTTGAAAATTTTTCCATATGATCGGAGTCAAGTGAGACTGAAAGAGGTTAGAAAATTCTATTAGAAAGTCATCTTCACCCAGAGCTTTCCCAGAGACCAGAGGGTTTATGACTCCTTATTTCTTCCTCTGCTTTGGGACTACCTAACTGTTCCCTAATTTCCTGCAGAATTATAGGTATTTCCAATTTACTTCAGAGACCTCGAGTCTGTTCAGCTGTGCAAATGACTTAGATTAGTTAAAGATTTTGGAACTCAAAAGAGATGTCTTTAAGGTCCACAGCATTTGTAGCTTATACAACAGATGACCATCACAGGAATAACAGAACACACTGTGCTTGCTTTCCTTCCTGTACTGTACTACCAGCAGTTCACAGACCTTTTCTCATTTTCTGTTTTCCAACTGTTTTCTAGGCAAAAGATTCTTCACTTTTGATTCCCATAAATGCAATTATGATTTGAGTCTCATTAAGCAAAAGACCCTCCCTCTATTGCTTCTTCATAACCATGCAGCTTGAAAATTTAGAACAGAAACATTTAGGACCTGAGCAGTAGTTTGGAAAGGATTTTCAGTGCTGTTATGTCCAAAAGCACCGTGAAGTGTAAAGCACAGCAAGTTCTCTGATCCACCCCTCCAACCTTCCACCTATACCACTGTCATACAACTTCACTGTGTGTCTTCTGGATACTTTGGGCTATCCACACTCTTCAGAGGCAGAGGAAGCCTTGCTGCACCTACTAGTGGGCTTAAATATATTCTGATCATGCCTGACTCATCCAGACAGTCTCAGACACACATTGCGGGGACAAGCATGCCTGGACTTCTCCTTCCAGAGATCTCCAGAACATTGCCTGCAGCCATGCAGTGTAGGTGCCTTAAGCTGTGCAGATGGCACATAAAGTTTGAACATGAATGAACTCGAGACCCCCCTTACAGACAGCTGAGCTGTACTGTGTGTGAGGACTCTGCCACTTAGCAACTTGGCTGAACTGGGCTACCATTGCCCTAACTTTTTTCAGTTAGTGCCCTCCAGGGATAGTATTTCATGCAATCCATGAAATATCCAAGTGATATTTCTTTTTGGCCTGTACAGCGTGTTTCTCTTCCCCCTGACAGAAATAGAAGGGAATAAGAAAAAAAATGACAGAATGGAAGAATTCAAATAAACTCAAAAGATATGGCAAGCCAGTGTCACAAATGCAAAATGCTAATATGCAACATCACTGAAGCATTGATCCTGTGGAATGTGTAGGACACACATGGGAGTCTGTTTTATGTATAAGGAACGAAAACAATCGTATTTCCAATACATTTATTTTCTAACTTTCTTTTGCTAAAAATTTGTTTGTTTTTAAATTAATTACTTTGGGAAAAGGCAAGAGAAATGCTTGCAGTGGAGTTGGAGGAAAAATAAAAAGTAATTAAAAAAAGAGCCATGCACCTACAGAACATTGTGGAGATGAGGTTCCTGCTCTTCAGCTATTTCTAGAGGCTGAGGAGAACAAATGGACTGAATTGGTTCTTCTCTTCATAGCTAATTGCACCAGAAGATCTGCACTCTTTGTCCTTCAAAGTACAGAGCAAGACATAAGGAGATGCAAACATAATGAGCCACACAATCTACATACACCAGGATTTTTACCTGATCTTTAAAGCTTGCTGTATTTGGGAGACTTGAAGTCTGGCATTCCAAAGCTTGGGATTGGACTAGAGGCAATCTTTCTGCTGGGGGAAAGCTAGCTGTTAAAAACTATTTCAAGTAGACTCTGCTCTCCTCCACTTCTAGCCACTGCCTAGAAAACGGAGAACTGATGCTTGTGCTGACAAGTCGCTTCACTATTCCAGGTGGACTCATAGTAGGAAACCCCACCAGCTATAAAAATCCCTTCCCTCTGCCCACCCTCACTTTCTCTCTACCCCCAGGCCTGCTGGCTCAACGTATTTATATCCCACAGGAGTCAGACGTACTTGATGGCACCCCCAGCTCCCTCCAGTGAGTGTACAGTATCCAAGCTGGGCTTTGGTGGTCACACTGCACTTGTTCTGCTCTGCATACCCAAGCTCAGAGCCTCACAGGTTCTGACCTCCTTGTGTGTGTTTAGTTCTAAGAGCAATTCAGACTTGTGCTTGACTGATAGAGCAGACATACCTTTTGTTGCCAGAGTATGTATTCTCAGTGTGTCCTACCTGGCCACACTTTTCAGACCAGGCTGTTGCTGTGTTGCAGTGTAATAAGCAAAGGCAGATGGTCCAGTTCTCAGCATCTTTGCCTGAAGAGATATAAATCACATTGTTGGTATGATTTCTTCACATGTTGTGTCATTTGCTGAACAATTAAGTGTGTACTACTGAAGGATTAATAAGTGAGCCAAGGCTACAGAACATAATGCCACTTCACACAAAGAGATGACAATGCAGTTCTTTTAATACTGTAATATTATTTCATGTAAAACCAGCAGATGTAAAATCAATTCCATGCTAACTCATGTTTTCCCCTTCAGTCCTCTTAAAACAAACAAAAAGTGGGAAGGATATCAACAGCCCATAAATAATCTCGAAATAATGTGATACAGGCTGATGGTAAGTGGCACCCACACAAACCCATGTCAATATTAAAAAACTTCATATGTGTACATTATATAGACTATCAATTATAACAGCTGAAAGAAAAAAAAAGTAATGAATATACACCTACTTTACTATTCATTACATTTCATCCTTGTGAGAAAATGCTATTCTTATTCCAAGTTATACACCTTATAAAGTTAACACAAAAAAAAATTTGCTTTAGCCACATCACAATCTAAATATCTACATTCAAAACATGCACAATTATGCATGAGTGTATTATAAACTATACATAAATGAGTAAAAGCTGCTAGTTTTAGGGCTTTTCTCAGTGGAATTCTAGTTGTCATACTTTGGTGGATAAATTGATAGATTAATCCTCACAAAATTGCCCTTCTTTCAATAATTATGAGTCTCTGGGGTGTGATTTTGGGCAGTGTATTTATAATCTAGGACAGCTCAGCATTAAGATCACCAGGACGTAGAATAGGTACAACACCCGTCAGACAGTTCAAAGGTTTCGACTTTTGTCTGTCTTTTCCATAATCGCTTGAGGGGCAAAGGGTGCTGGCCCCTTCCATCTCCCAGAGTGGTATCACAAAGAGCCCATCTCTGCAGCAACCACTGACTCTGGCAGGCATTGCTTGAGAGAGCTGAACATCTGTGTAACATCTTTGTTGATGACATGGAGAATGGGATCAAGTGCACCCTCAGCAAGTTTGCCAATGACACCTAGCTGAGCAGTGCAGTCGGCACGCTGGAGGAAAGGGTTGCCATCCAGAGGGATCTTGACAGGCTTGAGAGGTGGGTCTGTGCAAACCTCATGAAGTTCAACAAGACCAAGTGCAAAGTCCTGTACCTGGATCAGGGCAATCCCAAGCACAATTATAGGCTGAGCAGAGAATGGATTGAGAGCAGCCCTGAGGAGTAGGACTTAGGGTTGTTGCTGGATGAGAAGCTCAGCATGACCCAGCAATGTGCCCTTGCAGCCCAGAAAGTCAGTTGTGTCCTGGGCTGCATCAAAAGGAGTGCGCCCAGCAAGCTGAGGAAGGTGATTCTCCCCTCTACGATGCTCTTGTGAGACCTCACCTGGGGCCTCCAACATAAGCAGGACATTGACCTGTTGGAATGAGTCCAGAGGAGTGTCATGAAGAGAAGGATCATCATAGAGCTGGGCATTTCTCCTCTGAAAACAGGATGAGAGAATTGGGGTTGTTCAGCTGGAGAAGAGAAGGCTCTGAGGACACCTTATAGCAGCCTTCCAGTACCTAAAGGGAGCTTACAAGACTGCTGGAGAAGGACATTTCAGAAGAGCATATACTAATAGGACAATGGGGAATGGCTTAGGGTAGGTATAGATTAGATATTAGGATGAAATTCTTTACTGTGAGGGTGGTGAGGTACTGGAACGGGTTGTCCAGAGAAGCTGTGGATGCCCCATCCCTGGAAGTGTTCAAGGCCGGGCTGTATGGCGCTCTAAGCAACCTGATGTAGCAGAAGGTATCCCTACCCATGGTAGTGGGGTTGGAACTAGACGATCTTTAAACATTCCTTGCAGCCCAAACCATTCTATGATTCTGTGAAAACACCCTCCCTCTCCTGGCAGAGCATGTTGCTCCCATCCTCTATGGAGAACACTTGGCTGCTGCTAGCACGACAATTACACTGCAGGAAAATCCAGTTCCAAATAATTTAGTCTTTATTTACTCAGAAGAAAACATAAAAAACCTCAAAGGTGAAGGCTAATGAGATACAGGCATGGAAATTATTTTACAGTAATAAAATACTTTGCGTGTTTCTAAGGGCACAACATTATACACAGGTCCACAGAGTCCTCCAGAGCAAGAATTCCTGAGGACTTTGTATCCATTCACATAGCTTCAAAGTGGGAAAGATGCTGCTCCATCATCCTGTCCCATCACTCTAAGAAGGCAGGGTACAAGCTAATTGAAAGGACTAGGCACAATAATGGCAACTGGGTAAAGCAATCAAACAAGCAGAGAAAACAAATAAGTGCCTTTCCTTTCCATGTATATGCAAAATGGGTTTTTAACCTAGAGTTGAAACTAGTCCATATTCCATCTCTGTGGTCCAATTATTCATCTATTTATCTAGTTCACATATATGCAATGTTTCTCATTTGTCTGTTTTTTGAGTTAGTATCTTCATATATAAATAAGCTAAATATACTGTATAACTGGAAAAACACAGTGGGGAATAAGAGTGCTTGCCACGTTCTTCCAGGAGCATAGATCAGGCTCCTGGTAACATGGAGACTTTTGCTATTCATTGTGATAACACCTAGGAAAAGAATGATGCAATACAGAGCTTCAGGCCTTGCCTCTGTCACACTCTAAGACACAGTGAGAGCTATTCGGTGTCTTCATTGGCTCCACTAAATTACAGCACACTCAGTAATACATCAACTGAGGGGTTTGAGGCTAAACTCTCATAAACCAATTTTGATTCCTTCCATCATGTCTCTCATTAAGTGTAAAGTGCCTCCAGGGAAAGGCAGCTGATTAAACAGATTCCTCAGTGACATAATGAATTTACAAAAGCCTTCAAATTTTACTGGGGATGTTTGTGGAAAAATATCTTCAGCCACCAAGGGCAAAGTCTACTGAGAGGAAGAATCACTTAATTTCCTCTGCCTCAGGGCCTGACAAACATTCCCCATTGACCCTGGAGACTGAGAGGAGATCCATGTTGAGCACTGGAAGGGAGAGAAGCGGCAGGGACTCAGCTATCCATCCATCCATCCATCCACCCATCCCACCAGCACAGCAGTCCACTGTCCCCACACTGAAGCGTGTGGGTCACAGCCTCCTTGCTTTCCTTGGCAGTTGTAGCCCAGCCCAGCTCAGCCAATTTCCCCACAGCAAAGCTCTCCAAGACAAGCTCTGGTAGCAAAGAGGTATTGCCTCTCAGCACAGGAAAGAAGTATGAGGCTTTTTCCAGCATTCAGATCCTGTTTTTAATGTGACTCAGCTCTGCATAGTCCATAAGGATGACACGGGTTGTGCTTTATTAGCAGTTAGGTTAATGTTTGGAAATAACAAGACTGATGGTTTTATCTGTTTAATCATTTGGTGCTGCCAAGAACAACCATAAGCACAGCCCAATGGTGCATGAAGAGAGTACAGGCTGACATTAGTTTCCCACCACTAAAATCCAAACATTAGCATACAAGTTGTGTAGCAGGCTGGCAAGGGCAGGCAGCCAGATCACTGCTATTGGAGTGACTCAATGATTATAATTTTTCTTCATGTAGATTTTCAACCTTCCTGCAATGGAAGGAAATAGGGATGGATGAGGTGGGCTAATTTCAAAGTTTGGCAGTTCCTTTGTGTTTGCCCAGCCTTCCTATTGCCCTCAGCTGAACTAGGCTACAGAGCTAAGGACTGAAAGACTCCTCTAGTTTTTCCCTAGTATTTTTTCACTTGTACATGAGTCCTCCCTCTCTTTTTTCCTGAATCTCCTCTTCTCAGGTACATTCTTTAGCAAACAGTGACTGCAATGCAGGTTCGCCACATGTAACCAGACAATGCTGCTGAAATGCCACATGCAGCCAGCAGCAGCTGTAGCAATTTATTACTGAAAAGCAATTGGATGGCTGGATCATGCGGTCAGCTGGCACCCAGACAACAGTGGATGTGGCAGATGCCATCAGTGCAAAGAGCAGAGTAAGAGCCAACAGCAGTCAACAGACACAGGGATGTTGCCTTAACAGACAATAGCAACCTCAGCTAGTGCTTATCATCATTTATCCCTAGGTAAGTGCAACTGTTACACCCACTGATCCTTTGAAACTTATGCAGAGCAGAGTTTGGCGAATTTTGGCTGAGTTACTCAGAACTCCTCTCTTTCTGTACACAGAGTCAAGGGGCAGAAAAGCCACTGAAACAATCTCAGTGGAGCTGCACTTCAAGCAAAGCTCCCCTGGATATGCAAACACATGCCTACCCACTTTCTGGGAAGGTGTGTGGCTATATCCAGAATGGTTTGGCCAGTGCAACAATTCCAATGAGCAAGTGCTGCATTGTTGTAAGAGCACTGCAAAGCTTATGACCAGACATATAACATGTGTTTTGTAAAAGCTTCTTAGCTGCCACACAGGTGGGCTGTCCCACAGGGGCCTGGCTAGCCACATCAAAAGACACAACAGTACTTCAGGGCTGCCAGACCTCAAACACAATGACTTCAGACTCTTAAGGCTTCCACAATTGCCCTGCATCTAATTTCTTTCTCCTGTTTGTATTCTGTTGGTATCCATTCTTTCCAGTCAAAAGGGCAGTAGCAGCCCATATTCTTGACCACCTCTTATGTTTGCAGATGCTGTCAGGAGCTGCCCATCGCTTTAGCGTGTCAGACCAACACTTTAAGTCCTTTTTCCTGTGCCAGAGCTATGCTGTTTGCTAGCACAAAAATAAGCAGAGTCTGAGCTCTGCCTACTCTCACTGCCTTTCCTCAAATACTTACCAGAAAAATAGCTGGGACACAACTCCCACACACTGCACAAGATCCAGACTCAAGCAGTCCTAAAACAGGCTTTTTCTTTCCCAAGTCTATGCTAGAACTAGTAAAAATTTAACACTTGCAAGATCTTAACACCTTTAGAGCAGAGGAGGTAGGGGTAGGAAATCTAAACAAATGAGAACACACGCCAAAAAATGCTTCCATAACTAACAGAATTCCACAATGCATAAGCTAAACCAAAAATAGAATAAAAAGGTCTTATCACCACCTCTCTAACCCTAACCTCAAGGCCACCTCTACTCCACAACTGCATAGTTTCCCTCCAGGTTCACATTTTCAGCCTTGCCATCTTAATGAGGAACTTTTGCCAGCTGGATCCAGCTCCCAAAGCAATATCTGTAATGAGGACAGGCACCTGGGGACCTACCTGTCTGCCTCAGGAGAAGAATTTGCTTTGACTTTCCAATCCCCCACACTGCAGAGTCCTTTGAGGCTGTGATAAGGGAATGCCAGACCACCTGGCAGCACGAGCAGATGAAGAGGGAGGGGACTAAAGAAGAGTTGAGATGTGGGTGGTAACAAGGTTGGAATGAAGGATTAGAATAATAGAATTCTTTATGTCAGAAAAGACCTCTGTGGTCATCAAATTAACACAGTACTGCCAAGTCCACCACTAAACCATGTCCCCAGGTGCCACATCTACAGGTCTTTTAAATACCTCCAGGGATGGGGGCTCAACCACTTCCTTGGGCAGCCTGTCCCAATGTTTGACAATCTTCTTAGTGAAGAATTTTTTTCCTAATATCCAGTTAAAAACTCTCCTGGTGTGACTTGAGGCTATACCCTCTCCTCTTGTCCTCACCTTTGTTACCAGGAAGAAGAGAACAACCCTCACCTGGCTACAACCTTCTTTCAGATAGTTGTAGAGGGTGATAAGGTCTCCCCTGAGCCTCCTCTTCTCCATGCTAAACATTCCCAGCTCCCTCTGCCACTCCTTATAGGACCCTTCACTAGCTCTGTTGTACCCCTCTAGATCCACTCCAGCACCTCAATGTCTCTTGTCATGAGGGGCCCAGAACTGAACAAAGGATTTGAGGTATGACCTCACCAATGCTGAGTACAGGGAAAGAATCACTTCCCTGGTCTTGCTGGCCACGCTATTGCTGATACCAGCAAGGATGACAATGGCCTTCTTGGCCATCTGCGCACACTGATGGCTCATTTTCAGCTGGTTGTTGAACAGAACTCCCAAGTCCTTTTCCACTGGGCCACTCTCCAGTCACTCTTTCCCGAGCCTGTAGCACTGCATGGGGTTGTTGCAACCCAAATGCAGGACGTAGCAATTGGTCTTGTTGAACTTCATGCAACTGGGCTCAGCCTAATGATCCAGCCTGTCCAGATCCCTCTGTAGAGTCTTCCTGCCCTCCAGCAGATCAACATTCCCACCTAACTTGTTGTCTCAATCCCCCATTGAGATCATTGATGTAGATATTAAAGTGGCTACAGTGCTGATCTCTGGGGAACACCCCTCATGACCAGCCACCAGCTGGATGTAACTCCATTCAACATCATTGTCTGGGCCCAGCCATTCAGCCAGCTTTTACTGGTCCAAGCGAAAAGCAATCGGCTTCTCCAGGAGAATGCTGTAAGAAATGGTGTCATAGGCTTTACCAAAGACCAGGTAGACTATATCCCTCATCCACCAAGTGGGTCACCTTATCATAGATGGAGATCAGGTTGGCCAGAGAGGACCTGTCTTTCATAAACTTGCCCTGTCTGGACCTGATTTTCCAGTTGTCCTGTATGTGCTGTGTGATGGCACTCAAGATGATCTGCTCTATAACCTTCTCCAGCACCAAGGTCAGGCTTATAAGTCTGTAGTTCCCCAGATCCTCCTTTATTTCCTTCTTGCAGAGGAGCATCATTTGGTAACCTTCAGTCTACTGGGAGCTCCCCAGTGAGTCAGGACTGCTGGTAAGTGATGGAAAGTGGCTTGGTGGGTACTTTTACGAGCTCCCTCAGTACCCTTGGTGTATCCCATCCAGCCCCATAAACGTGTATGTCTAAGTAGTGTTGCAGATCGCTGACCATTTCCCCTTGAATGATGAGGGTTTCGTTCTCCTTCCCATCCCTGTCTTCCAGTCAGAGCACTGGGTAACTTGAGAACAACTGGTCTTACTATTAAAGGCTGGGGCTAAGATGGCATTAAGTACTTCAATCTTTTCCTCGTCCTTTGTCACTATGTTTGCCCCCACATCCAATAAAGGATGGAGATTCTTCTTAGCCATCCTGTTGTTGATAATGTATTTATAGAAACACTTTTTATTGTCTTTTATGGCAGTACTCAGAGTAAGTCCTAGCTGGGCTAAAGCCCTTCTAATTTTCTCCCTGCATAATTTTATAGCATCCTTGTAATCCTCCTGAGTTGCCTGTCCCTTCTTCAAAAGGTCATAAACTCTCTTTTTGTCCCTGAAATCAAGCCAAAGCTCTCTGTTCAGCCAGGCTGGTCTTCTTCCCCCTGCAGTTCATCTTTCAGCACATTGGGACAGCCTACTCCTCTGCCTTTAGGATTTCCTTCCTGAAGAATGTCCAGCTTTCCTGGACTCCTTTGCCCTTCCAGACTGACTCCCAAGGGACTGTGTCAACCAGTCTCCTAGACAGGACAAAGTCTGCCATCCAGAAGTCCAGTGCTTTGTTGACCTTTCCCCTGATTCTTACTCATAAACATTCAACCCTATTGTCACCATCATTAAGCTTTAGACAATCAAAACACTCCCTAACATATATTGGTACCCCACTGCCTATCCTTCCTTGCCTGTTCCTTCTGATCGGCACCCTTATACGTGAGAATCCAGCTTTGATCCCAAGCCTGAAAAGAGGGCATAGGATGCTGGTGCCTTTTTAGAAAGACTGCCTTTTTGTTTCATAGTTTTGTTTCTTTATTATACCTTTTCCCCGCTTTTTTTTCTGGTTGTATTTCAGTTACAGCTAGTTAGGAAGAGAAATCTTCGATTTCTCATGAAGTAACTGTTCAGTCAAAGCCCAACTTTAAAAATACGTTTTCTAAATATGCACTGTTCACTGTTGTCCTCAGTAATTTCACTGGCAGAAATAAGAACTGCAAAAGCGGATCTTGTCAGTCATTCTTAAGCCTTCCTTATTATGGAAACAATCATCTGCTGTTTCAACCATTTTTTGCAAGGGGCACAGTGTGCTTAATAAGATGCACACACCTGCAGTCTCAACCTCTTTTCATTTTCTGGTAAAAAAATTACTTGTGGGGATTACATATGTGTATGGGAAAGATAAGAGATCCTTCCAGGTGGCACCTGAAAACCCATCCTGGCCTATATTCTATATTTTTCTGTAAATACACTGCATATATGTGTACATTTGTATGTACTTTCCATCCTACAGACACCTACTGGCACAGCTCTGAATGCCTGCCTCATGGAATCCAAAGGACAAGTGTGTGCTTGTGTGCCAAGAAGGCACCACATCACACAGCACCTTGCAGCTGTGAGAAGTGGAAGGCACCTGTGTTTGCTCTGTAACAGGTCACTTTGACTCTATGGCACATGATGGGGCCAACATGGATGAGATTTTGTTATTTGCTATTTCCAGGCTCAGTTTTTCTCTTTAGGAAGCACAGCTGCAGATTAGGGTTTATTCATACATGGTCATCACTCCCATGTTGTGACACAGACCCCATGTCATGCAGTGCTCACTCATTTCAGACTCATCTTTCAGAACAGATGAGTATCTGTGGCACTGCCTGTACTGAGAGACACATTGAAACTCAGCAACTTTAAAAGAAGTCCAAGGAGGTCTGATACTGAAGTCCCAAATTATGTTTAGAGAATGATTCCAGAACAAGTGAAACATTTACTTTTCATTAAAAGACCTCTTAAGGAAGAATTAAACTGGAAGTGTTCTACGGTAAATTTAGCTACAGTGTTTCTGGGACAGGATGTCCACAGAACAAGCATCCCTCATTTATCACCAGAACATCTCAATTCTGACCTGAAACACAAATTTGGTGCCAGGTGTAGTACTCTGTGTTTGTGGTCTGTTGCAAAAGCCAGCCAGTGAGGGAATGTTCATTTAAGGTACACAAATAAAAATGCACAGAGCTAGTTCAGCTGCATTTGCCTTTGCTGGGAAAGGAAATTATTATTCTATTTGTTTTGCTTCCAAGATGGGAATAGCAAATGTATTTCGCACCTCACTGAGAGGAAAAAATCACACCCAATATGGTCAAGGTGCACCCCTTTTTACTGAGCAACGTGACAACCTTGCAATTTGAACATAATTTTTTTTAATTGCTGCCTTCTGGGTTTTTTTCTCTGTAATGTGGCTTATCTTCGAGAAATGCTTCATGCATGAACATCTTGGGTTATTTTCTACAAAATAGCACAGCTCCTAAATAAAAGAAATGGATGGAGCAGAAGTGAAGCTCATTTCAAACATGCCTTTAGAGGAGCTGATTTTAGTGCAATCTGGAAGCAAATATTTAGCCATGGACGAAAAGCATCTTACAATGAGCCATGATCCAGAATGGGCAGATTGGTCACAGAATCATAGAATATGCTGAACTGAAAGTGATCCACAAGGATCATCAAGTCCAATCCTTTTAGCCCTGCACAGGACCATCCCCAGGAGTCACACCATGTGCCTGACTTGAACTCTGTCAGGCTTGGTGCTGTGACCACTGCCCTGGGGAGCCTGTTCCAGGGCCCAACCACACTCTGGAGGAAGAAATTTCTTTTAATATCCAACCTAACCCCCCCTGACACAACTTCAGGCCATTCCCTCAGGTCCTGTCACTGGTCACCACAAAGAAGAGATCAGTGTCTGCCCCTCCTCTTCCCCTCAGACTACAATGAGGTCTCCCCTCAGTCTCCTCTTCTCCAGGCTGAACAGACCAAGTGCCCTCAGCCACTCCTCATATGCCTTCCCCTCAAGGCCCTTCACCATCTTTGTTGCCCTCCTTTGGACACTATCTAAGAGCTTAATATTCTTCTTATATTGTAGTGCCCAAAACTGCACAAAATATTCAAGGTGAGGCCGCCCCAGTGCAGAGCAGAGCAGGACAATCCTCTCCCTCGACTGGCTGTTGATGCTGTGCCTGGTGCCCCCCAGGACATGCTTGGCCCTCCTGGCTGCCAGGGCACTGCTGACTCATATTCAACTTGTCATCAACCAGGACCCCCAGGTCCCTTTCCATGGCACTGCTTTCCAGCATCTCATTGCCAGTTAGTATGAACATCCAGGGTTGCCTCATCCCAGGTGCAGAATTCGGCACTTGCCCCTGTTGGACTTCATGTGGCTGGTGATTTGTCAAAGTCTCACTGCAGGGCCTCCCTGCCTTAGAGTCCTTCCTAGGGGGCTGTGGTAATTCTTTTCTTGGAGGATGTGAGCTGTGAATCCGCTGAGACTGCTGCTTTTGTTTGTTTTCTTTTGCAGTGATCATACTGCAGCTGAGATCACCTTTTCCAAAGCTCAGATGCACCTTCCGGAAAGCCAGGGCCCAGATGAGCATTTGGATATTTATGTCCTGTGTCCAAGGGCAGGACTTTGGAAGAAAAACAGGAGCACAGCAGATGTTTGGACCAGGAATGCACACAGCACTGCTGCTTTTTGACCCACTGTGTGACCATTTTGGGGACCCTCCTTCGTTTATCAGCCACTGGATGCTATGACACAAATTTCTGCATGTGCGCTGTGGCTTTCCCTAATCAAAAGCCCTTCAAAATAACTTCTGCACAAGTGCCTCCTGTTTCCCATCAGCTCCAGTGACAACAACTTGTGTACTCACACTGCTTCTTGGCCTCCATTCCCTCACAATAAGGTGATCCACAAAGTGAACATCAGAAGGTGCTTTCTGGGCCAAGGATTTTCCCCTGGCAGATTACAGAAACACCCATCTGCTTCTCTTGGGGCCAGTTGCCTTCATTCAGCTTCCACAGCTGAATGCAGGTTTTGTTCTGACCACAGTGATGCTGGTGACAGGGGAGGAAACCTGGCTGTCTAAGTAGAGATGCACAGCAAAAAAGCTGCATTACATCTAAGTCCTAAACCTTGTCCAACTGGACAAGGACTCCAAGGCACAAAGATGGGTTTTTGCTTCCCAGGGGTAGTGGGACTGCAGTCGAGGTTCAGGGAGGGAAGTGTGGCTCAGCTGGAGGCAGCAAGGGCCAACATCCTCCCATACAGCCGTCCTGGGCACACAGTGGGTGAGTTAAGGACATACTTTCAGAGTTAATTCTGAGTTTCTTAGGTTTTGTCAGCTTTAGCCAGATTCCTAATGTTATTTTAATGCAGTTGTTTTGTGTGTGAATAATATGCTTTCTATGCCAAACCACAAGCCCTGGAACTAATATCTCATAAAAATGCCTAGAGTCCAAAGCTAATAGCTGTAATTCAGCTGATCGAGTGATGCCTAAAAAGTTACAGATTAAGGCTATTCCCCATGGGGAAGTAAAATTAAACTTGACTTCTGATGGGGCTGGGTGCTATTTTGCACAGTGCCTGAGTCCAGGCTGAGGGATGCAACTTGCTCCAGATCCTGGGCACCCCTTGGCAATGCTTGGTGCCCTGTGGGCAGAGGTTAGGGTGTGTGAGAGGGATTTTCATAATTTTTCCCTTAAAAAAACTCCACCCATTCAGCAACACCTCACCCAGCGATGGGTCACTACAGCTCATCTTTGCACAGCCCCGTTGCTCTGGGCAGTGATTCAGAAGATGCTAAAAAGAGCGATGGAGGGGGGATGGTCACTCACTCCCCAGGCTTGTGGTGAGATCAAGTCCTGTGCCTGCCAGCCTGGAACAGTGGGCAGGAGCCAGTGCTGCATCCAGCAATGGGGGCAGGTGCCCCTTCACCTCCTAAAGGGTTTAGATGAGGCATGAGTGACCTGCAGAGAGGGGATGATGAGGGGACTGGTGGCAGGGACAAAGCTGTCCCTTAATGCTCTTTTCCGGCTGGGAAGTCATGCCACAGGATGTCAGTGCAGCCTGTGAGAACACCATGCCTGCAGAAAGAAATTACTGCCTCCTCTTAAGAGCACACAGGAAGACCTCTTTCCCAGAACATCTTATTTAGGAAACTTGCATCAGATCAGCAAAGCAGGATGCTTATTTGGGAATAAGAAAATGAGATGTGGCCCCAAGTCAGCGCTTGCCTCTAGGCACCATGGCAGAAAGCTTGAGGACGCACCAGAGGCAGCTGCTGGCTCATGGTAACAAACACAGAGCTGGATGGGCTGGAGGCCTGGACAGCTGGTGTTTGCTGCCTGTGGTCCTCCTGTACTGGCTGCAGAGTTATAAGGTACTGGTTATTTTCCTGTTACAACACAAAGGGATTAGTTAGATTAGCTTCTGCAGAGGTGAGAAAGAAATGTGTCATGTAGATTGTTTATTTTACTCTGATTGGATTCATACTCTTTTTCTGAATAAACCTCATTTTTCTCAAGCTCTTGTGGTTTTCCATGGCTGTGAATGCTGAGGAGTTCTTCCAGGGATGGGCAAGGGACTCTCAGCATCAGCAGTAAAAGCAAAGGAATCATGCTGCGGTCACTAGAGGCAGGCAGCCTGCAAATAACATGGCTAAGGAAGCTCTCATGGTCACATCTGGCAGCATGAGGTAAAAACTGCTCCTCAAACAGGGAAATCAAAACTTTTCAGTCTTCCAGACACGACCTCCACACCTGCTCTGGGTAAGCTGCAGCATGCACAACATTGTGACCTGAGGGCATAGCAATGCTGCCACTGAAAAAGCAGCATATGTTGGCCCCCCTTCAGCAGGGTGAGCTGCGCTGTCAGCGAATCTTCTGCTGCAGTTCATCATCCTTCTCTGGCTGGTACAGAACACTGTAGGAAAATTATCTTTGTCTGCTGTTTTTCTTGGCCTGCTCACTCAGAAACACGGAAAGTACCTGCAGTAGGGGTGGCTTCTCAAGTTCGTCCTTTAAATCTCTGGAAACAAAATGAGCTCAGATGGAAAAGAAAGAGCATAGTTTAAGAATCCTAGGTCTGGGTGGCTGCAAACTGCTTATCGACCTCTCTGTGTTAATCTCTCTAAACCAGTAAATGCTTTTCACTTCTGTGTCCTTCGCACTGTGGAAACTTTTGACGTCTCTGTACTGGCCACTGTGGTTTGAATCCCTGCCTCTGAGTCACATGGATATCAAAAACCTCAGACCAGCTGGACTAAGCAATGCTCTCTTGATGAGCATAGCAGAAACCACACATAAAATAAATCATTAGGTCAATGACATTTTGGGGGGATCTAAATTATGCCTAGATATGCATTACAGAGTCAAGGCTTGATTTTAAAATTCTTCCACTTACTTGTTGATCCTACAGAGTACAAATGAATGCTACATCAGGAAGACACATTTCTCTGGAGAGCACCCGCTCCTGCAGTTTCCAAAGATGTCCTGTATTTGCAGATGCCTCTTCATGTACACCAACCTGTGACTTGTCTGAGAGAGTTTTGTTCGTCTTATTGGAATTTAACATAAAATTTCCCTTTTATTGCATTCTTGGCCATATTTCTCCCCATGACTGATTGTTATATTTTCTGTTGGCTTTGATACTCTGCAAGTGGACACTGAAGGATCAAATAAATCCACATGCTGCATATATTTTCTGTTTGAGGTATGTATTGGAGTGTTTTGATAGATAGATTGCCAGAGTTTTCATGGTACCTTTTGCCTTGATTGTTTGCTTTTGCAGAACTCATTTGTTTTAGTACTTTTAGAGCCCACGGGAGGTGCTATACTAAACATTACAAACTATAAAAACAGTTCTTGGCCAACTGTCAAGTGGTAACATTAAGTAACTTAGCCAGCATCACACAGGTAAGCAGAGAAGTCAGTTCTGCAGAGCAACCTGCAGATTTCCCCTTTTTCTCTTCCTATGCTCTCCTGCCTTATTTACAGCACATCAGATCAGGCTTTTACATCCTTCCTCTCTGAACAGTTCCCTAGGGCAGTATTCATCCTGACCAAAAAAACCCCAAACAAACCCAAACAAACAAAAACAAAAAAATTCTCAAAACAAAAAAAAATATGATCAACTAATTCAAAGGAACTTTTTTAATATGGACAATACAGTTTGCTTTTCCTTATGTTCATTTTTGGAGTGCCTGAGCCGTCTTAGAAAATGTATCCTGTACCAGACATGTAGAATTTTCCTATCAGGGAATATTCCAATCTACAAAATGAAAATTAGGTAGAAGGAAAATAACTGAAAACAGAGACTGCTACTAGAAAATATTATTCAACCTGGACAATGCGAAACACTGGAATACAGGAATCCCTGCATCTACTGAAGTTTATCACCTCTACAACTGAGCTGCTTTGGTTACACAAAGCAGTGCTATATGATTTTTAGGGAAGGAAGCAAAATACAGTATTATTTCTAAGGGAAATCATTGGTCCAATTAGGAGAGCTCGTGGTGAAGGCATCACTTTTCCTTCGCAGCACCCACACAGCACAGTGGGAAAGGCTCGATAGTACAAGCAAAGACAGGATGGGCTTTTAGGATCACCCAGCTAAAAAGTTGGTAGGGGAAACCAATAGGCTTCCAGTCCCTTTCTTGCTGTCCTGCCATGGGGAAGTGCAAATGAGAACAGGCTACTCCTCTGCAGATTGAAAGTAAAGATTTATTAATTACTCGATTCAGAACTTTATAAACAAGATGACTTTTGGAAATGCAGAAAGACCTGTCTGTTGCCTTCTTATCAAGCTGAAAATAGAAGGACACTGTATAAACTGAGGGAAAACCCCAACAGCCTTCAGCACAAAATTCAGTTAAATCTCTGCCTTCAGCATCTTCCAAATCATAGAAACCTTAGGAATACTGGAGGGCTAAGGCACATGGTATTTAGAGGCCAGGGCACAAAACAGTGTTGTCTCCTTGCAAGAGAAACTAAAAATAGCATTCAGCATCTTCAAGCAGGCAAGTTCGTAAGTGAGCTGCTTGATTGTGAACTGGCTTCTTCAACAACTTAGTATTCAGGAGAGGGAAGAATTGCCATAGCAACATTCCCATCTTCTGACATGTATCATGCAGATCATGTAGTCAAGGCAGCACAGCACCCTCTCACACATGTGCTCTGTGAACTTTTGTGTTCCTGACAATATTAGAGACAGAACTACGTCTCATGATTGACATGCTTGCCTCTGTCTCTTTATGATTCCTTAAAAAAAGATATGGAAATGCTTCCCTTCCCCCATCCTCTTCCTTTGAACTGTTTTCTCTTTTTCATCCCACTGAAATGATGAGAACAGCTCCTGCCCCAGATCTGTAGATATATGTTCCTGACAGTAGTCCTACGCTATGCAAATGTGTAAACGGCAAAATGTAGAAGGCTTTAAAAAATTAAGTATATCCAGCAGAATCGAAATTCTGAGTGCTGATAGGAACTAGAAATCTTCCAGAACCTGCATAATTAATACTCTATTAAACAAACCCTTACATCTCTTGGTTTTGGATTTGTTTTTTTTTTCTATTTGACTTAGTCTCCAGACATGCGCATCAACCATACCTGTGGCACATGCCAGTATACAAGTCACTAGTTCACAAGCAGAGCAGAACACGTTTGCAGCCAAGGTCTAGCTAACCCCTGGGATGGCTTGGGCTAGGTGGACTTTCTGCTGTAGGAAAATCACAGCACGTTACTCAGGGCTAAGCTAGAGGCCAGTACAATTGGGATGCTGCAACACTGGGCAGTAAAATCATATCTGTAACCCTGACAGCAGTGGCAGCCAGGAACTTGACTTCTCAAGTGTTCTTGATTTAATTTTATGATAGGTCCACCCAGTGGACCTCTTTCTAAGCTTACCACATAGTCAGTATTGTGGCTCCTTTCAAAAACTCTCTATCATTAGAAACAGTAGGAATAAAACTATATTTCTCTCTATATATACATACATATACATATATGTCTCTACCTACAGCTATCCCACCAGTGGCTATAACATTGAAAGTACCACAATATACTATCATGTCATTACACACTTTTTCCTCAGACCTGGGATTTTAGATGTTGTGCTGCCCTTGGCAGGATGCCTATTGCACCATTTCTACCTAAGGGTTGGCCTCAGTAACTCCCTTCTCTAAGGAATGGGCTCAAAAGCCTGCATAACTCTATGGCCTCAGAAGAAAGAGACCAAAACCCACTCAGTGTGAATGCTGCCTCTGGCCTTGAGATGCACCTGGCAGTGGGGTACATCTGAGTGAGGTAATTTTTCTAACCAGGTTACTTTATCCTCTCTTCGATGCCTTCTTACACAACTCCCCAGGGCTGCCTAATAAGCACTCACTGCAGAATGTTCCTGTTGGATGGCAAATGTTCCCACTGTCTCTGCCAAGGGAGCTCTTGGACAACAAGTTTGCTGGAGGCGGGTAACCTTTAGATGGGGGCAGCTTTTTATATCTTTCTCCCAACCACATTCCTATCATCTCCAGCACTCTTCTCCAATGTTTAGGGTCCCTGTACAAAGCTTTGGTACCTTACCAGGTACCAAAGGAACAGGACCTTATCATACTCCAGCCAGGATAAATTACGTAATTATCTTAATGGTTCATCTGGGATTACATCTCCGATGGCCTCTTGAGCTTCATTCATGTTTGAGAGGCCTCCTTCCCTTGGTGTACTCCATAGCTGCCCATTCCAAGAAATAATGATAAAAGAAATTTTTCTTTGTATTTTTTTCTGTGGTAACTCTTGTCCAGACCATGACTATGTACATGTAGTTGAGGTCCTCCATTATTATAATTTTTGCTGCCTTTTTTTTGCCTTTTTGGCTTAATTGCCTCTTCCTACTCTATGACTAATAGCACTCCTATTAAGCCACCTCTAGACAAAATGGCTTTGCATCTTAATACCAGTCACAGAAAAGGGGTGGCCTCCCCCTCTTTTATCCCATTACATCTGTCATGTGTAGCCTTAGGACCCAAATTGAGAATCATTACTAAATAAAACCAACATATTTCATTTTACACAGAAAATAAGTAAAGATGACCATACATGGACAGATAGTACCCAGTCATGGCTCTGCTTGCAAAATCAAACATCCAGAAATACAGTACTGCAGAGTATTGCAGCTGCAGACTGTCCCTATTGCTATGGGCAGCATGGCCAGCAGCTCACCAGCTTTATTCCCAGAAGAAAAGCAGGAACACAAGGGGCTGTCAGAAGCTACAGTGAAATTACTGCCCATGTCAAGAATGATACCTTTCACAGTGCCTGATTTCTTTCCATGGTAAGTAAGTAACTGCCATTTAACATCCTTTTGTCATGATTTGTTTCTACAGAAGATCGTGTGTGCATACGTGTAATGTGTGTACATCTATCTGTAAGCAAGTGTGTTTCACTTTTACCTACACGTAAAGAGGGGACTATCTGCATGTTAAAAAGCAAAGAGATATTATGTCCTAGTACTCACTGTACCATAGCAGTCTCTATATTTAGAATGCACACTGTGGAGATGCTTCTCCAGCCTAATGGTAGATGTTTACTTTTTAATACACAAACTATATATAAAATGCTGAACTTGAGCACCACAATTAGATACCGTAAGAATTACATGAAAAAGATGCTATTTCATTTCTGTCTCATTTTACACAACTCTAAGGAACAGCAGATACCTTCACCGGTGGGCCACAAAGTCTGTGGCCTACCTCTCAAATTTCTGTACTGGCATTTATTGTGTTGAGGTTCAAATCCCTTTATAGCTGTGGTCTGAACAACAAAGGGGCACTTAAGGGAATAAGGCTACAACTTGCTCTTCTGGGTTACATTAAAACCCATTGATTTCCATTTGTTACTTGAACAAAACAGAGTGCATTTTTGATAAAAATAAAATTGCTCATTTTTGAGAATATATGCTAAATATATTTGATGTTTGTGGTCTGCAAATTGGACAGTTCTGTTCTTCTTAGTTGCCTAAATAATGCAAGTAAGAGGAAGTCAGTATGCTCAGTCTTATTTTCACTTGAAGCCCAAACTCCTCTTTCATTACACCATTAGAAGCACTACAGAAAGTGCCCCAGCTGAAAGACCATTGGCCCCCTCATTCAGTAAAGCCCCTGCAAAAGTACCCTGTGCATGTGCTTTGGGCTCAGCATGCACCCAAGGACTTTCCTGAACAGATGTCAACAGCTAGATCCTTTTACTTTCCAAGTTAGCGTCATTCTCTCCCTATTCTTGCTTCAGTCAAACCTTCAGTTGCCTTTTTTCCCCCATGACTTTGGCAGTAGTCAGACCCCAGGTTTGACACTGCAGTCAGAGAAGCTGAAGGAACCAGCACTTTTTCAACACAAACGAACATGTGAGGCTGAACAGAATGGCCCATACATATAATAAAACTCTCAGATGTCTTTCCTTCCCTGCAACACTTACCCCAGTTTCAGCAGCTGGCTACAGTGGCACATGAAGCTTTGAACCACAGGATCAGAGCAGCTGGGGTACCCCAGAGGAGATGACCTTGTCTACTTGTATGCACTATGCTTTGAATTGGAGCTTTCTTTTGCTGCTGCTGCAGATGGAACGTACCTGCCACCAACGTTTGACCCCATTCACATGAAACACGAGCATTAAAAGATAGGATTAACAGCTTAACTTCTCCAAGACTGCATTCAGAGGCAACCTCACCTACACATCTCCTATTGCTTGCTCCTTTATTCCCAGGGTAGGAACACCAAACCTGCCTCGGTGACACTAACCCCAGGATGATGGTCTCTTCAGGACTATATATCCACTCAAGTTTCAGATTATAAATCTTTGCAGTGTTCAGTCTAACAGTATCTGAGTCTTTGAAGGCTACTGAGGTGTATATCAGAGCAGAACGACCAAACTTTACAGCAAATAAAAGGCAAAGAATAAATTTTTGTTAGTATTTGAAATAAATCCAATAGGAAAAATGAGCCAAGAAGTGCCTGCCTTACACACTGTCACCACAAACTGCCACCTGGGAGCCTGCAGAATGGTTTGCCATTTGTCAGTCTGCTCACAGTGCCCAAGTGTCTTTGATGTGCACTAGTGCTAATTTAGCTAGTATTACTCCCATGGGCAGAGAAGCAAATAATCAACCTAAAATTAGAGAAAATATTTGTCATTTTCCTTTAAAATAAGGCAATGGTTGTTACAGAAAGGTAGCAATGAGATTTTATCCCACACAAGCTAAATCACAGCCTAAAATAATTTAATTTTGAAATTGTGGCACTAGTTTGCAGATTATGGCAACCACTTTTTTAACAGAGTGTTTTGGGGCAGACACATGCAGGCAGAAAGTAAGGATGAGCCTTCTAAAGCCAAATAGAGGATAGAGTCATACTGAAATTCATGTTGAAAAGGGTGGCTAGACTTTCTAACCAGCATTAAAAAAAATCCACCCCCTTTTTTGTGTTCTATTTCTACGTCAAGAGACTATTACTAAGATTGTAGAGTTAGGTATTGCAGAGTGAGGTAATGTCAGCATTTGGGCCGCCTGTTCAACCTTAATTTGGCCCCTTCTGAATATGAATTATGACATTGCCTTTAATTAGATGATCACACAATATTTTTTCCTGTGTCTCACTCGTAACACATGATGGATGGTGCTCACTGAATGATGAAACTGTATTTTGTCTTTTCCTTGTGGTTCAAGGTGTGGCAGCCTGCCTTATTTACTGCATGCTATGCTCTTCTCTGACAACAAAACTAATGATTCTTCCACAGAGTTTTCTACATGGTTTATCATTACAGCTACGACAGAATAAACATCACTAAGTTAATTTTATTGCAGTCCTCAACGGAAAAAGCTAGAGTTTTTTTCACTTAGTTTGTCCATCTAAAACCCTATTCTCATTACTCAGGTTTTCATCAAAGCTTTGCTTCCTTCATATTTGGTCTAGGTAGCTTTATTTGCACCTGCTTTGGGGAGGTATCAACAGTACATGGGAAGCAAAGGTGGGGTCTGCATTCTGGTATGTGTCTTGGGTAGTCAGGCATAGAGAGGGCCAACAGATCAGGGATGGTAGGGAAAATCCTATTCAGCCACAAGACAGCTCATTCCCAGAGTTGATAAACACTCGAGAATTACCTGTGCACTACAGGAAAATACAGGGTTACTTTTTTTTCCTAAAATTTGGACAAAGATGAATAGACACTCCCTATAAATGCAGAAATTCTACTAAAATAACTGCTGCCCTTCTTCTGAAGACTCAGTTTCACAGCAAAAGTAGAGAAAAGTTTTCCAGACTTTTTTTTTCATAGATTTGCACTTGAAAACAAATGACTTGTTCTGACAAAAAGTTTTCCACAAAAAAAAGTAGTTCCCCCAAGAGAAATACCTTTCAGGGACAATTTCAGCCAAGATGGTTGAAATTTGGCAAGTTTACAAGTGACTTTTACTTTAGTCATCATTCATCCATCATCTTTCTTAAGAATGATGGATTGTGTAATCCTAAAGGGAATGAACACAGTCTAGAAGAGTGCTCTCTGGGTACACAGGCCCCCAAGTTATTTATATCATGGTTCATACATCAGAGGCTGGATTTAATGCTCTAAAATGTTTTTGACTTTAAGCTCAAAGCTCACAGGAGGTGGAGAACTTTTTGAGATCTGAGAAGACAAATTGAATTTGAATCTTCTTGGGATACCATAAATTTCCTTAACCAAATGAAACCCACCACATTTTGTGTCACGTACATTGCCTTTGACGAACATTGGCCAACCTCAGGGGCTTAACTGAGATCTAAGCCTGGTAGTTGACTTTTTGAGGTGCTGAGTATTCACAAATTCAGATAGGAGGGATGACAACTTTAAGTGTCCCTATGCTGTACCTCTGAAAGAGAGCCTTCTTTTACTTGTACACTTACCTATGGATTCATCTATGCAATTCGGACCTTTGATACTTCTGTTCCCTTTATATTCTTATGGCATTGCAAATATTGCATGAAATGACACGGCATTAAAAGAAAACCCTATCTTGAGCAGGTGCAAAACTTGCTGAGAGAAGGAATCTTTCCATCAATGCCAGTTTTTGAGGTCTCAGACATTCAGTATTCAGTGGAGCAATATATATAGTAGACATGATCGGAGTATGCTCTAGCAAAATGTGTACAGCTGTGTGGCATTTTGGCACTTCTGATTTTTATTTAACACATTCTTTCCACCAGAATGAATTCTCGAATTCCATGAAGGAAGCAATTCCCATGAAATAAAATTAAAAAAATAAGAATGTCCCAGATTTAACAGCAGAGCATAGATTATGCAAATTCTTCATATGACCAAAATGTCAGCAGGGTTTGCACTTTGGGCTTCCTACCCTAAGCTGTAGCTATTGATGCTGGAAAGTACAGCCAGATCCCCCAGCATGTTAATTGTCCACCATTACTTTCATGTGCTACAACAGCTTTGAGAAGCAGGGACTTTACAAAGTTCCTAGCTCAATAAACATGACTGAATCCATGCTTTCTTTCCTTCCTGAGTTTTAAAAGCCTGTTGCAAATAACAGATATCTTACCACCTCCAATCAAGCCCTAATTATCTGTGGACACAGCAACCACATTGCAGTATTACTGTGCATACGTAATGCACAGCTCAGGAACATAATAGCCCTAATGCCAGGCCACATGGCTACAGCAAATCTGCTTCCAAATTCTGCTGGTTTTATGTGTCCTGTCCTCTCCCTCTGCAGTACCATCAGAGGAGCTCCTACTTCTTTACCTGGCCACTTATTTCCATGAATTTTCTAGTAACTTGTGTAGCTTTGAAATCTTTGCAACTTTGATCAATAAGTTAAAAATTCTCAAGAGGACAGACATACAGACAAAGCCAATATCATCACAGAAGTCTTATTTTTGAAGGTAACAAACCAAAACCCACATTGTTGAACTTGTGTTGTTTCCTATGATAGTTTGTACACAAATACATTTAAAAAATGCTGTGGAGGAATGTAATAAGTCACATGAGAACAATTTTCCCCAGAGCTATGGCAGAGCAAAAACATCATTAAATCTGCAGAAATCCCATTACTAAAAATGACATATTAACATTACACATATTGGAAGGTCTCTGCATGTGCTAAAATAAATAGATCTGAATACACTGATGAACGAATACATGATATGATATTTGGATCTTAAAGCTACTTTTTAACAAATAATTTCTTGGCAAAAATTACTCAACTCACTTTAATTTAGATCTAGATAATTTTTTCTGCCTTACAGAGCTCCTTCTTGATTGTCTAATAATTAAACAGAATCATGTCAAATTTAAACAATCACTAGTATTTTGCAACTGAATTCCTAATAAATCCAGGCATATGTTTAACTTTAAACATTTGCTTACGTGCCTTCCTGAAGTAACACTCAAATGCGCTCTCTGATACAACACTAACAGCTCAGCCCAGCTGTTGAGAACTTAGAACTTGAAAACACAGGACCAGGTCTTGTACTATGAAAATAAGAAAAATCCTCCTTTAGAAATAATATAATCTACAGCTGACACTGGAAAACTTGAAAATATATTATTCAAATACTATCAATCCATCTAAAATTTCAAGAATCATCATGAAGAAACAGAAATGCAAGGATAATTTCATCTTTATTTAGGCCTATTTAAGAAGATATTCTAACATCACAAATAGGATTTTATTGGACTGATAAAATTATTAACATCACAAATTTAAGGCAGCTGTTACATAGTGTTCCATTAATATTTCAGTCAGACTGAACTGTTCTTTAGATACATTCATGCAATTAACTTCTGTGCTGTACTTTGAAATATATAGGATTGTTTTGCTTCCCTGTATTAGACCTATCTGGTTAAGCTTTTCTCAAACTACGCAGAGAATGGACCCATTGTTCTCCTTGGCAGAAGTAAAGATATCTAATGACTTAATGATTTAATGACTTATTTGATTCAAGAAATGCCCGTTGAGAATGCCATGGAGATAAATATACATCTTATATGTGTATGTCACATGCAAGCATGGAGAATGAGGAATGAAGGTTGAAATGGTATTATTATTCTTAGCTAAAATCGTTTTCCCTCCATATAAAATCCAAAAATATCCTTGCACTGAGCAGAGGGCCCATTAAGCTTCTTCCTTTCCAAAAGATTCCTCTCCATGCCAACCTCTGTTGGGGGTGAGAAATCTTCCACGGAGCCATAAACAATCCTCTACGTTGCCTCTTATTGGTCACTCCAATTTTGGCTTTTCTCTTCCTTCTTCAATACCTGAAAACATACAGAGAACAGCTTCTAAAAATCTTGCAATGAATAAAAATGAAGGGTTTACTTAGAGAGGTTCTTTTAATGTGTTAGTCTTTCTTTTCCCTTTATTGATGTTGTTTCTCCTGTACTTGCTCATATGCTTCTACACATGTTACCTTACCTGCTGTGAATGAAAAGAGCATCTGCACACCTGATGGCAGTGGTTGTCCGGTAAGGAACTGCACAATCCTTCCTCCCTCCCTTCCATTCCCAAATCAGCCTAACCCCCTGCCGCATGCTAAGCTTTTGATGGCTGCAGGGGTCTGGGAACAGTCAGTTCCCTCACTCCACTGCTTACCTACAAGCAAATTAAAGTAGATGCTACTATAGCTGAAGCTAAGCCGACAACTTTATTTGAAGGAAAATTTTAACAACTGTGCTTCAGAATTCAGTAATTTTAGGCCTCCCATCCATTTCAACATTGGATATTTAAATATTTGCAAGTACATCTCCTTTTTTGATAGTTCAGGAAACCATTACTGCTGAGAGGGTGTCTCTCTCTCCTTGTAAGGGTCATGACTTTCAGTAATATCAGAAGGGCTGAGTTGAGAGTAGGGCTCCTTAAAGAACTTATCCTAGCTGCAGGGCTTGTCACTTTTCTATGCTGAGCAAAGTCTGGGCTGGGCAGCAGATTGTGTTTTTTCTGGCAATGAAAACATTCAGCTATTTCATATGCCTGTTTCTGGACAATGAATTACTATTGGTATCTGACAAAAGTATTGTTCTTCTGACTAAGCCCCCTCTGCCAGGCATCTCAAATACAAATATTTCTTTTGGAGGTTGTCAGGCCTGCTGCATGCTGGAAAAGAAAGACTTTTGAGGAATGAAAGCAAAAGGGAAGCAGTGTTTGAGAAAGCTGAGAGGAAAATCCAGTCACAAGTAAGATCACCTGCTCGTGCATTATATGCACAGGTGGTAAGTACACCAAAAATCACTTTAAAAACATAGATAATTAATTCCAATATGGGAAACAATAACACCCATCTGCAGTTAGAAAGCACAAAGGCAGAGCTGCCTTGCTGAAAGAAACAACACGGAAACAAATGGGTCTGCACGTTGCCAGCAGCCCAAGTACAATGGCCCTGGGTGTTGCTGGCAAACCAATGCAATGGGAGAGCCACAGTTGAAGGTTTAACAACCAAAACAAGAGGCCGGGACCAGAAGATTACAGTGGGTTTACAAGGCTGCTCCAGAGCCAATCTTAAGTGTTCTGCTTTCTGCTAGAAGGAACTAAGGAACTTTCCCAACAGTTTTAAAAGCTGCTTCATTTCCCTGTTTGAAAGCGCCTCTTTCCTTTCTTCTGAAGCACTCTACTGCAGATGCATCAAATACTTTGGCAGGAATGCAGATATCCTCAAAACTGTGGACAGACATTGGCTTGTACAAAGGGCAAATTTTTCCTTCCCTACCATGTTTGTGGTTTAACTTGGAAAAACTAACTGCAAATCATTTTGTCAGTAGTGAGGTTTTATTTAATGCATCTCCAGAGGAAAATAAAAAACCTCCACACCCAAAACAACCCCTTCTCACCCCAGAAATCTTCTCATGGCAGCCTGTTTTGATTTGCAGGCTTACTGCTCAAAAGCCCCTTTTAAATGTACAGTTTTCAGACAGTATTTTCCCGACTCTCACATAGTGACATACTGGCACCATCTTACATCTCTGCTGGTGGTGGTGTGCCTGCCATACGCTTCAGGTTAGGTTTGTGCAAAGCGCTTCAAGCACAGCACAACAGAAGGTGACTCATGACATTTTCCATTTTGCAAGTGCTTGAGCCACAAAAGACTTTGGATCAATATTCTTCATCTAAAAGAAGGAATGAGGGAGAGCAGAGTAAGGCCATGGTAAACCTTGAAAGACACTGGAAGAATGACCCAATTGACGTTAGCTCCTCTAGGCTGGTGGGCCACAAGAACCAGGAATTTTGTTATGTGTACTTTGGAATAGTGCAGGAGATTTTCCAACATCTACTTGTATTCATGGACTTGCTAAGGATTTGTGATTCTTTACCACATTATTATTTCTTCATACAGGAGTTACAACAAGTGAAATTACTCCTTGCAGTTGCCTTTTTCAGAAACATCTTTCCTAAATTAACTTCAAGAATTTTAAAAAAAGTGACTGTGACATCAAACTGAGGACTGAATAACAGTCTTGAAGACTGTGCCCAGTGATTGCTGGTTCTAGAGGAAGAAGAAAAAGACATTTTACATGTGGGTGCTAATATGAACAAACAACGAGTAAAACTCTTTTGAGCTTCTGCCATTAGATTCTACCTGCTACCGAAGGAATAGTTAAATGAGATTTCTGTGTGCAATTTATTTCACTCCAGTTGTGATTTGCCACAGCAGCAATTATGAATGTTGTTTGCTTATTTCAGGCAATTTGATAAATGAGAAACATCTTTCATAGATTAAAGGAACCTACTTTTACTCTTGTGTTTGTCTTATTTTCCCTTTTCCTCTCCTCAGCAATGGGTGGCCCAGGAAGGATAGATGATGGAGGGTCTGCACAGCTGAGTTTATCCCGCACTAAGGTGATCTTTCATTCCTATTATTTTACTGACAAGAACGTGTTCATTTTCCCTGAGTAAATTTATAAACAGAAAACACCTTATACCTGAAAATACTAAAAGAGTGTATTTTAATTTCTAAGTCTACGCTTGCCATTATCAGAATTCGCAGAGAATGATACTTTTTTCTAGCTGCATTTAATGGGTTTATCAGATAGAAGGTGGGTTGTAAACCTCCCAGGTACTCGTCAAGAGCTCTTAAATTAGTATCGTAAGTTATAAAAGAGAATACATATTCATATCTCATCAGGGCCTCCAGAAGCCATTCTATTCACCCGGCTGCTTTTAAGGGCAAACAACCAACATGTTTCAGTGTAACTTCTGTCATTCTCCTTTGTTTTAGCCAGCATAAAATCTTCTGGACTTTCAGAAAAACATACTCAAGTAGTGGTGGTGTATTTCATGAGATAATTTTCCTAAAACAACACTCACATTTTTGCGTATCCCAGATGTAGCTGTTCAGCACCTCTCCCACCAAGTAGAATATGTTAATAACTATGGTCACAGCTGCAAAAAAGATTATTTTGACACTCGGGCTGAGATGCTCAAGAAGCGGGTACACCCACACTCCTGTAACGTGGTGAATCCAGCACACCCTGAAACAAAACAAAAACAGAAAGCACTGAGTCTTATAGCCCTGTTTTTCAAAAGTAGCTTGGCCTAGAGGTTTAGCTACTGTAACTTAAAAAGCAATTATTTGAAAGGCCTGCAAGTTGCAACTGAACTGGAGCATCTGGATGACATCCACCCAGAGGAGACATCACAAATGATGAAACTATGACTGATTTCCCACATTCTTTCTGTTTTGCTTTAAATTTATTATGAGCAGTTGGCCAGTTTTCATTTCTGATGTAGGCAGGTATTTCCTTGCTTCACTTACATTTCTGAGGAAACCCCTATTTCATGCCAAAGCTGGAAACTGCAGCAGCCTCTGTTCCAAGCAGGTTCTTTATCCTAAGAGCATTTAGGGTTCTACAGGCTCTCCTACACAGACCAACACTCTTTGCTTTCTGCAGCAGCCTATTTTCATTTGGTACACATTTCTGAGTTTCTGATGCTTCTCCTTGCTATGCATGACAAATGCATCAGTTTTTGGGTTTGCCAGAAACATATGGCTCACCTTGTCTTTGAGAGAATAATTTCTTCAGCAAATGTGTTTTAGATTGCTCCTCTTTTTCTTTCAGTTACCTGGTATCATTTGGAACCTAGTATTTTTTCTCTAAGTGGGATAAACATTAAAAAAAACAAATAAACCAAAACCCACCTCAAAAATGGTGCCCAGCTCCACAATTAATTGCTCCACAGTAAAGAAAAAGGACTGATGGTGATTTTCCGGTGGCACAGAGAATGTCAGCATTCAGCTACAGATGAGACTGTTGGTACACTAACCCAAGAGACAGTGTGTCAGCTTTACTGCAGCGCAGCCTGAAGAAGCACTCCAGGTATGTGGGTTTGCTGTGTGTGACTGCAGTGGACACCTGTACTCTCTAATGGAATAGCTTTTGTCTTGAGATCTGACATGGTGAGTGATGAAGTCAGAGGGAGCAGAGCAAGTCCATACATCTCAGCAGGTGGAAGTTAAGAAAACCAAATACTGGCAAACAACTGAGCAAACATGACAGGCTACCTGGACAAAGTGCTCAGTGGAGATGGGCTGGGGGCACTGCTGGGTTCTGTTCGAGAATGGAAATCTCTTCCTTTCTCACCTGGAAATCTGAGAGTGAAGCACAGCTACAGCAGCTGCTCAGACTGCTATAAATGGGGATTTCCACATCCACATGATTTGCTTCACTTGCTGATATTTCTATTTGTTTAGGGAAGATTTTTGATCACTAGACCAGCAGTCATAGGCTCCCAAAGGGGAGAGACACAGAAGTCCACACAAAACTGTTACCATAAAATTCTGTCAAACAGAGAGGACGGAATCCATGTTTAATCATTCTCCATCACCCTAGAAATGCACACGGTTGTCAGAGCTTCCCTCTTCCTTGTAAAAGTTTTTATTACAGCCCAATCCTTAACAGCTGGACACTTCATAGAGGAAATTACGTGTCAGTAAATTAATCTGCATGATCCAAATGCAGTTTAAACCCCCATTCTCCAAATCAGTTCACACAAGGAAAATTATCTCTGTACCTTACAGTTATTTTCCCCAATATTCTTCTGTGACACAATTAACCTGACAAGATAAAGGTTATTCACAAAAAAAAAAAAAAAAGGGTTCCTCTGCAACCCCTTGGTAACAGGGGGATGCTGTGTTCTTTTTGATCAAAGAAAAAGATGAGACAGTTGAGTAGAGGGCAATGGGATGTCCTCTGTTACGAGACTGGTTTAGTGGGGAATGTCTATTATTGCCTGACAGTTTTCAGTTTCATTTGGTTTTGCTTTATGATCACTCTGTGAAAAACAAGCTCCAAGGACAAAGACTAAAAAAGAGCCAGACTTGTTTTTCTCTTACTCTCTTGTGTGATGAAACTGCTCAGCACTATAAAACACCTTTACAGAGGACCTTTTCAAGGGACCTTCTAAATTGCACCTATGTAACTAACTTCACAAACCAAGTGGAAGTGGCATTTACTAGAATGCATTTATGCTTCAAAGAGGAAATATTTTCTAAATCCAACCAGTGAGTCACTGATGATCTCCTGAATGTCAGCAATCTCTGGTTGGTTCAGAGTCTTTGAGGAGAGCTCATGTACTCGGCTCCCTGCTGCCCAGCATAAGAGCCCATTCCCTGTGTGATGACAATGCTCATGTGTACAGCATCACTGCTGTATGCCTGTCCCTGGTGTGGCCACACTGTAGGAACTCCTGCTTTGAGCACAAGTGGTACTGAGCATCACTCTGGAGACAACAGTTACAAACCCTTCTGATCAGCCACCTGATCTTTCCTAAAATGAGCTGCACCATGCTGCTTGCTACATTGGGACGGAGTAATATTAGCCTTCTCTCCACTGGGCAGTGACACAGTGACTACTCCTGCATTGTCTATGCAACAAATGAGAGCAGCAAAGGCATGACTGCTGCCATGGAAACCTCACCTGATGGCCTTTCTTAGTGGGCTCGTTCCTACTACAATGCAAGCTATCTCAGGGCTGCACAATAAAGGGCTGATCAACCATTCGCATAAAGCTTCCACACGGGATTGCTGATTACCAGTGTTAATGAATGCCTTCAGTGCTGCAATTCTAGCAGTCATTATTCCTGTCCAACATCATTATTAGTTAAGCAAAGGGAAGCGTGAATTAAGATTTACTTAGGAGTGCAAATCCAGATCCAATTTAAGACTTTGTTACTGAACATGCATAAAAAATGGACTGTTTAGACAAAAATTAACTGAGGAGAGAAAGTTTAAGCTAAAACTGAGCTGGCTACTTTTGAAAAGACTAAATTCACTCAAACCTCCCTATGATTTGGTACTAGCCCATAGCCCTGTGTTTTCAAAGATGAACATGTTACAAGTCATCGAGCTCATTCGGCCATTTGTTAGAAACAGTAAAAGAGAAGGAATGGAAATATTCACACATTGTATTCAAATTAAAATGTCTGTTAAAAAAGTGGTGGTTTTCAAAAGTCTTCAACCAGCTGGTGTAGAAATCAGAAAAAGCTAGTTGAAAATGCACAAGATGTGTTTCTTTTTAACAAATCTGTCAAAAAATGTGACTTTGTAGTTGGTTTTCACTTGTAATATACAGTAGATGTTGTATATCTCTTCCATAAAAGTAATCAGGAGAAAATGAAAACTATGCATACACATACATACTCTTTAGTTATAGCTCTTTTGTTAATGAGGAAAACTAAGTAAAAAAATTGTTGGAACCTTCTGATTTATGTGTATTTTACCTGTCACTTTAAGTAATGCATCTGTTGCAACAGTATAAAACCTTAGTCCTGGTAGAATCAAGCTCAATACATGGATATAATGACAGATAACCATGACATCCCACAGATTTTGCAATAGGAGACATGTTGCACAAAACAGTTGCTCCTTCATGATGGCTCCTCTCAGGCAACACTTTGTGGTCAGCAGCACTTTGTGGTCTGGACTCTGAGAGTGTCTCCACCCATTTCTTGCCCAAGTTGAGTCCTTCATTGTAGTCTGCAGCCATCAACAAACAGTACTATGTGTTCTGGAAATGGGGACAATCAGATGAGGGGCTATGTAACCTTTCAAGAGCAATGAATGAGAAGACACAGAATAATAATGCATTATATAAAATGTCTGAAGAGCTCCCAATTCTTATCCTTGTAACAGAAGAATCCTCTCAAGAGAACTCAAGAGACAAGAAATTAATATCTGGTAATGGAAGTATCTTTCTGAATGATATCTAATTAACCTTTGGAATGCTCTAACCTATCTTGCAGTGGTACATCACTGAAACAAAGATATTCAAAACAGTTTTGAAGTATACAAGTCTCAAAGTCTACTTAGTTCACTCCTCTTCTCTAGCCCACATCGTGCAAATCTAGAAAGTTTCAGAAGTCTAGAGACTGTAAAAGCAATAAGAACATGTACAGTTATGCCTGGACTTCAAAGATTACAAGGTATATAAACCATCAAGACTCAAGGATTCAAGCATCTACTTTTTGACATCAGTTTTGGAAGAAAACTTCCCTTGCAGGCTGGTTGTTTCATAATGGCCTGTTAAAATCTCCTGAAGCATCTGACATGAGCTATAGCTGGAGCCTGGATATATGACTTCTCTGATCTACTGTGGCAGTTCCTTTCTGGTTTCTTGCAGCAGCAAATCCTTTTCCAGCTCTTCAGTGCTCATCATATTTCTAGTGACTGGCACAAAGGAAGGCTGAATCTTTGGCCCCAGACAAATCCTAGACCAGTTCCCATTGTGATTACTCTTTAGCAAACAACAGGACATAGGAATTTTCTATGCCTTTATTTCATAATCTTTTCTAGCATCACTCTTTTCCACAAAAAGAGAGAACTTTACCCAGAGCTATTAAACTGCAGAATGTCTTCCGAAGGAGCTGATGGGCTTACAGCAGCTGAGTCATTCAAAACCTGAATAAACAAATTATTTGCAGTTATGAAGTTGGACTAATCCTGTGCTTTTTGGGACAGGAGCACAATGACCCACACTAAATTTTTTTCTGCTTTTGGTTTCTGATACTGATTGATGGAAGGCACATTTTCATAAACCCCCACAAAAACACAGGACAGTTTGTTCTGCATCTAATCAGAATTCTTGAGATCTCAGCCACACTAAGATGCTTGGCTCCTTATAATAACAGCCAGCCAGGCCTAAATCACCTACACTAGGAATGGACATATTTTAGAAATGCTAAAGACTAAAAAATAAGTTCAATATACAGTCATCATTTAGAAAATAACAGCAATCATCCCCTTTCTTCCATTTTCTTAATGCTGGATTCTTGTCCATTGATCTGAGTGGTGTTACTGTCCTAGGACTGTGCTACTGCTTTAGAGTGGTTTATGCAATCAGAAGAAGACAAGTCCTGGAAAACTGCAGCTGCAAATAATGTCGCATGCAAAACATACTCAGCATGACATGGTGCTGGCATCCTCTGGGATGAACAAAGCTTAGCAGAAATTCGTGTTTATGTACAGGTAGCTAGAACGACAGAAACTTAGCAGATTCACTGCAAAGTGTTGTCATCTCTGGAAGGCATCTATTTTGATAAACAATTTTTCATTTTAAATATAGTAATGGTTGCTATGCCTTCCTGAGGTATATTTTAAGGAGCTGCACAAGCGAGAACATATTACCCATGCAATGTCATCTGTGATTGTACTGTTGCTTTGACTGAAACATTTGAGGATGTGGAGGTGGAAGGGAGCCAGAAAGTAACAGTCCATTATGGCTGTGTCAGATGTAACAGCCTGAGGATCCATACAGCCTTCTCTTACTGAAAGCACTTCTGCTCTCCCACCCTCCTTCTGGGTCAGCTACAGGGGATGCTAATCTCCTGGCCTATTTCTGCTGCTTCTGTTTCTTCCTACTCTTTCCTGTTCAGGGCAGCTCTGGCTCCAGCTCTTTTCTCCTCCTCTGCATTTTCTCATCTATCACCCACCTCTACATCAGCCTTCCACTGATTTCAAAGTCTCTCTCTCTCTCCCTCTCCCAGAATTTCCTACTTGCTTGCTTGATTTCAGCTTTGAAGCTGCTGACCTGTGAGCCGCACATTTCCTTACCCATTTCTCTTTTAACCCATAATCCTAGTTCATCACTTTTACTTGGCCCCAGGACTTTTTACTTGTCTTTTTCTCTAACCACCTATTCCCTAATCTCTATTGAACTTCTGTTGCCAGTGCTCACTTCCAAAAGCAGGCATGACCCCCTCCCTACATATGGACCTTCAGCACACTCTGGCAAAGTCAGGTTGTGTCTCTCCTGCACCACTGGCACCAGCAACCTAAAAAAAAAATTCTCTGTTTTCTCAATCCTGCCCTTCTTTTATCCATATGACTGCCAGTTCTTACCAAGCTTCACACTCTTAATTCTCCACCCCTCTCTTCTGAATGTCAAGGTTTGTCCTAGCAGTCTGTGCCAACATCTGCTCTTTCTGATCCTCCTCTCCTTCTATGGAGAATCGCTAGTGGAAATCTTACAGCAAGGCTGATAGAATCAATCTCAAACTCATTCCAAATCCTCAGTGCACATTCCTTTCTTAAATGTGTTCATGAAGAATTCAGCAAATTATCCCATCTAAATGCTCTCCCTCAGCAGGTCTACAGAACTCTCCTAAAGTCACTTCAAGAGAAACTTTCTTTTCAAATGAAAGTTTAAAAGAGCTTTAAATAGATTTATCAAAGAATGAAAGAATGAATTGAGTCCAAGCTTGGCACATGTGGAGGCAGCTCCTAGTGGATTTGAGTTAGCAACAAGAGAGCAGATAAGTCTTTTGCTCCCAAACATGCAGCTCAGCATGACTAGAGCAGCGGAGTCAGGTTCTTAGGGTCTGTTTTTTTGGCATCCTCAAGTGCCCAAAAGCAGAGGGAAAAAGAAAACCATTTAAAATAAATAAACGTATTTGTCTCAGTTTATTTTAGGGACATATTAGGCTGTGATATTAGTTACCATGAGGTCATTCTTATTACAAGGAGCAGTACATTTCTGGCTCTTTTCTGTTCCTTGACAACCAACTCCATACACTCATTGGCAGTATTTTCTGGTAGTATTGGCAAGCATTTTGGTTTTCTTAGCACTGTCTAGATTTAACAATTCAATACAAGCTGTGACCTTTTCAAGCCATGCTAAATAAAGCCAATAGGCCTTTCCCATCTTGTCACATGGCCTTGATCCTGAAAGTCCATGTATGGTCTGTAACAGGCAATGCATGTCTGTGAATGCACTGCCTGGGCACAGCTCCTTAAGAGCATGGGAGAGCTCTCTCTCACAGACAGTGCATGAGCTAAGTGTGCCTACTCACATACTCTCTGACTGAAGGGAGAGAATGCCAAAAAATTGAAAACAAAACAGAAAAAGGTTTTACTCTTAAAGAAAGGATGTTTTTCAGATAACAAATCTCTGAATCATGCTCAGGAGAGATCATGTTATTTAGCTATGTTCTTCCAGTTTTAGTGATTCTATTCAGAATTTACCAAATATATATAAAAAAGCTTGCTATTCCACCAACTTTTTCATACGGGAAAGATTCAGCTAAATACAAAATAAAACAAGCTGCCCTCTACTTGGAGTTGAAAAAAAAATGAATTCACAGAATCAAACCTAAACAATATCTCCCTGTATATTCCCTTACAGTACCAAGTGCAATATGATACATAAAACATATAGCATGGTAAGAAGATTTCAGCTGAGATGAGAAGAGAGTTCAAAATTCAAGAGCAAAACATAGAGAACATCTGATTATCAACGGTCTTCACTTTATACTGAGAGTTGCAGTGAAAACACTTCTGAGGGAAAAATGGCATAGGGAAAAGGACAGATTCTCAAGTGGCAAATCCTTAACTTCTAGTTAAAAAAATCACAAACCAAGAACTAAGCCTCAGCAGGGAACCCATGGAGAACCATAGGTCAAAGGAAGGAAGTTCCACCAGGTTGGATGTAACTAACTCATTTGCAGGTGTAGTCTCATTTTAATGCACTGTGCTAACCTTGAGGGTTCTGCCCGCAAGGGAAGCAAATCTGAACTAAGCAATTCCAAGCTCTCTGAGTGACTGAGGTCTCTACTTTAATGTGGTCACTTGGCAGCAGCAAGACTGTGGACTGCAGCTGTGAAAGGCAGTCACACTCCAAGTGACAGAGATTAAAAGTTGCTCACTTTTTTTACTTTCTGGTAGATTATTTCAACCTTTGAATGTGATACACGGTATCATCAAGCCAAGATTTGGCTTGCAGATAGAAAAAAGAGTTTCAATAGCACCTGCAGGCCAAAGACTTGCAAATGACTGCACAGAGTAGCTTGTGTCTGCCTCCACACTCCCACAAAGACCTCCTTTCATAACAGTAGAAGGAGATATGGGTTGTAAGTGAAGAATTTAGCAGGATGACCTTTAGGCTAAATAAGCAATTGTCTCAGGCCATTTATTGATAAATCATAACTTGGAAGAAGGTGAAGCACTTGAGAGTAGCCCCATCCATTTTGGAAATAATATATGTGTACACAAAACCAATAAACGGCAAAAGCAAAAGGAAATGACCATAGGCTGTGAGTGATCTGCTTAGCAGTTTAGTTTCTTAATGCAGGATCTTCTTCTGCTTTCTTTGTCCTACAATATCCTTTTAGCTTGTACTTGTAGCTGCAGGATGCAGATGCACTGTAGTAGGCATGATCAAGCTATATGAGTATCATACTGATACTGTAACAGATTTTTAAAAGATTTTAAGATACCTCTGGTTTTAGTTGACATATAGAACTGGATTGTTTCCACTTTATTTTTGTATTAGATACCATTGTATGTGTCTATTTAGATTATTTTGAGAAAACAGGAATTGCCATAGGAGGTCAGATCACAGGTACAGGAACTCTGCCAGCCTGTCTCCAGGTACCATCAGAGGAAGGTTGAGAAATATCACATTACTATATATGGGTTAAAACCAGCAAATTTTTCCTGAAGGAATAATCATGTGCCTTTATGCATGAGGCTGTCCTTATCTTTCAATTACAAATACTCTTCTTTTTTAAGAAGAGTAGGTATGTTTGTAAAAGCAAATGGCACAATGTGACTGCTGTCCTGGGACACAACATCCCACTTCATCTGGATTACTAGCATTTTATGACCACTCAGTGTGCATGGATGTGTATGAATAATGGTATCTCCCTCACTGGACCAAAGGGACAAATTGCATAGTTGAAGCAACATGATAGTACTGCCCTGAGCCCATGTTCCTCTCACATTAGTTTTATCTCACTTGATTGGTGGAAATTTTGGAAAATACCTTCTTAGCTGAGAGAGGGCTGTTGTGAGGTGAGAAGTAAGAACGTGAGAAGTAAACAGAGGGTCATCAGTATTTGCAGAAAGGATAAAGGATGGATCATATCAGAAGAGCAATGTAAATAAAACATAGGTTTAGTGAAAAATAAAACACTAGGATAACCAAAGTATATTAACTGTGTCATGCAAGACAGGTGCTTGATTAGAAACTGCCCAAAGACTTAATTTAATGTTGTATAAGAAAGATTATTTCTGGTTTAGTTTAATTTTTCACAAACATTTCCTTTTCTTAAAACTAATTTTAGAGTGTTTGGATTACTGACTATTTCTGTAATTAATTTTACAGAAAGAATTTATGATCTAGTAAAGAAGTAAGACTTCTGTCTTTTCTGTTGCTGCTTAAATACTGATGCAGGAAGTAATTTGCCTATTCTCAATTTTATGTGATAGAACAAAAACCCTAGGCAATAAAACTAAGGTCCAAGAAAAACATTTAGCCTGAAAAAAGGTTGAAAAATGTACCCTTGGAAAGACCACTGCTTACATGGGATTGTTCAACAAATTCCTGTTGTGTGAGGTTTGGCATATAGTTTCTAAAAATATAAGCATCTGGGGAAACCAGACAAAGCCCAGGTCTTGGACCAAACGAGGCATGCAGCGTGAATCTGTTAGTGATTATATCCATAATGAAATATGTGCCCAAATTTAGCAGTACAAAACCCCCAATACAATGTGAAAACACAGCATGTACAGCCCTTACCACAAAATATAGCCAACAGCGAAGGTGCACACTGCAGCCAGTCCACAGCTCCTGCTGGGATACTGATGATGTGTTGTTCTCATCTCGATTAATACAAAGGGTAAAACTGTTGTATGCTGGAAAAAAACCAAAACAATGGGGGAAAAACAGGTGATACAAATGGCCTCATTGTATTTCCATTTCAATTCTACAATAAGAAACTTAATCATGGAAGTTGAAGACAATTCTTTGTGGTTAGAAAGTCAAGGTAAAATGACTCTATAAAGGTGATCAATAACCCAAACAGTATCATTTCTATAATGCTCAATTGTTTGAGAGAGCAGAGAAAAACTGAACATGCTTTTCCTTTTGTCCAGCAATCCAAGGTAGATGTTCATTGCATAAAAAGGGGATGGGGCACAAGGGGACATGGATCCCAATCCCAGTCTGGCCTTGCAGTTGCTCTGTGATCTTTGCCACACCACTTTGGTTATTTTGACCATTCAAATTAGAAGACAACACATTTGATATTCAGAAACTAAGTACAAACAGTGCCAAATGAATGAATATAAATGGAGGTGTTTAATGCTTCTGAGAATTAGGTTTAAATGTATCTCAATCTGGAGACTTGAAAATAGGGGACATATTTTCAAATGATAGCCTCAATACCTCTGTTCCTCCATCTGCAAGCCAGAAGCAATTATCTTCAGAAAGGTGTTGTGAATCTTAATTTGGTTGTTGTTGTGCAAAATGGTTTTAGATTCCCAAATGAAACACATGAAAGCCAAAACCGTAAAAACCATTTTCAGCCACTTGTCTTTATTTAGCTGTAAAACTCCTTATTTTGCCATTTTCCCATACACATTTCCTACACTGCCCCTTCTGAGAAGGCCTGTTCATCCAATTAATGTCAGCAGCATGAAAAACTGTATCCAGCCTGCCCCTAGCACTCAATGTCTACATTTCAGAGTGTTGGCAGGCATGAAAATATACATAAGTGAAGAACGAATGTGCCAGGAAATAAACCCCATCATTCCTGAATCTACAGCTCACTTAGGACTAGCATTGTTGGCAGCTCCAGAAACATACCCCGCCTTGCCACCATGAGGCCAAGTTATTGCTGGTGCCTAAAGAGAATTACTTTAGTTCATAGCTTGGCTCTGGGGCTTGGTATGACTGCAACTGTGAACTCTCCTGCCCCATCCACAGAAAGGTCTGCAGGTGCAAGGATTGCAAGGGCAGCCTAAGTCCTAAATCAGGGGAAGGTTCAAGCCTTCCCCAAGTACTATTTGGTCACCAGCTGGAAAGTTATGGTGTACCTTGGCCACATTCTGCCATCAGATGCACACATGTAGTTCTGGGGGAAGCTGGAGGGACAGATTTGGAAGTCTGTAATAACTAAAATGTCAACCCACACTGACTTTCACCAATGTGAAGACAGGACAACCACAGAGTAGAAATATCCTTATGTGGATAACAGGTTCAAATGAGAGGAAACAGAATGGGTTCTCAGCCTTTAATAACTGCAGAGATGAATTGTTTGAATGGGAAATGATATGATAATGGAAATGCTCTCGCTGAGACATATAAAATAATTCGAATTGGATAACTGCTCTGATTTTCAAGGCATTAGTAATTAATGAGTATCATTTGGAGAATGTCAGGTAGATAATACACCAGTTAGGGGGGCTTTCAATTTCATCTTTTAACAACTACCCCCATCCCTTTAAACAGTATAAATCAGCATCATGGGAATGCAAAGATATTTTACATGTGGCCTGCTATAAAGGTGTCCACTATTAAATGAGAGGTCTGTAAACTGGGGAGGACCTTCAAAGTCCATTAACAGGGACTAACAGCAAAGTAAGCCCTGGAGATTCTCCTGTACATCTTGTGTTTCTACGGAAAAGATCCCCAGGCAGAGATTAGTACCTCACTGTGCAGAGTCCTAAAGCAGGGAAGTTGAAGGCTGTGCACATCTACTGCCCTGTGTCTGTAAATTCCTCAGGGGAAAAAAACAAGAGAACAACAAAGACTATTATCTCCAAACCTCACCCTTGATAATCCTTCTGTGATATATTCTTGTGATCCAGTCACTTAGTTATAACTCTTCACTATATGGATGATGGTTATAGAGCTTGCGAGCTCAGTTTCTCAATGGAAATGTTTACCACTTTAGATACTGCTTGTTGATGAGTTCTTCACTGATGATAACAACTCAACAGCTTGCCAATTAAAAAGTAGTTAAAATAATTTCAGCAATCAACCCTTAATCTAAAATACTCTTCCTTTCCTCCTCACAGTTCCTGTGGTTGCATAATAAAATAGGTTATTATATTCCTAAATTCTCACTTCTGCTCCTTTCTAAAGGTAAGGGGCAGAGGAAAAGAAGATAATGAACTATATCAGTAAAAAGTTTGTGTACAAAATGCTGTTGAAAGTACAGTGCAATTAAAACTGTCAGGAGAAAATCGGAACGTATATCTTTAATCTCAGTCTGTGACAGTGAATGTCAATGCTACATGCAAACACCACAGTTTTACAAATATAGAGTATGAACTTTAGTTTAAAATGTTCTAGGGAAAGTATCACTCTACAAAGCAATTTCAGATGCTTTACCAAACTACAAACAAGACAAAATTGCCCTTTTTTTACATTTCAGTCCCTCAAAAAAATCTTGATTAAAATATATTTAATTTTATAGGCAGGGATACCTTCTGTCCAACAGTGCCAATGAAGACTCTAGACTGATGCACAGTGAAGAGGAGCAGGGATGAAATGTGCTTGCAGGCTGAGAAAGCTGCAGGGGGCCTAAAATTTCAAGTCCTCTAATACTATTAGCATTACTAATCAATGCTCTATTGATGAGGCACCTTATTATGGACTACATATTTAAAGTGAAGTTGCATTTTCACCTGGATATATCTTACTCTGCTCCCACTGAGATCCGCTACTCCTGTGAGACAGTTTTGCCTGTATGACTGTGCTGACACTAGCTCACTTGGTTAGAGTCTGGTGCTAAGAACACCAAGATTCTGGGTGTGATCCTTCTATGGTCTAATCACTGAAGAGCTGGACTTGATGATCCTTGTGGGTCTCTTCCAGCTCCAGAGTATTCTGTGAAATCTGTGTGCTGAGGAATGCTGTGGCCACATCAGGTAGCACCATCTCCATCATCTGGGAAGGCGACACTCGCTGCACATGTTTCCTGCAGTGACTGCAGGCTCGGGGCAGCCCCCAGCCCTGCCCAGACAGCAGCAAAAGAGCTAATGAACCCTGTGGCTGGCTTACCTGCCAAGGTGCCCTGCCAGCCATGAATCCTTTTTTTCTCTGGACTGCCAAGACAGTGACCTTCAAACCCATTTTTATCCCCTCTCTGAAGGATTCATCTGCCAAGACCACCTTGCGCATTGCAGTGTGGCCAAAAGCTCCCATTTACCCAACCACAGCATTGCTCTGCTCAGACCCTGTCACTTCCTGCCCCTGCAGTCAGGAAGGCAGCTTTGACAGATCTTTCTGCTAGGAAGTGCTGGTCTCGGCAGAGCAGAAAGCTGCAATTTCCTCTCCATTCTGTGTCCACCATATGGCCCTGCTTCCCAAGGATCCATCACCTACAAATGGTGAAGAAATCTGTCTTGCCAAATCTTCAACTGCTGGTAATGATGCACAAAAACAGAGAGAAACCAGCACAATGTGCAGAGCCTGGGTGAAATGTGCAGGAAGGTTATCATATGGAGAATCTGACCCACAAGACACTCTGGAGACTGATTCCAAAGAAGTAGCCTCTGAATGAAGATATACTAGCACACACTGTGAAAAAAATGGTGGATTAATTCCTAGAGCCACTGTCACTGCTTCCAGAGAAAAACTCTGCTCATGAATAACTCTTTGAAAGATATTACTAATATATGCTCCATCTTGCACACAGTATATATGCACCTAATGACACTTGAGACTAGAAAATCACATTACAAATATGTGACACATTTGTAGTGCTGGCTTGGGAAGCTGAGCTTCGATGGAGGACTGTGCTTCCCTATTTTAGGTGTGTTCAGCAACAGTTAGTTGGAAAAAAAGATTTTATGCAAATTAGGTACATTAACAATGAGTTCTGTAATAGTCTTTAGGCAATTAAGTGCTCATTCTTGAAAGCCTGATTATATATTTTATCTTTTCAAACAGTAAGTGCTTCTTTTTTTAACACTGGTTTCAACAGTACCTTTCTTGGCCTTTTCTCCCTCCCTTAACTGTGTTTTAAACGGAATGTTAAAGCTTTTCAAAATATGCTAAATTCACATCTTTATATATTGGCATCTTCTGTCCTTAGCATCAACATGGTAGTTCTGTCTTCCCAAGTTGCTCTCCTGATCTGCACTCATGGTCCAGAACTACATTTATGACACAGAGCTCAGTCTATAAAGGCATCTCGGATGCCCAATCAGCACACAGAAGTTCTGTAGGGATTGTTAAACTGTTTGGGGAATAACAGAAGTTGTGATTATAATTCACTTCAACCAATGGCACTGTGACTTGTTACTCAATTTCATCAGAAGAAAAAACCACAGGGTATAGGAAATTTTAGTTCCCTGGAAATAGTGTGCCCCCCTAAGGCCTTCATCCTGACATTCAGCCCATGTTCTTAAGAGTCAGCTAAAGCCTAGTGACAAGGAAGGAGGCCTTGCAGTTGTGATGTCCATCAACATTTTAACTGATGGACTGGGAGCCTCCTGGGAGTGCTGGTGCACCCTGTAACAAAGAGGTTGCAGACAGGTCTCCAACCACAGAACTTGTACGGCCCAAGACTTGAAGGGCTACATCTGCCACCCAAAGCTGTATCCATGTCAAAGACTCTGCCCTGGCAAGGGTAACTGCTTCAACATCTACTGGGGAAACTCCCCTGCAGCACACTGCCACTGTGCCTGAGACTTACGCTGGTATGAATTTGATGGAGGCCCTCTCTTTTGCACCCTGCTGTGCCAACTGCTGTGTCTGCTGGCTGCCTCTGCTTTCTGCCTTTTTAAATTCCTCTATAAATTCTAGTTTTCATCAGTAGGATGTTACCCTTACTCTTTTTCTTCTGAACTCAGAACAAGATTATGAGTTGTTAAACAGCTGCTCCATGTCAGAAGGAGTGGAGCAGTCTGTCTGCATCTCCTTCTTCCCTCTCAGGGCTTTGTGTTGCACCTCGAGTTTAAAGGTTTTACAGAAAGAACCAGCAAACTAACCTATGCCCATTCCTCTAAATTTAAACCCACTACTGGTTGTTACGACCCGCTACAAAGGGGACGGGAATAACCTAGATTGTTATTAATGTGTCCCTTTGGGGCGGATTAAAGTGAAACGACACTAGATAATCAGGGTTTATTTTAACAATTCCGTGTAATGTGA
>VWZD01000860.1:344-112895 GCA_013396695.1 Sakesphorus luctuosus | reverse complement strand
TGGGCCCCAACTGCCCACCAGGGGTATAATGCAAAAGTCAAAAGCCTGCAAAGTCTCTTAGAATGCATAAATCATTAACCGTTTCAGTCTCTGACACTGGTGTGTTCACTTTAGTAACCAATACTAATAGGCCTAAAAATCCCTACATTCGCAGTTACTGCCATTGTAGAGTAATAGCAGGGCGGTCCCGTGGCGTAGTGGTGAGCACTTCCGTCTCCGGCTCCTAGGTCGCGAGTTCGAGTCTCAGTACGGGCGGCCCCGGCAGTTAAATGCCACCCTGCCATCCGATCCCGTCAGATCTCGGATGCAAAGCAGGGTCAGCTCCAGTTAGTACTGAGTGCTGTAGACAGTCCTAAGGACCTCAGTGTCACTGTCCAAGCTCGCTCGGCCGTGGCAAATGAACCTTAGGACTTAAACGGTGGGGCCAGCTCTGCGCACGCTGTGCCTCACCTAAAAAATCCACTGCGCAGGCTCGGAGGGCACACGTGGGGTGAGCCCTTCCCAAATCTTCGTTCGCGAAGATTGGCCATTATTATATTATTATTAGAGTAATAGCAGTAATAAAGCTTCATTTCCTGAATGCTCCTAGCATGGCAACATGGAGAACCAGATCAGAAACTAGTAAAATAGGGGCAACAATTATTATTTACTCCTTGAGAAACTTCATAGAAAGGAACAGCTGGCAAGAGAGTATTTATGTGTCATCTGAAGGATGATACCTTCTACTAAGACAGCCTAATCCATAAAGAGAGCAGCAGGATATCAGGGCTGGGTGCATAATAAATTGGAATCCTTGAGTGAGTCTGAGCCCTTGTGAGACTGAAAGCGCTGGTAGCACTTTTCCTCTTACAAATGAGGAATTATGACTATTAAATGAGACACACTGATGCACAGGATGCACTCCAAGGCAGCCACAGACAGCTCGCTAATTGTTATGGTAGGTTGGAGGGAGGAAGAAGTATGGTATGATATCAACAAAGACTAATACCCTGTAACACCGCAAAACACACAAGAGCCAAAGATAACCATTTTCAATCAATGTAAGAGTGTAGAGTTCTTTGAAAAGAAAATTAACAACTCCTCTTTAATGCCGCCTTTCTTTTCCTCTTTTCTGTAGATAAACACAGTGGACATGGCATTCCTGACTTAAGAGGATTTGTATCACTTTCTCCATGCATACCTGATGTTGACAACTTTGTTCTGATTTTTTCTGACACATGCAGTATATACTGTCTATTGGAATAGCAGTGTCTATCTCACCCCTATGACTGTACTAGTGTCAGGGAGGTTATATATAGGTGTTTATCTATAGAATTTCCACTGTGCCAATCACTAAAGCACTTCAGAACCTCAAAAATGTTACTAAACATACCCTCACAGCAGCCCTGATCTGTAGGAGCAGGATATTGTATCCTCATCTTGAAGAAGGGCAAGATGGAGATGGCATGCCTCACTCAAGGTCATGTAGGGTAACTATGGAGGAATGGAGAACCACATCATATTCCTCAGTTCCATTCCTGGGTGTCAGCCTAAGATGAGCAAGCATGTGTAGAGAAATAACAAAAATTTGGTATGAAAGCCAATCTACTCCTTCAAGTTTATAGCTCTGAGACATCTTGGCCCTTTCAGGATCTATCAGTTTTTACCTTGATTGACCTGCTGTCCTGGTTCCCCTCTGCTTTTGGAGGCTTCTTCAATTGCCTCCTTCTGAGCTGTCTGTCTCTCTTTCATCTCAGCTCCTGCTGCTCCAAGCTGCTTCCTTGCAGCTCCTATCCTTAATACCTTAACCTGACACACAAAATCTTGGTCACTCAGACTTGAAACAAGATGATGAGAGGGACCAGACACAGTGCATACAGTATAGCAAAACTGTGCACAACCAGTGCCACGTTGCCAAGTGGAACAGCATTGCTACATGATTAATTTTCTTTAACTTTTTAAAATTAATTCAATGTAACTACTTCTAATGATTTTCATATATGCAGATATCATTAAGGACATGCCAAGTGCAGTATCACATAAGTCACCTCTCTCCTTTTGCTGGGATCCCTTAGCTAGGCTTTCTGTTTGTTCTGTTCTGTGCCCAAACTCCCCAGTCAGCCCCTGCCAGCAGGCACTGCTTGACCCTTAGGAGAGTTTTAAATACGAGACTATCATCAAAGCCCAGGTTCTGTGCACTCAGGCAGAGCTGAGAAAACCCTGCAAATCCTCCTCTGCTTTCAACCTTAAGTACTTATTTCTGCCATAAAATCCTTACAAAAAACATGCTACTAACTTTATGGAACATACACACACACACACATCCTATGCAAGCATTATGAGAAGCACTCATTAATCACAGCATTATGCAAAGTAATTTTTATACATATTTTGTTCAGCTTATTTGCCAGTTAAACCACCTGCCCTAGAATTTCTAAAAGTAGTATCTGCAAAAAGGTTTATCTAGGCAAATAAATACATTCTTGTGTCTTTAAATTATCCTTAAAATCAATGTTTATGTGTACACACACACATGCACACTTTTACAAGTATTACCAAGATTTAATTCGCATGAATGAATCTTTGACTGTTTATGCAGGTCATGCTGAAAAAGTGCTTGTAAAGTCATTGAGTCTCATGTATTTCTAGCACAAAAATCCCTAAAGAGAGCTTGGAGATGTATTTTAGCAATGGTTTAAAATGAGATTACTCATATGGAAAATAGTATTCCTCTCCTTGAAAAGCCAACTCCTTCAACACCATGAGTCTAAGGCCTCAAAAGAAGAAAATAATTTGTATCAATATGTTTTCTAAATCTCTTTAACTGACTTGAAAAGTTTATGTGTACATAAAATACACCGTATTAAATTATAATATCTGGCAGTCTCCCAGGGCTAATCTTTTCACAGAAGGACATTTCTGGCTTCATGATAGCCAAAGTATCCTCTTTCTAAAGTGAAAACATTGGACTCTGAATCTGTCCCTGGTTTAGGACTAAATAGTGCATGTCCTGGGCATTGGGCCAGTATAATTTGGGGAAAGAAATTTCACCTTTGAGAAAATAAAGAAACTATTACTTGGCATTTTATTTTTCAAGTGGTGGCTCTTTGATGCTATTTGAAAATTCAGAATCTTGGAAGTGGTTACTGAGGAGCTGGATTTATTGGGTGTTGTGCAGGTGAGGTAGCCAAAGGTCAAACTTTGGTCTATCACATGGTTTCTGCAACTATCTGCAATGTGGTTCAAACAATTTATCACACAGACATTGTCATTATCTTTATTTAGTTATTTCTTTACATTGTACATGCCAACTCCCTTAACAAATAACTCCAGAGGATGTAACCTCCTAAGCTTTTTTGTTCTCGTATTACAGAAAGCAGTACCAGACTAACATCAGCATAATCTCATCACTGCACCCAGTGATCTTTCTGTCTGGACCAGTTCTGCTGGACCTGCATTGCCCTGAGTTTGTGCAGGAAGGCAGGGGAAGACAGAGACAAAGCCCTGCTTATGAGTCTCCTAGAGGTTCTTCTCCTCTGCAAATAAGGCAGGTAAACAAATAAGCCTGTGGAACATCCTGAATGAAGGTCTTCTGTCATGAAAACACACTGACATTCCCTACTTGTTTTACCCATTGTATGCCATACTTTAGGAGAATCGTTTTGCTTCAAATGCAATTAGTTCTATATGCTACTGCTCATCTTAAAACAATTGTTATTTTGATTGATAGTAAAAGTCTACACACCACTGTAAAAGACAGCAATGTTGGGCACAAAGTCATTATGAAATCTATAACCTGACCCTTTAAAACCCAACTTGAACCATCAGATTTGACTTATGAGACTAGTAACAACTGTGCTTCATGCAAAAAGCATTAGGTTAATGCTGGATCAGGCAAAGTTGCCAAACATACCCTGGCATAATTAATCAAGAATATTTCAAAAACAGATCGCCTCCAAGAGGTTATTGATTTCCTGTCATGACACGTTTTCCTCATGAGGTGCTACAATGCTATGTATCTGAGATGTGCTGGCGTGTATTTTTCAGTGACTAAGCCTTGATCTATCTTCCTGGATTCCTGCCACTGGTGCACTGACATCTGCAACTACTCATGTTTGACAGTCTCATGCATGAGCTATGTGGCTTCCAACTTGGATGGGATTAGTATAGGAGACTTTCTGAATACTTCAAATGTAATTGAAAGCAGATAAATACAAGGGTCTCAAGAGGATGGCATGCTTTTTACAAATGGAATCACATTAAATCACGTGTATACATGCTTGGACTAAGAAAGATCTGTGTTAACCAGTATAGTATGCAGGAAAGTGTTTGTCCCCAATCTTAAATATGTATGAATCCTAATAATGCCACTTCTTTATAAAACCTGAATACACTGCATGGCTAAAGCGGGATTTAGACAAGCATGAAAAGGTACACATTTGAGGATAAGGGCAGAGGAACAAGAATGGAACATATTCAGAGACTGAGGGGTGTTCTGCCTTTCACTCATGGCTGAACTAAGGCATTCATGTCTTCCGTGAACCATCTCCTACAAGTGATGAGAGCTGAAGACAATATACATAATTTAACTAAAGGTTATACTGTTATAGTGTCAAATATCAGTAAGTAAGAAGTGATGTTTTCTTTTAGAGCAAAATTCAACCACAATCCTTACATAGAGCACATTTCTATTTATCTATTTTTTCTTGGAAATGTGGACATTGATATCCTAATCTGCAAATGTATTTCTGTACATATTTACTAATACTAGAAAATGGAAGATGCAAATAAAACTGAGGTTAACACTGCTGTAAAGATTTATCTTTCATATTTCGTTAGTTTTTTAGACTCTAAACTCTGCAAATATAAGTAATCTTGCTTTAACACAGCTTATGCAGAGCTTAATAAAAAACCAAACCAAACCAAAAGCTTTCAGTGGGAAACAGCCTCTTCTTTCCTGCTGTCAAATACATGTTTGAGGATTACAGCGATGGGCAATATACGAGTGTCACAAGAGGACAGTGATACTGACCATATGTAATACCAAAGGGCTCCAAGATGATCAGGTTGCAGCAGAGCTGTGACACCCATAGTATTAAAACTATGTGCTTCTTTGGGTTCTCTTGCAGACTCTGACCTGATTTTTTCTGTTCAGTTTAATGTTTGTATGCTTGTCTCTGCTTCCCTCTCTTACAGCTCTGGCCACAGCCAGGCTGATCACACTGAGCTGTCAGTGATCTGCATGGCTTTTCTATCTCAAGTGTGAGAAAGGAAGAACTGGAAACAAGATGTGATTATTCTTACCACATGGTAGCATTTTTCCTAGCAAGCAGAGGAGCAGAACAACAGTTACTATCATGTATAAGGTCATTTGTTCCTGGGAGAGCAGTACGTGCACAGCACAGTTGCAATGGGATGAGTTGTCTAATCTCTTGTACTCTGGAGAACCCTGGAGGAAGGAGGGCTTCTTAATCTGCCTGGTATCACAGCTCCTGTCATGGAATGAAGTCCTCAAGGACTTCTGCTCCACCCTCCCAGATGAGGTTCAAAGTAGTTAAAGTGAAGAACCCACTGGTTTCCTTCCCAAGACCCTGCTAAATGTGGTCTGAGTAATTAATTACTTTGGTGATAATTATAGTATCATAACGCATTTTTTCCAGTATTAGAAATTTTTTCTGTATTCCCCTGTTGCCACAGGGATTCCAGACAGAACTCCCTTTGCAGCACCTGCTTATAAAACCGTACAATCAGTCATCTGTAAAGTTTTGCCATGTATCTTCAGCTGGTTTGAGCTCCTCTGTCCTGTAGTATTGATGCCAGTATTAGGACTGAGGTCACTCACATATTCAAGTGGTTCATAACACTTTTTCTCCTAATGTAAGAAACACCTTTTTTAACTGTGAAGGTAATTAAAAAGGGGCTGTCTCCATCCTTGGTGGTGACTGGACACTATCTTAGGCCACTGGCTACACCTGATTCTGCTTGAGGGTTAGGGGGTTGGACAAGACCATCTTGATGGGTGCCTTCCCACCCCAGCAACTCTGTGATTCTATGACCCTGTGCCCCTAATTGCCAGGCTGTTACGGTCACTGGCCTTTATATCTTGTCAGTCCTCAGTATTTCTTGTCCATTTCTACTCCCTGGCCAATGCTGGGTCTGTAAAAAGTTGCTGCAATTTGTACATAGTCTTTGATATCACACCCTTGATTCTCTGGGATAAGAGCGGAAAAGGAAAGCTGAACCAACCTGACCTGCAGAATTTCCACCCTGTGCTCTTCTGAAGTGTCTCTTGTTTAGACTCTAAGAATATTTTCTATATAGACCTGTAACTCATCAGTTTTAAGACAAGGAACAGAGAGATGACAGAAAAGCCCCAGTTCTACATGTCTGCCTCCTTGTTAATGGTCACATTGTGAGTGAATGTGTGTTTGAAGCAGATTATGGAAATGCCTTTGAGGTGGGAATGGACTGGCCAGTCACTAGATGTATTTCATAATGTTAGCTATGACATTGTCCTTTTGCAACTAAAAGTTTAGAGTGACTACAAGTGCAAGAATTGCAGAGTAAACCCTTACAAACAAGGGAGATCCCTACTAGTGTGTCACTGAAGAGGGATATCAGTGATTCCAAGCTGCCTAAGACTATGTGATTGACTTTTTGCTGGAGAATAGCTTCTGTTTGGAATGGGAAAATGCATTTACTTACGAGCACTCAAACTCCATAGTTAGTGGTATTTTCCACTAGGAGAGAGCACCAAGGGCAACCCCACTGTCAAGAGAAAGACCAAAGAACCACCTCAAATGCATTGGGTCACAGACCAGGTGTGGGAGCCAGCATGGTGGGCTAGGTGGGCATGGAAAGCTGGGTGAGAGAAGGGAGATGTCTTCAAAGCAGCAGGTTAGCTGAGAAAGGCTGGTTAGGGCCTGTCTCCACAACTGGAGCTGCAGCCACCTCAGCTGTGCTGGCTGAAGGACTCACTGGCTCAGATTTGGGTCTGTGCCAAGCCAACATAGTATGAGGAGCCCATAGTGGAGACTGCAAGGATGGAAGCTACTCTCCCAGGACTGAGAGGAAGGACAGACTTAAGAGCATTGCAAAGGCATCCCAAAAGGAGAAGAGACTTACCTAATACTGTTGGTTTATTCATTATGGGCTTCCCTATGGCATTTTTCCTCTCCACCAATAGGGCTGCATTTGCTTGAAGATCTTGGAGCCACTGCTAGCAAGCAGTTAAGCACTGCAGCTCAGAGGCACCTACATGTGCAATTCACTCCTGCAAGTTTCTAGGTGGGGTCTTGTGCCAGTGTTATTTTCAGCAAGAATACCTACATGATGGAAGCCGCCCATTTGACTGGCAGCAGTACTGCATAGAGAGGGTACATAATGTACGCCCACGTCAGACCACACTCAGCACTGCTGCAGTGCATTCTTAATAGGCTATGAACCTAGATCAGCACTGCTGCAGAAGGTACCTGCCATTAGAACAGTGTTAGTATTTTAACTACTTGACCCATTGGCCTACCTTGTTGAGCAGGCTTCTTTAGCCCTATAAGCAACTTGTTAATGCTCTTCACTAGTGAACAAAATTAAAATATTAGGAAAAGCTTGTTACTCTGATGAAATGTCCAAGAGCAGAGGAACTACTATAAAAAGACTTAATATTATCTTGTGGTCCTTAGATAAAACCTAAACTTTAAACAGCTATCTCCAATACATTCTGCAGTGCATGACACTACTTTCTCATCTCAGGAGGACTGATTACCATTTTGCCATTTTACTGAAAAACAAAAGAGCAAAATAAAACTAAAAGCCCAGACTCCTTAGCAAACTGTAACAACAAGCGCAATAAGAGACCCTTGATAACCCAGAGTCAGTATGGGATCAGCCAGGATTACCACAGTATAATTCTCAGTATATCATTAGTCTTATTAATAATTAAAGTAACTTCTGTCAGTATGCTTTATAAAGATTCCAATTAACTCTTACAAAATTTCTCTGAGACAGTGGAGAAGAAAAATAAAAACACTTTATCAGTGAAGAAATGCACACAAAGGAAAAAAATCTGGTCTAAATCAAGGTGAAGGGCAAACAGTGATGAATATTGTACTGAAACGCAGGTTGGTGATGCCTTTGACTGGGCTCAGCCCACCACAACACTCCCTTTTCTGGAGGTCAAAGTTGGAACAATACTGATGGGCAGCTACCTAAGGGCTTCAATGTACTGACCTCTTACATTCATGGCATCAGGAAAAGAAAATCATGTGGATAAAATCCAATAGTTTAGGCACACAATCAAAGCAGATTATTTCAAAACTTTTTATTCAATGTGAGCCCATCTGCCTCTCTAAATGTCAATGTAAACATGCTAGAGGGAACACAAAAAGGCCAGAGGAATACTTGGGCTGTTGCCTGTGAAATTTATTCTTGTTCTGACCCCTCCCTTCTGGTGAAAGCAGAGTGTAACTGGGGGCTTGAAACCAATGGACTTCAGCTTCAGGGCAACTTCAGACAAGTTCCATGAATTTGACTCCAGGCTTAGCAGCATGCATCCAGGTGACTCATATGGTTGAGATTCAGGAAGCAGAAAGGATGCAGCAGCAGGCTACAGAGCCAGAAACATCACAATAATATTTGTGAAGGAGTTTCTGTACTGTTTTCAATCTCCCCTTCCCAGGAAAAGTCAACAACACCTTCAGGAACAACCACAAGTCTAAAGAAGCTAATAGAAACTGCACTTTGGTATGCTCCTCTAGTCTGCCTTCAGATGGGATCCAGGGGCTGAAATGAGTCTAGCAACATCACTGGATGAGCACACGGTGGTTATGGACATACTACAAACATCTATGCCACTACCACTGTCTAAACAAATATTCCCGCTGTCTTTCCCACACAACAGCTGGGAACTTGGCAAACACCAACCAGCCTCTAGCAGTCCTGTAAAGCAGGAAAGCATTGTGTGCATTTAAAAAGAGAACGAAGTTATAAAAACTGTAAACTATTTACATACAGTATGTAAGTGGCAGCACTAAGACCTGCTCCTTGATCCTTTAAGAAACCTTCTCTACTGATCTTTCTCCTCTACTGGTAGCTGAGACACAAGCTCCCTCCTGAAGCAGAAGGACCTCCCTCCACTGGGCAGCATGAGCTGGCGCTGGGGCATGAGGGCTCTCAGCTGAGCCCTGCTGCCCAGCCAGGTGCTGGTGACCAGAGACCCAATTGCTTCAACTGCTTCCTTCACCCAAGCAGGACTGAAGATCGCTACCATAGATCACTGTTTTGGCCAAAAAGTGGAAATGCCTTCTCTGCATCGGGGAGAAGTCAACAGCCCTTCTGCTGAGTAAATCTTTTTCTGAGAGTTGCAGATATGGTATTAAATTAGCTGTTTTCAGCTGCTTTCGTGGTGGGAGAGTTCATAAAACGTATTTATTTTTGAGAAATTAAAACAATGTGGATGTAGCCTTTTCCTTTTTATATCTTTAAAGAAAAAACTATTCTAGTTTTTCCCCTTAAAAAAATTATTGAAGTATTTACTTGAGTCAATCTGAAACACCATTTTTCATTAAAAAGTACAGAATCACAGAATATCCAGACTCGGAAGGGACCAACAAGGACCACTGAAGTCCAGCTTCTGGCCCTGCACAGGACAACCTCAAGGATCATACCATGTTCCTGAGAGCATTGTTCAAATGCTTCTTGAATTCTGTCAGGCTTGGTGCTGACCACTTCTCTGGGGAGCCTGTTCCAGTGCCCAACGCCAATTACCCTCTGGGTAAAGAACCTTTTCCTAGCACCTTAGCTAAATCTCCCCGGACACAACTTCAGGCTATTCACTCAGGCCCTATCACAGGTCCACAGAGAACAGCTGAGTGTCTACCCCTCCTCTTCCACTCATGAGGAAGTTGTAACTGCAATGAGGTCTGTCCTCAGTCTCCTCCAGGCTGAACACACCAAGTGACCTCAGCTACTCTTCATATGGCTTCCCCTCATCCCATCACCATGAGGTCCCAGACTAGAAAGGTGTGAAGGCAGCAATGTTGGTGCCCTGCCATGACCCCTTTGCCATGACTTTATCAGGCCCAGGGGCCCGTGAGCTGTACAGGCTCTCTGAACTCTAACTCTAATCCTAACAATAATGCAACCTCGGTGCTAAGGCTGAGGTCCACATCACCATGGGTGGGCCAGATTAAAAAGCTGTGAAGGCAGCTATGTTGGTGCTCTGTAGTGATCCCCTTGGCATGGCTTTTTCAATCCCTGTGCCCCTGGAGCTGCAGGCTTTCTGACTCTCTGAATCCTGACATTAACTGCTGCTGTTGAGGCCCCTAACCCAAGGCCCAGACTAGAAAAGTGGAGAGGCAGCAACGTTGGTGCCCTGCTGTGAACCCTTTGGCATGACTTTTCCAGTCCCAGTGTCCACAAAGAAATAGGCTGTCTCTGTGAACCATATCTTTGTCTGAATTTAGTACGCGACTAGCTCTGGTGGTAACGTAATGAACAGTGATGTTGAAAAAATATCCCAATACCTACTAGAATTCCTCCGAGAAGAACAAATGCACCTAGTGTGACTGAAATATAGCTGAAATTGGAGAAAATACTTGGAACATCTTGCTAAAAGTATTTTTTCATCAAAGCCATTAGCACTCTATTTGTCAAAGCATTCAGAAAGCTCCTTAATTTTGTTGGACTCATTGCTAATGCTGCTGCCCATGCTGGGACAGTAATAATCTCCCATTTAATAGGAAGCCACATTCTTTCATTTTGGGTGAGGATTTGTAAATGGCAGCCTATTCATACATTTATCAATTCCAGATGTATTTAATAGTCCTTCAAACTGAAAGTGGGAAAACAAAAATTAGATTAATTTTAATATGACAACAGTCTTCAGTATATGATACCATGCTTTCTGCCCTCTAAGGACTTCTAAATCACTTGCACTACCATTTTGGTACCTTGACAGCAGGGAAACCTCAAGTCCTCACTTCATTAGGGATGAGCCACCACCAGCTGAAGTGTTCTTTCTCCTCCTACCTTTCACCTCTTTTGTCTATAAAATCCCTTTTGCCCTTTCTGCTTCCAGCCTCACATTGCCTGGATGTTACTCTGCTCCTTCATTCTCTCTCCACTTGTGCTTAACAGTGTGAAGATGGGTGTTAGCAGAGTCTTCATCAGTGGAAGACCTGTCTGGCTTTTGTTTGGGAAAAAATTCCCTGTCCTATCTTTCTTCTTTATGGTCTATTCTAGTGTTACACACAAGATAAGCTACTGCTTCATTCACAGGCACAGCAACAGGCATTCTAGAGACAGTGCAGCTATGAAGTCCTCCAAGGAGGATAGCTCATGGATGTTGGAGAAAAAGCATTCTTCTTTAAGGATGTTCTAGTTTAAAATTTGCAGTGGGAGAAAAGAAACCAACCACATCATTGGTATTTTTAACACTGTGAAAGGCAGTATTTCACCAGTATTGTAAGGACAGGAAAAAAAAGAAGGAAGCAGTGGCAAAACCCAAACCAGCTGAGCATCCAGACCTCAGGGAACATAAAAAGGATAGGCAAAGTGCAGAAGTCACTAGAGACAATGCACTGCACATCACAAGTGCAAATTCTTGGTACTAATATGGCAAAACTATTTATGCTCTCTGCTTACTTCTCAGTGAGAGATGGGCGACTTACCTTGTACCTCAAGCGGGCATGCACAAGGCAAAAGCATACAGACAGACATAACAGAGCAGATGGAGAACATGAGTCAAAGCACACACTGTAAACAGATATTACAGAAGTAGATAGGTGGAAGAAGACTTCTTTATGAAGCGCTCTTAATAAAGTGCTTAGGAACCTACTCCTTTAGCATAAGGAAACAGTCCTCCTTTCTTATAAGGAACTGAAAAATATTTGCTTTACTGATTGCTTTGGTACAGACCTAAGTTTTAGGAATCTGACCTATAAGGTGGAAGCTCAGCACCGCTAAAGATCTTTGTGTATGTATCTTAGCCTGGAGGCTACCATAGACTGAATATGTAACATACAAGCTCTGTATTTCAAAGAGAAAATACGCAGCTTTCCAGCATTTTCTCATTTCTGTTTCAGCTCCTCAATCTTTCTTAAACTCTTTTCACAGAATCACAGAACATTTAGGTTGGAAAAAACCTCTGAGACTCATCGAGTCCAACCTTTGACTGAACACCATCATCTCAACTACACCATGGCACTAAGTGCTGTGTCCAGTTGTTTCTTGAATACCTTCAGGGACAATGACTCCACCACCTCCCTGGGCAGTCCATTCCAATGTTCAACAACCCTTTCTGTGAAGAAATTCCTTCTATGTCCAGCCTGAACTTTCCCTGGCACATCTTGAGGCTACATCCTCTTGTCCTGTCACTTGTTGCCTGGGAGAAGAGGTTGGCCCACAAAGATGAGGAAAGTCTCTGGATATCACTTTTATTGTTCAACTGCTGACATAAAAAAGGCAAAATCATGGGGAGGAGGGTAAAATGGGAGAAGTAAACCCATAATGGTAAAATTCCAAACCACTGAAGTTTAAGTTTAGATGAAAAAACAGATTTAAACAACAATTATGAAAAAGAAGGTTCTAGCTAAAGACGAGGATTTCTTTTTTGCTGGAAATAGCTTGTGATTATTCCATTCAGCTTTTATTATGTTCCTGCTATAAAGTGTTAATCAGCACAAAATTTAAAAATTCATCACAAGTTAAATAATGCACTTTAATTACGTACCTTATTAATGCACTTCAATAACATACATACACAGATACCTAGTATGCCTTGCATATATAAAATTCCTACCATTTTCAACCTAAGGCACCACCAATTTTAAAGTGTCATGCACCTGCAAAATAACATACGTTACTGTTTTCACCATAAGCATGTAAGTATGAAAGCTGCACAGATCTTCTTCAGATCCTGATGAAGTATTTTCGTTTCTTGAGCCACACCACCTCCCTGAAATATTTTCAGAAAGAAATCTATTGTAATTATTTCTTGAAGCCTACATGCAACCACCCAGTAAGTACATATGTCTCCTCGCAGGTCAATTATTCTCAACATTTCCCCTCAAAGGTGAAGTCTTTTAAGATTTACCCTCCTTTCCCTCCTATCTTTACCATGTTTGAATTCTGACATATGTCTGCTGAAAGGATGAGTTAACTCAGAGGCAATGCTGTTATATTTTACCTGCCTAAAGAATGGCCAGAAAGGAGTGCTTGTTTATTTCCCTCAAAGCCACACTGCCATAATATCATATTGCATTTGCCCAAGTCAGATAACTCTTAGGATTCGCATACAAATGGAAATGATTTTGCCACTTCTGTGGCTGAAATAATCTTTTTCACAACTACTGGATTACCTCAAACCACTTAGATAACCTTGGTGCAGTTTAGATATACAAGAGAATTTACCAGTGTATTTTTGCCAAATGTTATTTTTTAACACTTCCTCCTATGCATCCAAAACAACTTTTTGTTATTCATCTCACCATTCATGGATGAATGGCAATTTCTGAATGTCTTAGAAACAACACCTTGAAAATGTCATTCAAATCAATTTTTCAACAGCATGAGAGGCTAGGAGGTAATTCACACTTCTTTTATAATAATATTCTATAAGAGGTACTGTAGTCATCTGCCTTCCTGTCACCTCCTCCAAAAGTAAAAGGATTATAAATTCACTCTGATTTAGTGCAGCCAAATGTACCAGGCAGAGAAAAACATTGCAGACAGAATATTCTATTAAGACTGGTACACTATGAGAAAAGCCAATCTCCAATACTGCCCCAAAACTAACCTGTTGTTCCCAGTTCAGCAAAAGCATGAGAGCATTCTGAAAGGCAGAGCTGGATAATGTCTTTCCTTCCGTAAAGTGCATTCACCCATGGACAGCAACTTCAGAAGCATCCAAGCCTGGTATCTTGAACACTGCCTCTTTCTAACACGAGAAGATAAGAACCCCACTTTGGCCTTCTAAGTATCAGCTACTTATTAAAATCAATAGACTCTCTCTCCCTGCAGTGTGTATACACATTCGGGGTTCACTGAACCCTGATCCTCAAATGTCAAGACAGCATTATTACAGTATTTGCTCATATCCAACTCTACCATGACTCTAAAACCAGCAGCAACTCCAGCCCCAAAGCTGGGACAAGGGAACTAGACACCTTGTGGCTAAAAGAGGGTTTCATCCTTTCAAGGGGCAACTGAGGAATGAGGAGATACCAGCTAAGAAGTTCATGTCACAAGATCCATCATGCACCTGACACTTGAGATGATTTTCTTCCATTGTCACCATTTCCCCAGACCCCCAAAACCAAAGCAACAGCAGGTTTGAACCATGGCTGAGAAATGTATGAAGCAATCAAACCCAAACCATCTATTTTCAAAGTCTACCTGCGTTACTGAATGCAAATTGAAAAAAAAATATCAGCACTGCTACTGCTAAGTTAATTCCCACAGTATATTCAACATACACAGACAAAGATTAAGCAAAAGGAATTCAGAAAGAGAGGGGAAAATTGCCTATTTCCTCTAATCACATATGCAGACCAGGCATCTTCCTGTAAGTCAGTCCCTTTCAGGCAAAACCATTGATAAATCTTAGAGTTAAGAGTGAACCCACTTTTTAGCATAACATTTGAACCTAAGCTCATTGCTTCTGATGACTTCATATGAAGGATGCTGGCACTACACAGTCAAGGACACTGTAGTTCAAACTCCTCTCAAGGTGAATGCTGCATAATGTCTTTCTCATTTGATATACAGAATGGCATGTACTTGCCATGAGCCTCAGCATTACAGGGCTGCTGGAAAGGCTGCAAATATTCTCCTGTATTTAGGGCCTTCTCTGGTTCTCCTGGTCAGAACAGTTTAACACTGTCAGTCTGACCAGTGTCTCATGTAGGTACAGATTTCTCTTCCCTTCCATCACACCTGGAAGCAAAATGCTGATTTGCAGGACAAAAAAACCAAACCAAAACAAAAAAAAGCCCATCTAGTTTCAATTCTTCTGGTTTTCAGTATGTTCCAGGACATTTTCCACAGACTCCATCATGGGGCTAAGGAGCTCATCACATGCTCACCTGATGTAATACCCTCTTTCTTCCCCATGGCTCATCTGCCATCACTGCTGAGCATGAGCACCGCTCTGTGTTGCACCTCCCACGTGGTGGAGACACACTCTGAGAGAAAAGGGGAGCGGCTATGGTGCCTGGTTTCTGGGCTCGTGCAGAGTCAAATACATCTCTGAGGTGTATCAAGGGAGCTTTGGAGACTGTCTATCTTGAGAGTAAAGCTGTGACTTCTTGGAATAATATTTAAAGTGAACTCCTCATGTTGTTTACAGGTTTGGACCTTCCCATTATCAAAGCAGCTGAAGATTTAACCTCCCTGTGGTGCTCCCTAGAAGAACTGCAGCTATTGAGCTGCTTGCACGTTGTCTGTCTGTCCCATCAGAGAACATTTCCTGCAAGAAGAATTTTTGGCATGATTGCTTTATTCTGCACCAGGAGCAGAAAGTCAATGCACAGATTAGCAATTGATTTTCTAAAAAGTACCCCACAAATCAGGTCTCCTCTCTGTTTGCCTTCATATTTCTGCTGGAGCCTCTATAATTAATTTAAACAGATACAAGCACTTCTCCTCCTCTCCTTTTTGATGCGAGCTGTTTCAACAGACTATGCAGCGAAGCTGCAGCAATTTCAAAGGCTTCCGCTCCCTGCACAGAAGGGAGCAGCTGCAGGAATAGCTCTTTGAAGAGGAAATGGCACCCAATGGGACTGGCAGGCGGCTCCAAGATGAGCTTAAACAGCCCCCAAAGTCCTTGGGAGCATTTGAGGACATCAAAAGAGGAAAGAACTAGGCTGGAAGAAGCCTGAAGAATGACTTTCCCCCATCCCTGGGGCTTTCTTCTTTGTAAGCAGCAGGGTCTGAGAAGAAGAGTCTTTCTCATATTTGGCTCAGATAATCCTACTTATATTGAAAGACTGGAAATAAGGGTTGAATATGGGGGGTGATTGCAGTCCTGGATTATTTATTAAACTGTAAATGCATAAATATGTACACAGACACTAACATATGTATATAAATTTTGGATTCCTGTATATTATTAAGAAAGCTACTGTATTTCTATTAATATAATAAGAATACAACCATATTTCAAAATTACTTTAAGGCACTCACGAGGCTTCATGCATGTTTAACTGGTTAACCCGTGAACTCTCCGATGTGATTTATCTCACTGAAATGGTACATTTTTATGCTGATTGCAAATATATCCCTCTGTTATTTACAACATAGAACACACTTTCCTACTATTCTATTTAAGTGATTTATAGCTAATTCAATGGGCAAAATAAAGAATTCTTTGTTTCATATATGAATTTGTGTACAGACACATACATACCCTCTCTTGTCCCCAAAGCGAGTGACATCACTGACTTACTACTGAACTTCATAACTGATGGAAATTTCCAGTGCTGATTTAATGGACTTCAGACCTAATGGGACTGTATCCATTGAAGCCCTTTGGTCTATGTCACTCCTGCAGGACTACCCCAGCTGAGTGGTACTTCAAACAGCAGTAAACTTTCAGTGGCAGGCCCACAACAGCAGTATTAGACCAAATGCATGTTCTTTTATGAAAGCTGCATTCTTCTCTAATTACTTACGTATAGATAAATGCCTTTTTACTACACTCTGCTACCGTGCATAACCAACATGTCTAGAAAAAGAAATGACATAACATATCCTACAAATGCCTCTTCCTTGTCAGATTGCACTAATTATACACCCACTGCATCAAACTTCTCCATCTTTGTCCTCCTAACTGGCAAATTCTGACTTTTCCCATCACTTTCACATCTCTCTTCTATCTTCACTTTTCAACTTTACTTCTAGAACAATATAAGCACATGGACACACAAGTCTGAGGTAAGTGGTGCACAGACCTACTGTGCATGCCTATTTATGGCCACAGTTGTGCATATCCACTTGCAGAGATTTGGACAGCCTTTTTTTCTGAGACTATTCTGAGTTTGGCAGGACAATCCTGCATTCTGGCAGGAATGGCTCTCAAACAATTTTGCTCTATAAACAGTTTTTCTTTGCTATTAACATGATGCCCCATTGTTCTGATATCGCCCAACAAATTATGATAAAGCATTATGACTATTTTATTACACATTGCAATGAACTGCTTAATGAACTTCATTAAAACCACTTCACTTTCCTAAGTGTATACACTGCTTAACTGAGTTATTAGATGATTTGGAAAAATATAAGGAATTAAGTTCAGATCAGTGGAATAATTATCATTTGCACTTCTCTCTGGAAGTGCAAGGTTTGCTGATACTCCTTGACACCTCATATCTTAGTTGTATTTTCAAGGTCTCATGGGGTCAGTTGTTGAGAGACAAAAACTACACAGCCAGTTGCTTATACTTCTGATGGCAAAATTAGAATGCAGAGCAGGAAATAAACTGAAATGGTCTCATACTTGAATGGAATATCAACATTCTGCTTAATTAGGTCACTAAGCATATGTTTGTTTACTTGGATATTTTCTCCCTGGCAGTTCATCTCTGGGTAACACAACTATCTCACTGGAGACAGTGGAATTCCCATGGCAGATAACATGAGGTTGGTAATTTAGGGGCCAGAAAAGTATGTTTATTAGCACTATTGCAAATACCTCATAATGCTGAGAGTTGGAGTATGAGAACAATACATGCCTCACTGGCTTCTGTGTCAGGTTGGTGTCCACACAAAGGACAGCACAGCCATTAGGGACCTGGTTATAGCTCTCTGAATTTCTGCCTGTCCCTGATTTACCTTCTTAGTTGATTGTAATGCAGAGAAGGGTGTAGAAGCCAGTGATGTCTATTCCACATATATGGAAAATCTTCCCATGTTGCAAACCAAGAGGCGGCATAGGCAATATTGCCACCCACATTCATTTCAATCACTACATAATTTTTTATATGTTACATTTTATTTTTATAATTTTCTTTTACATCCATCTATGCATTAATTTTCTTCTTTGTTTTAAGAGCACCGGAAGCTTGGAACATGTATCCAGCCTTCTTGTTTTCAGAGGTCCAAGCACACTTCTGGGGGTGCACATAAACCCCAGTAATTTCTGTTTCTGTTTGCATTATCAGACCCAAACTGCAGCTGAGACTAAAGGAAATCCTTCAGAGATGGTCACAGTATAGACAAGTCCACACAGACACTTTGGAGAGGGCAGATCCCCTCCCTGTCGCTGACTCCTCCTTTTAGGGGCCTGTGTGGAAAGCAGGACATGGCTTACAGAAAACTGTGTGTGCTGTTCCCTCCAGATCCCGATTCCAGGATACAAAGCTTTATGGAGAGGCATGTTTTCCACAGACAGATAGTATTTTCTGCATGGAATACCTCAGCAGTTGTTCCTCTGCTATCAGTGTCGTGTCAGTTCCTGGGATGAGTTCTTCTGATTTCTCGATAGAGATTACTTGCACCTGGATGGGAATGATAGGGTGTTGGCAGAGACTCTGAGCAGACAAGAGGAGAGGGGAGAAATCTTGCCAGCCTTTGTGTGCAACTGCTGAGTCAGTTCAACAGCATCAGAAATCCCCGCCCTCACAAACACAGGTGCAGATGGCCATGTAAAAGTAATCCGAATTTGGCTGCTGCCCAAATTCCACATTTCTCTTGGCTCCACTGGAGCCTTTTTCCCACATGACCTCATCTCCCATACCCTTGTGGGGAACAGCCAGGCAAGCAACGCAGAGTTTTTCTCAAAACATGTAGGAGTTGTTGCGGAAGTGGGAAGGAGATGGGAGTCTGATACAGGCAAGAGGAAGAGCATAGAAGAATGCCTGGGTCTGGGCCTTTGACCCCCAGACTTCCCCCACAGCCACTGAAGTCTGGAATCCAGATCCTTGGAAACCAGGCCGTCTTTGTGTCCTCCCACTTGCGCACTAATGCACAGGCTGTGCAGGAGATCCCTCCATGTGAAGGACTCTGCCAGTGTAAAGCTTCTCTGCACACAGCCCAGCAGTTTCTGCTTTGTCCCCCTCTAGGACAGGATTAGAGGGTATCAGGATGCCCTTGTGGGGGACACAAGATGCTGCAAGCCAACCTCAGCTGCTGCCAGAATCAGTCAGGGCCCTGCCCTTCTCCATACACGGCTCCAAGTGGTGAGGACTGGCATGCAGCTATGTGAACAGCAACTTCAGTGCCAGCTTGAGCACTGAGGGCTAATTCCCACACCCATCCCAATGCATGAGTTAATACTGAGTACAGCTACAGCATACGGAGCTCACAGACATATCAAAACACAACCACTGAGGATTAAGAAATTTAAGTTTAACCTATACAAGCCTTAATGATGCTCTTGACTATTGGGCCAATTTTTCCTACAAGTGATCACATTTACCTATCTACAGAAGAAGAGCAAATCCCTTATTTTAACTTCAGGTAAACAATCAACATCAACCATTTGCCAGGAAGACTAATGAAGCTAAAGCCAGTGGCAATGAAACACATGACATCTCATCAAAGGCTGCTTCCATGCTGTGTTTCACTTTCCAAAATGAAACCACTTCATGAGGCTTACAAACTTTGTAACTTGCCTGATTTGATTTTGAGGCAGTCTTTAAAAAATTTTTAAATAAAAGTGGAAAAAGAAATGGTTGATTTTGATTGCAGTAAAACAGACACAAAGCCTGGAGTACTTCAGATAGAAATTTCAGGATTCAAAAGCAGTTCAAAAAAGCTAAGTAGACTAGAAATCATGATACAACTTCACTGTAGGGACTGCTGCTTCAGCTTCTACGATTGGTAAAGCAAAATCAAAATCTGTTGCACTCAGATATGTATTGTATTTCATGATGCTTATCTAAGAACCACCCATTCCCTCATCCCATGTTTAGCGTCTCCCATGTGTTATGGCAAAAAATAAAAACCTGAGCAGTAAGCATGAGAATGACAACACCATAGGGAGCCTCCTGCTGTTGGAGGCTTTATTGAGGAGAACTTTGACTGTCAGCTTGGCTGAGCTTCAAATGTGCCCTAAATATGGTGCAACTGGCTGAGAAGAGCTGGGACGACAGGGTGAGAAAGCTTGCCACCAGAAAACTATCAACATAAGCAAGTGGCTACCTTCCTCTTTGCTGGGTGCTCACACAGACTGATCAAAAAGGGAACACTAATACAAACAACTAAGTGTTAGATACAGGGCATGCCAAGCTCAAACAAGGCTGCTCATGCAAAGCAGGGGCTGTGGCCTAACAGATGGGGCACTGGCACAGAGCAGAACACAGGTGTTTGCATGGGCACAGTGGAGCTCATGGCGGGAAGGAAAAAAATGGAGTGCATGAGGAATTCCATTTTTAACAAGTTGTTAAGAGGCACTGTGTGCCTATTTAAATCTGAATTATGTAAACAGTGGAAACAGAAAGGGAATGGTGGGCAAGGTTAGGACTCCCCATTAAATTTCCTGGATTGGCTAGAAAAAAATCCTGTCTGGCATCTGAATATGTGAAGCACTCTTGCCGTTGTTTCTACACCTTTGCCTCCTTTAGGGCTATTACCCTATGTCACAGACCTCCTTCCCATGGCAGCCATGAAGCTGCTTTGCAATCTTTCCTGGCTCCTAGGGAGAAGTACTGAGTGGGAAGCTTCTTTCTGTCAATCTCAATCATGGTCACTGCAACTTCCCATGGTTGTGAAATTCATCCAAAGATCCTACAGACGCCCTTTTACACTTGAGCTCTCAGTTAGGCTTTAGGCTGAAATCAAGCTGTGAACCTGGGAGAAGGGAGGTGTGTGGGAAGGAAGAAATGAGAACAGAAGGGAAGGATATTGCATGAGCTGACACCAGGATGGAAAAATGGAGATACACAGGAAACTTGTCCTTAAAAAAATGCAGAACAGAAGATGGTTGACATGACATCCTACATGAAACAACAGCTACAACAAAACATGATCAGCAGCTTTGGAGGTGTGCATGATCAGAATAGCAAGGAAGAAGAAACATCCTGAATCTGAATCACTATCTCTCCCTGAAACAGATAATTAATTTCTGGTTTTAAAAGTTGGAAGAGATCAATGATCATTTGAGTATTACTGAAAAGAAATAAAGAAAAACCCAGCTTACAACTACCAGCAAGCCATGTTTGGCATGCTTTGTTTTTATTAGATTTTTTTTTTTTTAGAAAGAGCTTTTATAAAACTCCAAATACACATTTGTGGCTCCGTATGTACAGTAAGTAGAACATTTGGTTGCACTGTGGTCACCTCAGTGGTATTAACCTGCAGCCTTGTCATTCGTTATTTATAACATCACTGTCTTTGTGAAGTTCCAGGTGACAATCACCATAAGTCACACATGTTTCACTTCAGTAAGAAACTTTTGATCAGTCTTAACAGTGAAAAAGGAGGAGAAACTAAGTCACCCAAACAGGTAGAATAATCAGATTCTGTGGGAACATACAACAGGACAAGCAGATCATGCCAACAAGAATTCTGGCTCTAATATGCTAAAGTGTGAACAAATGCTCTTGTGCCATGTTGTCAAAAGATTGCATGCAACAGCTTTGCTATGGAGGCAATTACCGTAACCTTCTGTGGACCTGCAAAGCATCCCAACAGTGAATGTGCACTACTGATCTCAGCTTGCAAAATTTAGCCCTGCTCCCACTTCGGCAAGTTGTAGCAATCCATACTCTCATTATGCAGCAAGAATCTGGGGCAAGGATCATCCTCTACTATGCGCTTTTTACAGTACCAAGACAAATGGTGGACGACTCTAGCTGCCACACAATATAAATAACAGTGATTCATCTTCCTGATGCCTCTCTATTAGCTTGATTACCTGGTTTGATTCACTTGAGATCTGTAATAGCTTCTGTGGGCTGTCAGAAATCTTATTTCCTCAAGCTGTTTATATTGGTGAAAAAGAAACCAACACACCTGTGCCTCCTGATAGGATGGGTTGGAGGCAGAACACAACACAGCCTCTCCTCTTCATGCCTGAGCACAAGTTTGCTTGAGCTGCTCTTGAAGTGATGAGGAAGAGTGGGAATCCAGGCTCTCTATCTGCAACTTATTTTTAGCTCAGGTGAGACTTGTATCCTGGGAGAAACATAGGCGCTAATTTGTGTTACTCCTCACCCCTGCAAGGGACTGGGCACAGGGGCACATGAGAGAGGCAGGTCCTGTTGCCCTTACTCAGCACTAAGCCATGCCCTTGGCTCACTTGTTGGTGCAGCAATTCTAGGGAAGCAGGTATTTGTTCATTTTAATAAAGGCTTGACTCTATTAATTGATCCTGTCCACATTCTCATCAAGATCCAGACTCTTGCTCCGTCTGGGACTCCAAATGTCCCAGACATTTGGAACAAAAAGCAATGCTTTGTTGCTCCAGCCATACTCATCTATCATTTGTTGTCACAATGACCCATGCCAGCTCTTTGGCTTTATAAGCCCTTGTCACAGCTTCATCAACCCAATAAGTATTTCTGTTTGTCCTCTTTTTATTTGGGTTTAGGTACTGTGCTTTTACCTGTACTGGAATCAGCAATTTTTAGCTTGCTCAGGGCCATGGTCTTGTCAGGTTTTATTTTCTTAGGCCAGAGTTTAGCCATGTTATTCAACATGTCTCCCAGCCACTCTTCTTCCTAAGTGCTGATGATTGTGCTGATAGCAGCATCCTTAATCTAAGAGTACAGCTCTTTTCAGTGAAAACAACAGGTTGGTGAGGAAAAAGTAAAAGTACAAAAAAATGAGATTTTTAATACCATCTTCATGTCTGCCACTTCTACTGAAATGCTAACAAAGCCTACCTACCTCTGCAGGTCTAAGCTTTGTATGATCTATTTTTTTTCAACAACCAGTCTGATTTCACTGAGTAACTCCTTCACACCAAGACGGAATTCCCTTCTAATTCCTATAACCCATCAGAGCATGCTTTTCTGTTCATCACTTACTGGCATTGTCCTTTAAACATGCTTATGAAAAAATATTTGTGGAAAAATCACACTTGCTCTTGGCCTTCACTTTTTTCCTTCTCTTCCATCCAAGACCCATGACCAAACTCCTCCTAATCATTGAAAAGGCTTTTAAACTGTAAAAATACCCAAAGAAAGACAGACACCTTTTCATGTACATCTCAAAATTAAACTGTAATCTACAGCAATTACATGCACAGTATCAACCTCAGCTAATTATACAGTTACGAGCTGTTTCAAATGCCTTCTTCTCACCCCCCACCTAAAGCAGGTGAAAGCCTATCAAATTAAATTCTTGCAACTTCTAAAAGCAATGTCACATCTCCTCCTGATGAAGTTCGGTCAGTCACAGCTCGAACTGTACCTCCAAACACCCACTAAATGTTTACAAGCTGGGGTAGACACGTTACATGGGACACTCTTGAAGAGTAAAGCCCATGTGCAGCCAGTGAGAAGCAATACACAAAATAGGAGATGTGAAAGTAATCTTCCCTGTCTGTGCTGCCAAGCCTCCAAAGCCCGTGAATCTCTCCCGAGCAGCCATTACAATGATGGTTTTGCACGTTGTGCTTGAAGAATAGTGATACTTCATCAGTTGCCTACAAGAGGAGCAGAATCAATGGAGAAGTATTTTCAGTTTTCCAACGGCACACAGGGCCAGCAATGCATACTGATACTGCATCTGCTGAAGCTTTTGCACTGCCCACCCACACATTATTAGTAATTTTCCCATGTGCTTACAATGGGTTTATCCTGACACCTCTGCCAGGTGTACCTCTGCAACATACCTCACTATGCTGCCAAACCTCTTCTCAAATAAACTTAGGTCAGTAAATATACACTTTGTCTTCTTGCTTTCCTGTGTTTGCAATGATGGGTGATACTCAGCATTTTTCTACCTCTCCTACTGAAAAACAGCAAAAAGCCAAATGACAGCATTTTACATCATATGCAGTCAAGCAAAGGCCACCTGAATCAGGACTGATGCTTTGTTCTTTGGTATCTTGAAAGATCCATTTCCCAAGTTGCTAAGCAGAGGACAGACTTTTCCAAAGCTATCTCTGCACCTGGAGCCCAAATTCCACTTCTGTATGAGGGCAGTACTTAAAAGCCTAAGAACTACTCATGTTTGAAAAGGTGAATTTGAAATAAAATAATGAGAGGATCACTGAGGTGGGAACATTTGGACATTACCTAGTCCAAGCTCACTGTTCAGACAAGAGTAAATTTAACTAGAGTAAATTGCACAGGGCAGCATCCAGTTGAATTTTGATTATTTGTAAGAATGGACATTCCACAGCCTCCCCAGGCAACCTGATCTAGTGATCAGTCACCTTTACAGTAAAAAACTTTCTTATGTGACCTTAGCTCATCATACCATCTGAATACTTTTTTTCTCCTCTCAAAGGAACTGCAAACTTGTCCACATGTTTGGGGGAAACTTCCTGCAAGTGAAGTATGAGCAGCAAGGGTGGTTTCCCTGCTATCCACATATCATTCTGAAGTTTATAAGGGAAGAATTCACACCATAGGTTGCTAACATTGAAAACGGATGTTTAATCTATATTCTAACTCACAGACAGCACAAATTACATAAACATCACAGAGTCAACCTACTTAGAAAGCCTAATTCCAAGCTGTTACCATCTTCTCCCTCTTTGCCAGCTTTCTGTTACCAGTGCTGATGAAGTTTAAGAGTGTAATAAGATTTATGTACAATATTGATGATGCCACCTGTCTCTGAGGTTCATGAGTAGAATGAAAACAATACTTTTACTTTATCCATCTCTTGGTACCTTATTTCAGTATCTGAGTTCAGACCATCACACAACATCTATCTTCTATACATCTCAAGAGGAAACAAGGCTTTCAAAGGGGAATTAACCTTCTAGCCAGCCACCAAGGTCACTGGGATTTTTTGCCAGTTTGTCCATCACGTTTCTGCTATTATTCTCTAAACATACTTTTGCGTCCTGCTTACTACTGTCAGGATTGGATGAGGAATCTTCCACACCCTATCGAGCAAAAATTTTTTTTACTATGTGTTCACCTCAGGGGCTTGTTGCTCCATTTTGTGATGCTTGGCTACCACCACATTATTGGTCTCAGTTACTCTTCAAGTTCAAATGAAACCAAACCAAACAAAAAAGGTGGGAAAGAAATCCTCTGAAGTCTAGAAGCAAAACTCCCAGGTATGTACAGGATTATTGCTAAAGATGTAATTGATGTGATCTGTACACAGGTAGGGTTGTTTGGTTGAAGCTGTAATACCTGTGCAAATCGTATTCTCTAAGAAATACATCATATGAAAAAAACATAGGAAATGATGAGCTGACATGAATATAACCAACTTCCAAGCAGTAATTAAGGTATTGCTACAGGATGGGCCATGACCAGGGAGGGAATTTTATGGGGTTTTCTTTAGTAAAACTGAGAAGGGGATGTGTTGGATCAGACATGTAGCACAGCAAAAATAAGACAGCTTCCAAAGCAAATACAAAGTATAATACTATTCACAAAGGTTAAAGGCATCTGGGCCAAGACAGGATTCTTTTCCCTGAAATTTTATATCAAAGTAAAAAAAAAAAAGTCAGCTGAAGACAGCCTCATCTGTACCACAAAATTATTGTCTATTAATATGTATAAAATTATTCCATGTGAAAAGATTAGGGCAGACAAAGACTAATGCCTTCAAAGGTGCTTGATGCTAGCTAGAACAACAGATGATGACACGAAGTTAAGGATGACAGTACTACATGCCATGTCAAATTTAGCTCATGTAAACTAACATGATAGTTAAAGGATGTTCATGTAGAGTTTCCAGATGGAAGAGGGAAAGGAAGTCAGAAAAGAACTTGCTTAAAATGGTGATTACTTTCTTAATGGAAGGACAGAATCAGCCAACTAAGACTACGGTAAAAAGCTAATGTAGTGTCTTGCAGGAGTACTATCCCACCAAACAAAGCAATCTATCACTACACACATGCACAGAACTTGTAACAGATACTGTGACAGAGATTAAATGTAAACAGAGAAAGTTGCCCCACATTTCTACATATTTTAAAAATTCTGAAAAATGCAGCTGAGGGATGGGCATAATTGAAATAAAGCACAACATGCCAGTTTCTCAATCCCACTAGTAAGTAATTTCTGACTTCATGTACTCTTTCACTGTTCACTGTTGCTTTTTGGCTAAGATTATGTTCCATACTGTTTTTTCAAGTAGAGATTCCAAAAATTTCTAATTGCAATAGATACATTTATAGTGTGTCACTAAAATCAAAATGAAAAAACTACAAAAACATCTAGCAGTAAGCTATTACTATCTAAATTACAAAATATCTGAATTAAAGAGCTATACTTGTTAATCAAAAGATAGATGCTTTCATTATAGACAACCATATTTATGTGTGAGTCTTTAAGTGGAATTTATTAGATTGCTGCAGCAATTGACATACAATAATATGACTGTCAAATATATCATCAAATAAAATATGTATACAGTCTGACTTCCACAATATAAAGTACAGCATTCACTCCATAATAAGGACAAAGTGGTCTTTAAGCATTTTACGAACTAGAAATGGCTATTAGGTAATAACTTCTGTCTTGGAGTATGTGTATTAGCTTATTAAATGCAACTACTGTACCACCACCCTCACTACAATAGGAATGCTAGGGGAGAACTAGACCTATGCAGGAGCAGAAAACAAAAATACTGGATTGAAACATTGTGATCTTCTCTCAACAGGTTGAGCAACATGTTTCAAGGCTGCCAATATCGCAGCAAAGCCATACTGAAGGTGAAAGCAAGACTGCTGTGCTGAATTTAAAGGAGATAGTAAGGGCTCAGTCCTTAATCACGCCCATGCTGTAGCCAGTACAAATGCACAGCAAGCACTAACCTCAAACATACAAACACTTCACCTTTTGCACAACCTCGTCCTAACTAGAGCCACCGGTGTCAGCCTCCTAAAATGTAATGGAGACCAAGAGATGTATCTACACAGATATTGTGTGAAACCCTAACTCTGCACAGGCAGTTTATGTTGGCAGAAAGTTCCTTGACCAAAATAGGCAACAATGACAGAAATACTTTTACAAGTATAACCACATCCACTTTGGTATATAGAAAGGAAGCAACATTGGGCAACCTAAACCAACACTGCCACAGCATCACGAGTTTCAAAGAGAGCCAGCTTTCACATACGTTAGCTACCACACTTCTAAATCAGTCTCAGACATCAGGGGATGAAAGGGGCTGGGAAATGGTGGCTGTAGAGGGAGAAAAGGCCTCTGTTACACTCTGCCATGAGTTATTTCCTTGCTGCAGGAGGAATGCTCCAGCAGCCTTGTCTATGTTCTGCTTCTCCCACTATTTGGCCACTACAGCTGAAAATATGAGACTAAACTGGAGAATGAACCTTACACTGTCTTCTCTCTTTTTTCTCAACAAGCATTAGCTTGAGGGAGTAGGGAAAGAACAAATGAAACACAGGAGCTCTAAAATACAGAATACTAACAAGTAGCATTTTCTTGAAACTTTTAATGAGAAAAGGAAAAGAAGAAGTGCGCTGATTTTACACTCCTCCTGACATTCCTTTTCCACACACCCTGTCTCCAAACACAAAACACAGCAGAGTAATGTTATCAGTGAGCTACAGTTCCCTCCTCGCTGCCACACAGTCCTGTGCTGACTCACCTGCAAGTCCTGCACTTTGTTGAACTCCTCCGGGCCCAGGGAGGCAATGTAAAGTCCTTAATCAGCTCTAGTGGTATAGGACATTATAAAGCAAATTGCTTAAAAGCACTGTATAGGGATGTTAAGTCCTATTATTTTTTAAGATATAGATCTTTCTTATATACTGACTTACTTCTCTTTTTCAGATTCTTATATCTTTCCAAAATCCCATACTGCAGTCAGTTTGAGGAAGAACTTGAAATATGACTATTTTATCCATTACCAGGAGAAACTGAGAGTAACACAAGGGGGTTTGTTCCTGTTGTGCTTTGATTGTTTTGTTTTCATAAACAATGTGAAGGAAATAATGGGTTTCTACAATTCTGCATTTCTGTATCACATAAGAAAATATTTTTGAAGCCTGGACAAAAAGTGAGGGAGCAAATGGTTAAATGCACCCCCACTCCATCAAAATCGTCTGTATTTTTCTTAAAAGAGCTGTATTTGTTGTAACTTTTAACGAGCTGGCAGAGGCTTGACCACACATATACCATTAATATATAAAAAAAAAAGATGTGGGCAAACCTTTCATGTAATTTTCTGAAAATCTCTACCTTTGATAAAACAGAATGCGAAAACTAAAGTAGTAATAATGTGGTTGATGTAACTGGAATGGTTCAGTTGTTTAAGCTTTATCTGATTCCATGCTTCCTGAATATGGATAGCTTGGTTTCTGGGATAATAGCAATTTGGATAGTTAATTCATTATTTCATCTCAACTGGGTTTTTGAGGAAATGTTGGTTGATTTGTGGTATGTTTTTCTTATTTACCAATGAAATATTATATTCAAATACAGTACAAAATTTTTCCTATTTGTTTGACATAAAATAACAACAATTCAGCTGTATCCCTTGAGGAGTAATTGAAAAATCCTTCTAAGGGTTACTTTATCTTCCTTTTTTGTTCATGCTTCCAGTTTGTCAGCAACTGTATCAGTAATTAACTTGGACTGTCATATTTTCTGTACCATAAATAGAACATTTCTACAGCTCTGTTTTCTTTAGGTTACACAAGATCTCAAAAAAAGGAAGAGGCTGAAAACCACTACACAATGGATTTTAATGTTTTGAATTCCAAAAGAAAATGTGCTGCAGGACATCCATGTCTGTTTTTTAAAGGCTCAGGGTGAATGAAAAGTCAGCACTTTTCACAGGTTTTCTAAACAAGTGTATGACAGTGCTCTTTGCTTTTTTACACTGCCTATGGAACTGGTGGGTTATTTCCAGTCTTACAAACACCTTTGGTGAGGACCCATCAAAGAATCTGCTCAAAAAAGATGACAACAGACAAGTATGCACATAAGTTATCCCAAATGCCAATTCATGTGACTGCTATGACCAAAGACAAATGCACAAGGTAAAAAATAATAATAAAAAATAGTCCTCACTCTTACCCCCTCCCTCCAAATCTCCATAGCTGTAGTAGCTGTGCCATGTTGTTTCTTAGAGAGTTGGGACAGTATATTTCTCATTTTAATGACATGGGCAAAATAGTAACATGACATCAATGCAGGATATAAATGCAGTTGCAACTAAGATTGTCAAAAATCTCTTAAATTATGAAAACATTTCTCCCTAGTTTCTGAAGAGTTGAATTATTATGCCTCATCATGTCTAATATATTTGGGGGGGGGGGGAAATAAGCTGAAAATAAGCAGTCTACCAGAAATACTGACTTCAGTGTACTGCATTTAAGTATAAGGTGAGCTGTGATCATATTTCTGGAGATATGCTGTACTAGTTGGTCTAAACTCTGTCAAAAAGACAATGGAATATAATTATTGAGGAGGCTCTTTTGCAAAGGATCACATGAAGCCAACATTAAAGCAGGAAAACCCCCATTATTATTTTGTTCTTTGCTAAAGATAATTTACTGCAATTTTTCTCCCTCCATGATTTCTCAAAAAAGTGGGGAGAAACCCACAAAACAAAACTCAAATTTTTCAGATTAAGAGATTAACAGCACACGATGCTTCAACAGTTGCAATCTGGTTCTAACAGTTTAATAATCCTTTCCCCAGGGGAAAACTGACAGTGAAAAAGCACCAGAACAGAAACAACATTCTGTTCCACCTTGGGTTAAAGATTTTGCCGTTCATTTCGAACACAGAAGATCAGTTTAGGGAAACTACCTTTTTGTGAAGTAGATGTTTAATAAACAGTAAAGAATGTTCCCTGCCTGTGCAAATATACACTTAAGGCTTTAGTATCTGCAATATGCTGTCCTCACTACTGGGGACCTGGCTGCCCTCTGCACTCCCGTATCACTCAGATCCAGCTATGCAGCACAGCAGTTTGATGAAGCTCTTTCTCATGACATTCTGGAAAATGATTCAACTAATGGCTTGGTGGGCAGGTCCAATTTTTTGCCTCATTGTCTGTGTTCTGACTCCAACTCTGTATAATATTTTGGAGAAAGTTAGCTTTCTTTGCACTGTGACGAGTAAATATTTTGTCAGTTGTTAAGGATGAGCTACAGAGTAAGACCCAGCAACGTATCCAAATTCAGCAGCAAGACTTGGAACCATGCTAGAACTCTTTCCAGATTGTGATTTGTAATGTATTTCAGAAGCCAGAAGAAAACCAGCCACTTGAACTATTACGGAAAGGCTGAATGAACTCTTTTCAGAGCTGTTAAAATGTTTTTCCCTACAGCGGGAAAAAAAAATTACAAAATAATTAATGCCAACAGAAAGAGCTGGGTGATGAAGGGGTAAGTTTACTTTCTGACTGCTCCACAGCGCAGCACGTTCCTCAAGGAAGAGCAGTATCAGTGCTACACCAGAGAGAAAAACCTCACTGGGATGAGTCAAAAGGACCAGCGCTAACATAAAACCAAACTGGCCATGTCAGAGGCACATCTACATGACTCAAGGAAAACGCTACCAGAGGCTGCCCTCCATCCTGTCTCCACAGTGGAGCTATTGAGAAGGAGGCACAAACGAACACTAAAAAAGGACTTGTTTCAGGAACATAATTATTTGTTCTCTGCTGCAGCCAGACAATTACTAGAAGTGATGATCACCAAAACTGAATTCCACTACTTAAGTAAGAAAAACATTCTGCTTGTAAATTACTAAATGAAGAGAAGGAAAAGTGAACGTGACTATGTAGCTCAGCATACATATATAACAATGTCATGGTAACCACTTGTTTGTACTTCTTATGTTATGTCTAACATAAAATATCCACAATAATAATCTATGGAAAAAAACCCCACAGACATATATACAAGCACTGTTGTTTGGACCAATGAAGAAATAAAATAAAAAAGCACCTTCCTCTCCAATAGAACAGTTCTTCTTTATGTAATTTCCCTAGAAGTTCTAGTAAAATAATCTGTATCTTGATGCTAGTATGCCAGAGATTCTGACTTCCTTTCGCTATTATGATTAGGGCCAGAAACATACATTTTTCTGTCTGCATGGCAAGGTACAAACCTCCTAAATTGCTGAAAAGAGTGCAAAGGATGAAGAGGGTCACAAAGAATGCAGTGACAGTGTGAGATGAGAGAAACTGAAAAAATGATGTTGGTATACCTGAGAGTATACCTGAGGAAATTCCTCTCACTAGTCCAGCTATGCAACATTAATAATAATGGCAAGCAGTTTCACTTCATTCCATCCATCCATTCTTCCTTTCTTCCCTCCCCCCTCTCCCTTTTTCTCTTTCCTTTCCTTCCTTCCTTTGCTTTTTCCCTTTTGAAGCTTTTTTGAGGTACAGACTCTATATGGGAGATATCAGTAGGCTGCTTCTACAGGAGAGAGTACCATCTCCTCAAGAAAGAATTTTTTTTGGATCGTATTTAAAATCAAGCCTGGCTAATGTTTCTAGTCCCTGACTGACCTCTGCTACTTCTGGCACACTCAAAGCAAAGAACACCAGTTCTTCAGGGAAAGCCATACCAAAAACCTAGCAGAAGGCCATAAGGAATTAATTTTTGTTTCAACTAAACTTTGCTGTTTGCAGTAGCATCCAAATTGTCTCACTGAATCATGAGGCAATAAAGTGAGGCATAAATTTATAAAGTCTACAAACTTCAATTTGTAAGAAGAGTAATTCTTGACAAAATATACAATTTGCACTGAGAAAAACCTTTCCAGATTTGTTTCTTTAGTGCATTCATGAGCTATCTTTCAGCTTCAAGGATATCATGTCAGAAGCCATCAACACTGGCTTGTTCTTCTCTGGACCAACATATTGCATATATTGTTTAGCCCAGAAGTTCTTTATGTGTCACCCTGCCACCTGATTTCAGGATCTTCCTTAGGTCAATGGCTTCTCCATATCACCATTGTCCTTCTTCCCGTCTGCTGGGTTGGGCAGGTCCCCTGCACAGCACTTCCCTGCCACATCCTGAGCTCTGGCTGCTCCTTCCCTGCCATTTTACAGCCCTCTCTTCCTCCTTCCCTTTGCCTATGTTTTCCCTTCTCCCTCTTATTTCTTTGTCCCGTTGCTGGGGAGCACTGGACAGAGTCTGGTCCCATCTTTTTGACATCTTCCCTTAAGATATTTGTGTGCATTGATAAGATCCCCTCAGCTGTCTCTTCTCCAGGCTGAAGAGGCCCAGCTCCCTGAGCCCATCTTTTAAGAGTGATGTTTCAGACTCCTAATCTTCACAGCCCTCTGCTGGACCCACCCCAGGAACTCCACATCTTTCTTGTACCGTGGAGCCCAGAACTGGACACAGCACTCATGATGCAGCCTCGCCAGGGCAGAGTAGAGTGTCAGGATCACCTTCCTCAACCTGCTGGCAATGCTCTTCCTAATGTACCTCTGGATACCATTTGCCTTCTTGGCTGCAAAGTCATGGAGAGCTTGCTGTCCACCAGGGCCCCCAGGTCCTCTCCACAGAGCAAGTATACCTTCCTGGCCTACTTTCATTCTTAGCATAAGCAACACAAGTTTTCTCTGCCATAATTTATCTTTTCATCTTTCTGACGCATCAGGGAATGAAGTTTTAACAATGTACTCATATAGCCCACTTACATGTATTTATTTTCAGATAAAGCCAGCAAAATTATACTTAAAAAACCAAGTACAGTCCAAATAAAAGTCATTGTTTCAACAGCAACAAAAAAGGTATTGCTTTCCTCAGTAGGCTCTCTCCATAAGGTGTTTCACATGTTTACTAACTACAAAACTTCACTGAGGTTAAGTGAATGAAGGGACAGAGCCAGTGACTAAGTGCAGAGACAGCAGGAAACAGAATCAGGAAACTGGGGATACACCAGCACAGGATTAACTTTACAGACCGAGTCCTTTGATCTACTCAGTTTGGCACCTGACCTAGAGGAATGCACAGTGTATGTATTCTCACTACCTATGTCCAGTTTCAGCTCTGTGCATGCACTGCCTATCCCTTCAGTTTTGCCACATTTCTGAAAACATATCTTTTTTTTGGCACATGTCATGTTCAAGACACTTGTTTAGAAGACATGCAGCTCTTCTGGGGGTCTCTGGCAATTCAGACTGCAGTACTTACTTGTTTTAGCCCAGTGACTGAGACCAAGTTTCTGCTATGTTGTTTACTGCTGTGAAGAAATTCACACTGCATCCTGACTATGTAAAATGACATATGATGAGGAAAGAGCTTAATAAGGCAGGTAAATATCAAACAGCAACAGCAATTCAATTCAACTTAAGAAACACATTTTAAAATTTTGCTTGAAAAAATTTAAATACATTTACTTTTAAGTCTGTGAATGTGTTTCTTACAAAGCAAATCATGGGGTAATTCCTTACTGCATTGAAAGGAGTGGCCTAACTGATGTCAAAGGGGTAAAATTTCATTGCAAATATCAAAAAAAGAAGCTACTTCAAAAAATAAAATTAAATAGCAATATATTTTGCAGGGTTGGCAAAGTATGTTCACAGTATGGCAGTCATAAAGAGATGATATGAATTCAATTTGTTTCAGAGACAAGAACCGAATTTTTGCACATTTTGTGTTTCCTTGTTAAGTTCATTATCTAGAATTATAAATGACATAATTGGCCCTTTGGAAGAAGAGAACTAACTAGAACTTTATTTCAAGAACAATCCAAGAGAACTGAAGAACCTTTCTTAACCAAAAGAAAGACAATATAGTCTTCCTTCTATTTTTGTGCTCTTATACTATGTGAAATTACAAAGGGGTGCTAGAAGCACCTGGTGAAAAGATCCCTCCAGCACAAGCTCCAGGAGGATAGCTGTATGGCTATTCTTAAGTATAATGTGTGCCAAAGTAGATGTATTCCTCACAGCAGACTGGAACCTCCCATCACACTCAGAGCAGTAGGTCGCCTGTGTAAATCACTAATTTAGGGAACACAAATCACGGCACAGGTCTCAGCATACAGCACAGAGAAGATGCAGCAGGGCCTTAACAGAGCCTAACACCTCCGTTGCTTCTCGGTTTTCTGGGACAAGTCGAACCTTTCAGAAGCTCCATGCAGAAACTTGCCCACAGATCCAACACTGTGAACTATGTACTTCTTAATTTATAGTTACCCTTTTCATATTGCCACCACCCACCCAAAGACCTAGTCAAGTCTACTCCTAGTATTCTTGGAAGGACTGGAGTGTTGTGATTCAAGATTTGGCTACACCTTTCACTGCCATCTAGATATACTCTTGATTTTGCTAGAAGATTGCATTTGGGAGGGATGAGAAACCAAAATTAAGTTAATAGTGGTGTGCACTTTTTAAATGGTTTTCTCTACGCCTATTCTCTGCTCTTAAGAATTATACTGAACTACAAATCTGTGGAGGCAAAACTGACAAATTTTTAATCAATTTATTCCTTTCAAAGTATAATTTGTTATTGTTCCAAAATTCTCTTTCACAGACTACTGTGACAACAAACCCAAGTCCATGCTGATCAGAATATCATCTCACTGGCTGATCTGATCTCACTGAGAGAAAGGGAGGCTTATAAAAAATGTTTGAAGACTAAACACTACAAACAGTGCCAAGTTTCACTTGACTCACACTGTATGGAAGCTGAGGCCTTAATAGCCAATGATCTGGTCTGCCAGAAGCCCATGTTCTCAAGTTTAAACAGATTTTATATTTGCCAGTAATACTTACAGTAATCACCAAGTTCTACTAAAGAAGACATTAAATAATTTATATGACATCATATATTATATTTAATTTTCTCTTGAAAATGCATTAAGAAACATTTTGGAAAAAATCCTACTTCTTTATAAACAAAACATAATCGGGATGGGTGTGTGTACCCAAATGTCTGTGTGTGAGAGAGATTTTGGAAAGGGAAGGCTCTAATTTCTCTTTTCTGAAAGGCCCTAGATTTTACAAGGTCAGAACAGGAACTTTCAAATAAAGAAGAAAAACATGAGCGCACATAAGGAACACACATCTGTTATGCTGCAGTTCATAGTGCAATCCAAAAACAACACAAGAAAAAGTATGCAAACAACATTAACATTTTGGTGTTCTGGTGGGATTTTAGACAACCAGGAAATTTTTGGTTAAGAGCAAACTGAAAAAAACCAGCAAAGAAAACTGAGTATATTCCAGGTCAAGCCCCCCACTATGGCTACATGGTTCTGAAGAGATGGTTGAAAAAACCCACAAACTTCTGACATTTCTGATCCCCCTTCAAAGAGGGAAGCAGAGAGTGTCTCAGTCTTCCTTGTTACAGTTCAGAGGCTGTAAAAGTGTACACTGGTGTTTTAAGACAAAACAGGGACATATCAGAGGTCAGAAAATCCCTTTTTGTAGGTTATCCTAAACAAAGCAGCGCCGTGGGACAACAGTGACAGGGAGTGGTTTTGGGTGGCAGTCCATGGTTTAGGAAGGAGTCCCCGTCACTGATTGCCTGTGGTGACCCCAAGCAAGGACTGTGACATGCGCAGGGTACATCTTTACTCGATCTCATCTAGAAGAAATCCTGGAAAATGTAGTCCCAGTATCTGCTGGGATTTGCAGACCTCCACAGAAAAGTATCTTTGGAAGAAGTTCAAGATAGATGCAGCTTCCTTTCCTAGTAACTTAAGAAAGTCTGAAAGAAACCAAAGATGATGCTCATCTACCCTCCAAGCAGGGAAAAACTTCCTTGTTTGACTTTCAATGTCAAAGCTGAGGAGGCAGCCAGTAATTTAACCAAAGCAACACCTGGTATGGTTTTAAACTCTGTAAGCAGGCCCTCTTTTGTTGTTGTTGTTAAACTTACTAGAAGTGTTTTTAGTTGCTTGTTTGTTTAGACTTCAGCAGTAGAACTCTGGTGAGAAATCTCTCTTCAGAGAGAAGCTGTTTGTTTGCAAAATACCTTGACAGGCAAAGCCTGTGGGGAAAATTGGCCTGTAACATGTAGGAAAAACAAACAAGAGAGATTATGGATTCAAAGGTTAATGTAGAGACAATGAAAAAATTAATCAGGTTAATGAATGCACTCTGTTACCCACCCAGCCCTTCATCCAAATATAAAGGCATAGCTGCACCCCAGCTCTGGGTACATCCTCAAGAGGGATGAGAGTCAGATACTGCAGTGTGAGATGCAACATGTGGTAACATAGGCAAGTTCCAAGTATGTCACCTAGGGCAGGTGTACCTATTCATGTTCACCTGCCAGGCTGCAATGTTAATGCCTTGCGGACTGACTGACTCCAGGATGGGAGGGCCCCTGATGATTGCTCTTCTACCTTCTGCTGTGTACAGACCACAGAACTTTACTCTGCAATTGCAGGAAACCACAATTTTCAAATGTGTGTGCATCACAGGCCAGTGTGGTACAGCTACAGACCATTGTGCAGGTGGAAGACTTACCCATTGTCCAACCCGTCTTTATAGCTGGATCTTCTCACGCTAGCTCCTGAGAAGCTCAAAAGCAGCCAAATTAACTTCCCAGTGCAGCTTAAATTGAGGCAATATTTAGATTCTTTAATTTCTGAAGTGACTCCCCAAACTTTTTTTTCTCCATTTTGGTATTTAACAAACAAACTCCAAGCAAAATTCTGCATTACATCTGGTAAGCAATTTATTGTGACTGTCCCTTCTGACCTTGCCCTTCCCTACATGGACTACCTAGAAACTGTAAGATGCTGTACAAAGTTGTTTATATAAATTAAAGCAGCAATAAAATTCTGCCAGTAAATTCTATAGTATGATACCAAAATCAAACCTCAAGGTATTTCACACAGCCCCAAAGTTGAGGCCAAAAACCATCAGTTAAAATAGTCTTAAAATTATGTGTTGGGGTTAGAAAATGTCTTTCAAAATAAATTTTTGACAGGATTGTTTAGGTATAACTGAAATTACGTCATTTTTTTATTTGACAAAATATTTCCATGGTTATAAACAATCTGAAAGATCCATCAGGCTACTTCAGTATGGCTGCACTGGGGGCATTCTGCCTTCCCCCAGCAGCTTTCCAGAACAATGTTGCCTTGGGAGAATTTAGCTTTCAAGCATCTGACACACCATTTCTGGGCTGTGGAGAGCTTCTGGTTAAGACTACACCTGTCATAACTCCAATTTTCCTCATATCAGACCAACGAGTTTGGAGAAACACAGGTGCAACCATGAAGTACTCCTAGGAAGAAGCAGTTCAGATTTGCACTAACTCAGAATAAATGATTTTGTGACTTAAAGATTTAAAATCCACAAAATAATGGAGAAACCCCACCCTACAACAACAAAAAAAACCCAGAACAAAACATTACAAATGTTTGCCTCCAGTAATAACATAATGAGTAAATACAATCTATGGATTTATGAAAAACTGGTGAATAATGGCTATGCAGAGTGATGCATGTCTATAGCAGTGCTGTGTTTGGGTTTGTCAGACATGAGACCTTAGAAAGCCCTACCTGCACTGCATTTATGAGTAGATACAATGTATTTTTGGTAAGCTCTATCATTCTGTCCAAGTAAGAGAGAAATACAGACTGGCTTATTTGAGGCTGCACAAGAAAGAAAGAGGAATAATTAATGCAAACTCACAGTCAGGTAAACTATGCTGCAGAATTTGCTGCCCTTCATGGGGGAGACCTTTTTTGAATGCAACAAGAATAATGCACTGTGAGAGCTTTAAAATGAGTTCACATCCAAGAGTGGCATTAACAAGTGACAGGCTTACATCTGTCCGTAGTAGCACCAGAAGCAATTGAAGCATTACAGCTAACAGCCACATCAGCCACATGTAAACAGTTTGTTGTATACAGCATGTTTTATGTCAGGCATCACTCTGAAAATAAAGAGCACTATGCTCCATGAAATGTCAGTGGTGATCATCTCACCTTCTGTGTGTGTGGATTTGCTAGGGATGATCAAAATTACCTGTGAGGGGACACCAGACCTATGGATCTGTGTGGATCACATGTTGACAGCTCAGGTGCCCCCTCCTCCCGCTAAAAGAGGATATAGGAACTGGGGTAATAAAAGATATTGGTGATACTGGGAGACTGTAGAGCATTTCCTGAGATAAGACTTTCGAGGGTCTTAACCAGATCAGTTTATCCAAAAGGAGACACAAGATATCTCTATGGAAAAGCATGATACAAAACAAGAAATAAAAGGCTCTTTAATGTAGCAGTGAAAAGCATAACAAGTTCAAGTTAGACAAGAAATTTGGAAGAGAATTAGCAGTGACAGTGAATAATGACAGGAGCAAGCTTCTAAGGAAAACAGAAGTTTATTATCTTTTCAGATCATGACCAAAAGCCTTTCTGGATGACAAACTTCAGTGCAACAAAAATTACTGGGCTAACTACAGGTGCAAGTGAAATGTTACAGCTTGTGTTAAACAGGAGATCAGACAAAGGGATACAATATTCTTCTCAGACCTTAAATGCCATGGATGTCTGGGTTTGTTTGTGTGGTATTTCGTCAGTAGGGTGGTCCTGTGGTGTAAAGCAGAGCACTCTGGACTCTGAATCCCAAGGACCTGAGTTCGAGTTTCAGTGGGGACCGTCCCCTGGCAGTTCAGTCCCTCCCTGCCATCCCATCCTGTCACATCTCGGATGCTCAGCAGGGTCAGCCCTGGTTAGTACCGGGTGCTGTGACAGTCCCGGGCACTTCACTGTCACTGTTCAAGCTCGCTCGGCCGTGGCAAATGGACCTTAGGCATTAAACGGTGGGGCCAGTTCTGTGCACGCTGTGCCTCACCTAAAAAATCCACTGTGCAGGCTGGAAGGGCACACCCACGTGGGGAGAGCCCTGCCCAAATCTTTGTTCACAAAGTCTGGCCATACGTTTCGTCAGAAGGAGGGGACTCACTCCCTGGGTCGGATGAATCCTTGCCAACAATGAACCAGGAGCTGCACAGCTGTGTTTACACAGTGCACAACCAACCTAGCAACTTGCTCCTGACTGGGCATCAGACAGCTCACAACACAGAATCGAATTGCATATGTCTGCAGAATATCATACAGACACACCTACCCCTACCCAGCAAGCAGCCAATTTAGTGCATTTTCAGAGATGTGGAGACAGCAGGAATGCCATGTCCTGGAATGCACTGCAGGGATTTCCGAGATAGTCCCATGGTGTTCACACTGGAGCAAGTGGCACTACAGTCATCTCAGCATATGAAAAAAGTCTGCCCCAGGGGCAAGGCTAACCTGGCTGCAGTGTCTTCAAGGCCAAGAGCGATACGACACAGGGACAGGCCAGGCCACATCAGGAGAGTTGGCCCCATACAATGACTTGACCGTGACTACCCCTGGTGCAGGGGGAGGTGGGCAATAGGCCCTCTTGTGGTCTGTGGTATTCCAAAGACAAATTGTATCACGGGTTCACTTCTTCTGGAGCAAGAATGAGGGCTCAAGATGTGCTCACTGGTCATAGCCAGAGCTTAAATGCTCTAAAATGACAACTTGAATTCCTTTCCATTAAACTCACAGCATCTGCTTGGTGCCCTGCCTCTTTCTCAGCATGAACCAAACCAAAGCAATTCCAACAGCAAAGGGAGTGATGTAGTCACACTGGGTTTCTGTGCTCAGCATCTAAAGAGTAGAATAATGAAAAAGGTGCTAAGAATATGCACTGGACATGCAACGAAGGGCAAATACAGTGCATGGTGCTGATATCAGTGCCACCATCAGTGCCACCACATAGTTTGTCTTTACAAAAAGTATAGCGCGAGCAACACACTGAAAAGCCTTAAGTTTCTCAGCGCAGAGCTCTACACCGACAAGAAAAACACAGCCTGAGCAAAGAAGGCAGAACATGGTCCTGAGGGAAGAATGTTTTCCAAAAGGGCTTATTCCACAGAACTGAATTAATGCTCTGAAGAAGAATTGAAGTAAAAGTGAAAACCAAAAGTGAAATTCAGACGTTTACTCCACTTGGGACAATCTGACTCAAAATGGGAGGTGCTGGGAAGGAATTAATATGGGAGAAAGGATTAACCACTTCTCTAGAAACACAAATACAGAAGAACATTTCTGGAAATACCTAAAGATTTATAAGAAGCAGCAGAAAAGAAGTTTGTATTATATAGAGAACTCAATAAAAGTAAGAAAGACAAAGGTAAAATCAATTAATATAAGCTAACCTTTCAAGGAAAAACTCCTTTGTTGCAGGATGTACTTACTGAGACAGTCTCCTGCAGGAATGGCTAGCGCTGCACCCACACCACCCCCCATTTTAAGGTATCACATACACAATTTACATGATTAGTTGATAATCTCAGTTTTTATTCGATAAAAAGTGTTTTCAAGTCCTTCATGATGGGAAGAGGACCTTAAAACTGAAGCCCTAAGGATTTACCTTTACCTATCACCTCAAAATTCCCAAACTTGTGTATTCCGAGCCTTCTATTCTTCTTAATCCTGACCATTCATATCTTAATTCTTGCAACCTTACACCTCAAGACCACTGATAACAAGTGAAGAGCCCAAAAATAATGCCATTACTGTAGGATGCTCAGGGTTTATCTATATATTTAATGGAGATTAGGTAAGAAAATACTCCATAAGCAGGACTGGTGCATGAGCAGTACTAGAATATATGACTAATTTCACAGGATATCTTTTGAAAGCATCCTAAGTCACTAATTTTGTGGGCGTATAGTTCCTTGATAAGAGTAATGTCCATCTGAAGGGGAAGAGTAATTGTAAAGAAGCACTGGGGGTGGAATTTAAACAGTATTGCAGCTACTGGATATGAACTGTAAAACATGGTAAACATTTCAAAAATACTTATTCGTTGCAAACCAGAAAACTTTAGAATTAAAACAATGACCTTAAAGTTAAGTTCCTCTGTAATCACAGAACCTTAAAAGTTGAAAACTCCCCTTTTTCTCTCTCTATTCTGCATTAGTGTGATTCTCACAAACATATCACTTCAGTTGCTGTACTAGGAACAAAAACAGGATGGATATTAGACATTGGAAACACTCCATTTGCCTTTACCACAAGGGTATTTTTCCCATGGATCATAAGAAGGGCAGACGGGCATTCCCCTGAGGCAAACAGAGATGTTTTCAGAACATCATGCAACAGGAATACTCCCTGACAACATGTCTATAATAATATGTTCTAAGTACAACTTTCTGTACTGTGTTGCACCTTAGGCTATTTCGTGGTGGACATATTTTTATGCCCATTCATTTTCCCTGAATTTGTATAGGGACTAGCTGAACTAAACAGCAGCCTTTTAAAAGCAGGACACCTCATTTAGCCACACAGATGTTCCTTACAAGTCAACAGGTCCATCAAATTTTCTGAAAAACTATCTGTGTATCATCAATACCCAGTTTCTCAATCATCAAGGTGGAAAAGGTTATGATGAAAGAAATGCACTTAGTCACAGAGTATCTTGTGAGCAGACATATTCCAACCCACTCCTTGTCCCAGCATCCAGTTTCCTTATGCAGCCTCTATGCGGCCACAGTTTGATAAAGACATGAAAAGTGAGACAGTGTCAATGCTATCCAAGGCTTCCCTGGGGACAGACTTGCAAAAGAAAGTAGATTCCGAGTTCCTTTCAGTCCCATGAGATTTCACTCAACACACAGCTCATCTAAACACCACCCCAGGTGGCATGTCCCCAAGGACTAACAACAAGTAAACATCGATCCCTGGCTAGAGGTGTGTGCTACACAGCCCAGCTTGGTTCTCGCTGGGTGGCTCACCAACTCCTCTGCACCTCTATCAGCACGGCAGTTTTGGTAAATGCTCTGACGTGAACATAGCAAGTGTAAGAACACTGTTGACTCTCTCATAGTCTCAGAACAGCTACCTTCCCTTTGCATCTCCATGAATTCCAGTTGCAATAGCCCTCCTTGCTGAGAAAAGCAGTTTTCCTGTGCTGCTGATGGTCCTTTCCGTTTCACATCTGGAGATTGTTAACTGCATCCCATGTGGTCTGGGATACAAAAAATCCTATTAAAACTGACTTATTTATATTAACTGGACACTGGATACTCAGATAATACTATGCAAAATCATAGAATATCCTGAGTTGGAAGGGACCCATGGGGAACTATATTTCCCTTCCTCTTTGCATTGACATTTCACCTTGACCTGTCCTTTGAAATAAATACTAGGAAAACCTCATGTTTTAGTGGTTGGAAGTTCAGAACTGAAAAGGTCAGAAGCTGAAAATAATTTAAGCATGACATCTTCTCTGTTTAGGAAAGCTTAAGTCCATGTGAATGGTGGAAGTCACAGCTAGAACTCCAGCTTGATGCTGTGAGGCTTGACTTTCCCTTGGATACCAACAGCTTACAACCTCTATTTTTGCAAAGTCATAATCTGCTGCCATGGAATTATATTGGCAGAAACCGAATGCATTGCTGCAAATCTGTGAGGGACAAAACATTGCAGGAGGGAAAAACATACATACATACATACATACATGTATATACACATATATACATATATATACACACACATATATATACATACTTTTGCAGCTGCATAAAACAAGAGATAAAAAAAGGAGGGGTAGCGCTGAGTAGAGCTGTGAAACTGGTTTTATTTGCTAACATGGAGGAAAAATTACCTAAGTCTTGGACAGTAAAATTTACTACCTTTCCAGGAGGTGGACAGTTACAAATCTATCAGAGTTGTTTGGTGCAAAAACACTTCAGCAGAAATATCTTTGTTTAACATTCAAGCTGCTCTTACTTTCAAGAAGGCTAAGTTAAATGCTCTTCGAAAGTCATGTACCACAAGTAACTAAAGGAATCAAGGTACTATATTTATTTTAAAAATCACCACTAACAGGGAAAGGAACGAATTTAATAGTTGCAGAATGCCTTCCACTCTATTCAAGCAGCAAAACCCTTCTCAGATCATCAATGTACCTAAGCCATGTGGCAGAGAAATAATCTTTAGAGCTGAGAATGTCAGAATGAAGGAGATGATGGTTTACATCTGCCAAATACTTGTCCTGTTACTTTACTTTCTCAGTTTATCTTAGTTTTTAGTACAACACTGAAAATTTACCAGCTATCAGAGCTTTTTGCTGTCCTTAGTGCTACATCATTGTGTTGCATGAGGTGGCAGAAGACATAATGCACTCCAAGGCTGCTGCAGGAGGCTTGCTGCTGCTGCTGCGTGCTCTCACTCAGACTCTGCCAGGGAGTATGTATCATTTGGGGATTTATGTCATGGATCAAGGTGGTGTAGTGCAGGACACAGAAAGGCTCTGCTTGGCTGGCTTATATCTAATTTATGGATGGGTGTAAGTAGGCATGAAGTGTTAAGAGAGTGCTGCAGACCACACAAGGCTGCAGCCGTGCTGTAGCGCAGCAAACTTCAACAATGTCTCTGCTCCTAGCAAGGACTGGCTCTTGGGGAAAGTGTTTATTGCCAGCATTCATCATCAGGAAAATGAAAGAGAACAGGTTTTACGCGTGTTATAAATAATTTACAGCACCAAAACACTCAGATGCAGTCAGAACAAAACCAAATTTTGGCGTGATCTCTGACTAAGAGGCACCTCTTTTTTTTTTCTTTTTTTTAACTTTTGTCTTTGAGATAATGGAATGAAATACCATTTTTGAAGAGTCTTGTGTATGATTGTGTCTTAACGAGGAAAAGGCATTGAAATCATAAGCTGGTGGAGAGGGCCCAGTGCTGTAACAAACTAGTTTTCAAGAATTTGAAAGCACCAGAACTGAGCCTTCTGGCTTGCTTGTAGACCAATGCAGGAAAGCTGATGCAAGAGCTCTGGCAGGGAGCAACTGACTGCCAAATTCCTACTAATTAGTAATAAAGATAGCTGAAGAAACTGGCCTCTGAAAGGAAAAGTACAGCCTGAAACCTCAGACAAGTTCTTCAGGAGCAGAACTACTGCTGAAGAGAGTACTAGATCCACGTGTGTGGATAGATATAGGCTAACGCCTATAAATAGCTCCAAGCTGGCAGCGCTAAGGCACTAACAGAAGCCAGACTGAGGTAACAGCCGGCTTCGCTATAGAAATTTTCATCTTAATGCCATCTTCCTTCTTGCTGTGGGGGACGCATTAAAAGAAGGTCTGGATAGTATATTAAAACTCTATCAGGCTTTCAGCAAGGTCTCATAGGGTAACATGAGCAATTTTTAAATTTCCTTTTAGAAATCCAGCTCAATCTCTATGCAATACCTTTAAAACTCCTAGGTTTCACTGTTTTCATGAAAATGCCAAAGAACATGACCCTTAAATACAACTTTTACATTTCGTTCAGTAAGTTTTCTCTACAACAGTAGCAAGGGTGGTAAGAAACCTTATACTGAAAAAGTTTAGATAAATTTGCCAGATTAAAGAAGCAAATATCCTTTACTCCTTTTGCTGTTGTTGTTAATTTAAACCCATAGCCAATTTTAAACCTCCGGAATTAATATCACACCTCTCAATTAGAAAAGGAATATATAAGCCTAAGTGAACTGCTTTTAATACTCTTGTAAAGTTTAATTCATTTGTTTACAAAGTGATCTGAGAAATCTGGAAGATTAAGTACTATTTTCTTTTCTTAGCAAAGGTTAAAATATGGTTGAGAAGTCTGCTGCAGTAATGCAAATGAGACTGGTTTCCATGAACATAATGAAAACATTAGATTCTCAAGTATATTGCACTGGCAAAAGTAAGGAGAGAGAGAGAGAGAGGAGTGAAATCATAGCACTTTTCTACCCCACTGACACTATGAGGTTCCTGGGGCTCACATTTTTTTCAAGAATACACGAGGATAATGTCCTATTCTAACAGGTACTGACAGGAATTGTCTGGTCTGTGTCACCTGTGATGGGACCAAGCAGTTCTTTTTAAATGTTGTGCAGTTAAAACGCTGTCAGAGACTTTTCAATGCCAAGGAATTTTACATATTCCTATTTGTATTTTGAAATTGCCGTCACAGAGTGTTCAGACTCGCCCTTCTCTGCCTACCAATGTATAGTTTTGATCTTCCATGTACAAGCCAAGTTGATATAATATGCTTTCAGGTTCACCACAAAATGTTCCTCCTGACACTGTAAAACTTACCAAGAGGCTGTACAGTATTGTATTACACAGTAATGGTATTTCCAGAACAAAAAAAAGAATTACACATGAATAAGGCAATGAAAGTATGCAGGTAACCATGGCTACTGTTGTGAACTAAATAACATTTTTTATACAGCTGTGAATATTTGTATTTTTGCCAGCTAAGCTGAGAGTTCAGATTTGAGACAGGACTGGTAAACACTGAATTCTTGCCTGAAGAAAGGTACTTCCCAAAGCGGATCCAGGCCTCTACATCATGCCACTGCTCATTCTGGTATATCTCTGTCTAGTAAACATAAATCTTATTACCTCAGTAAAAATAATCAAAATACAACTTTTCATGGCCACTACTTATACTTTACTATCAGTGACACACTTTGGCACGAGCTATTTTCTGTCTTAATTGTATTTTTATTTCCTCTTGCCATATTCTCGCAATCATAACTTTTGACATAGGTTTTCAATTAGCTTTGCCTCCATAAAAGAGACTTTGAAAAGATCTTTAAAAATTTTGCAAACTCTTGGCTTTCTTTGATTTTCACTAGCGACAATACCCCCACCCCACTTTGGTCCCAACAGCATTCCCGGAATACAAAAGAAAAAACAGCTCCATAATGACAGGGCAGATGAGAGGGGCCTTTTCTCCTTTGACATATTTTCAATTTCCAAGTTCACCCTTCTTAAATCATCCTTCTGTTTACATATCAGAGTTGCTCTTCTGAAATCAATCATCGTCTGAGAAGGAAAGGAAACCTAAGGGATTTTCCTCCTTACAGAGAAAAGGTACGCCCCAAATCAAATTATTTGGAGTCAGCTGACAGTAGTTGCTATACTAAAAGAAAACATAAACACAAAAGTAGTTGGTGAGATGAACCTGTACTTCCAGTGATATAAACAAAACAAAAATAATGCCTATTGTAACTAGGTGAAGCAGGATTTAGAGTAATATCTCTCTATTCAAAAACTGAGTCACTTCTTCCTTCCAACAGAGCATGAGTTTGAAACCCAAATGACTGCTCATTCATTCACTATGAATTTGTCTCTTTTGCCTGGTTTGGCCAGAGAGGATCCTTTCTTAATAAAAGTATTGGCTAATGAAGGAAACACAGATTCACTTTACAGATCAATCCTTAATACGGTGCCTGTAGCCTCAGGCAAATCACAAATTCCATGTTTTAGTTTTTCCTGTGTAACACAGGGAAACAGAAACTCTTTTTTGCCAGTCTTTACCTGTCCTATTTATTTAGACTGAAGGAAATATAAGTACTAAACATTTCATATCTGTATCAACAGAGATCAGCTTAGATAAAACTACAGATGTTCTTTAAAATGGCACTAGGCACCAATATAATTAATAATATTTGCAAAGCAATATATATTATGTATTTTTCCCTATGTATGGTGTATATATATATACATATATACAAACACTATATATCTACACACACATGATATATATATATTACTATAGATTTACTACATATATAGTAATCTTACCAAACTGATGTAATGGAGAATATAACTATGGGAGGCTCAGTAGCACAGTACAAACAACTGTGAGATCTGTGAGATTGAAAGACCTACAAACTCTGGAGATATTGGAGACAATGAGTGTACAGAGGGCACTCTTCTGATTTCTGCATTCACAAAAACGGTGGAAAAATAAAATTGCTCCATGGAATCAGTGGTCACAAGAAACCAAATGAAGCCAAATTTCTGCATGTTGGTCTAAAATAAAAAACGGTTGACATTTTCAATATACACTGGGTACTTCAAACCTCTCTCAAGCTTTATCTCAGTAAAGTACAGTACACACAATTATCACCTCCATGTTCCGTGGCTCTCTCCAGCTGACTACTATTAGCACCTCTTTATTTCAGCATTTGGTTTCCTCTCTTTTGCCCCCTGTCTTCTCCTACTTAACAACCTCTAAGGCTATCACTTTTTCTCTTAGCTTCTGACTATGCATTTCTTTCTCCTTCAAGTTCCCTCTTCTTTTCCATCTTTCATTCCTCTGCTTCAGGAACAAAGACAAACATGCCATCCACCTTAGTCTCTGATCTAAGAACACATATATTCATCTCCTAAAATTATTTGCCAGCTGTATGGATTTTTAAAAAACTTGAAGCCAACATTATTTTGTTTGTTAACAGAAACATCAGTAAATGTGTGTTAGTAAAAAAACATTTTAATGGATATTTCCTTTACAGAAAATTATATCATTTCCCATGTCTTCATTGTAAAAAGTGCTTTAAAATATGAAGTTCAGTAGACTGTATTTCCCCTAAGTAGTTCATAGAAAAATCTATGTTACATATTGCATTTGCAAAAGAAGCCACAAAAATGTGCATTGCAGTGACTCAGCAAGTTGGAACTCTGCATAGTCCCTCTGCATAGGGTTTATACAAAGCTGGTAAAGCTCAAAGTAACAGAATAAAAAGCCAAAAGCCCCACGAAGCAAATAAAATTGCTTCCTGTTGGAAATAAACTTACGGACGTGATTTGACTATTACAGCGATATTTTATAAAGAAGAATCTCCTTTCTAGGTATATTTGAACTTTCTGCAGCATGCAGCATGCCAGCCTAGAATATCTTTTGAGATAACAAGAGCACTAAATTTGTATATAACCGCAAGTACTGTTACTATTTGAAGCACAGGCCACTTCTGTTCTGCAGCAGAACGGACAATACCAACTCTAACTCTTAGTTGCACTTGCATCCATGAACCTCGAAGTAATATGCAGTAGGTAATTCATGTCTTCATTGCAACTGAATGAATGGGATGCTGAGTCATGTGAATGAGAAATAATCAGGGGACCCAGCAAGCCCCCAGCACAGTGCAGAGCAGAGTGCAGGCACACACAGTGTGGGGCACAATAGCTGCCCTGCCTGGGACACTTCATAACCAGAATCAGAGGCACAGTACTAGAAACCCTGCAACAGACTAATGATCATCAAAAAGCATCACAAAATGCGGGCATCAGCTAATGAAGACTTATTAAAAATGCTTTTGATCAAACACCACACAGTTTCTCTGAGATTATTTGGTAAAACAGTGCCAGAACTAGGAATAAAATGGAAATTCAAAAATGAGGCTTAAACAGCACTTTAAATAGGCAGCATTACGTGTTTTGAAGAGAAAGCAAGCTGTGAAGAGTTGAAGAGTATCAGTTAATTTTGCAATGGAGATGTAAGAGCAACATCAGGTATTGGCCATTGGTCTATCTTTTGCCATTCTGAGCACTTCACACCCTGTGCTCTTTCTCCATGCTCTCAGTTTTTCTTGCTCAGACAACTCTGCTGTCAGAGGGAGGGAGTCACCTTAGTGGCTTCTGACTGAAACAGACACCTCTGAGAGGTTATGGCTTTTCCTGAGTAGGGCACTGGGCTAGAACTTGGGTGCTTTTAGATGGCCAGAGGTAAAAAGGACAACTGTAGAACTGGAGGATTAATGGCAAAGGCTTACACATCTGTCCAAAACATCCTTCAGGCTACATCCTGAATTTGAGCTTCTTGCATTTGAGGAGTTACTAAAAATGTACACTGTTTTCACTGATTTGTATCTATGGGGGAAAGTAAAAAATATGGGGATTGAACTGAATAGCAGGACAGACATCAGGTTATGTCAAAGCTTACAGCCTACCATAAGCAATACTAAGTCCCAAGGTTGCCCCCAAATCCTTGATTTCTGCCTACCAGCGTATATAAAACATTACTGTTGTGGCACTACTTCAACATATTAATCATCTGAATGTGAAATTACTTCTGCAGAAATGATGTCTGTTTACAAAGACACATAAAAGACAGCAATTAACAAAAAGAAAGTTAGCTCTAAAAAGTGTTAATTTTTTACACAATGTCAAAATATTTCCTTGTATTAGTTTTCCTGAAGCAATAATGATCTCAGAACATAGGGAAAAGCAGTAATCTTTATTCCATCAACTTCAAGAGCTGGAAAAAGCATATAAGCTTTTGGGCTCAGACTCCCTTCAGCAGGTCTGCTGATTCTTCTGGTATTGGGTCCATGTGAAATAACCCACGTTCCAACAATGATAAATAGGTAAAAATCTGGTCACTGATTTAGTACATATGCCTTCAATTGAAGGAAAAGTTGTCTGCCAAGCTTCAACCAAGTAGATCATAGGTCTGTGAAAAAAAGAATCTAAAAGGATGGAATCCAGTTGCTATAGCGGCACATTAAACAAATAAATGAGATACCATGGAATGCTGCAAAATATTTGTGGTCTGATTAAGTCATATTTGCCACATGTGTGAACCCTAACAGCACAATTTAGTAAAGTAGGTACAATACAGTACAGTCTCAGTTTTACTGTATGTAAAGTCTAATTCTTATCTGAGTATTAATGATAACCAGCGTGTCCAAGAATACAAAACACTGTATTTTACTGTAATCATAGGCAAAATATAGTCCCTTAAATACATAAAGGTAGACAATAAATGCTTATTAAAGTGCTATACCTTCAAAGAGATATTTGCATCCTCCCCTGTGTTTGCATGACCTGCTAAAGAGACAAAGCTTTTCATGACTTGCATATGGAGTGTTTAGAGTACATAACTTGTAGCTGGCAGCTAATTTATTAAATCTTCCTCTACAAAAGCAATTCTCCTCCAATATATTATTTTTTTCCAGTGAAATACTCAATTTTCTTGATAAAAGAAACTGTTTGAATATACTCATCACTAATTATAATAATATATCCCTTAATGTTAGACTCTGCTATCTGCCTATGTTCTCTGGGAAAAAACCCTCAGTGACGAAAACAGAAATGTCCTATGTCAAAAGATAAAACAAGTATCTGATTTTAACTAAGAGAGAAAAGCACATAGATTTTTATCAAAAAGGCATATCACTTACTAATGCATTTTGCATGTATTTAAAAGTTGAACATCTATTTACATTTATAACCTGCAAACAATATATCTGATAAATCGTGCAGCACCAGCAGAGAAATGTACAGCTTAAGCATTACAAAAGAGTTGTGCAAAGCAAGTAATATAAGATACACAAATGTTAAAACAAAACAAGAGTTCCTAATATTGTCAAAATTACAGGAGTGAAACAAATGCATTTCCATCCCACACCACTGCTGGTTTAACAAACAGACGCAGCAGTCCAGGGCCAAATTCTTCTTCTAGGAAACACGCTCAGTTATGCAGTCCATACCCAGAGTAAGGCAGAAAGCCTAAAGCTCCCTTCGTGTGTCCTTTTGGGGCTTTTCTTTGATTATTTGCTTTGTGCCCATAGTAATCGCTTTAACAAACATTTGTATGAGTGACTTCAGTTGAAAATCTGGCTTTAACTTTTATTACCACTATTATTATTACCAGCATAATTATTACTTCCAGAGTTACACCCAGCTTTGGCTGCTTAAGTTGGCCAGTTTGAAATACAGACAGTACACCTTACCACTGGTACTTCAAATATGTGATCTTCCAGCACATCTGCAATGTTTAGCAAACCGTATCTGTTTCAATATGCAATGCAACTCACACTCCTGATATGACAAAATAAGGGCTTTTTTTCAACAGCAGGACTGAAGTTGTGAGAGTCAGACAGTCAAGATAACGTACAGCACTGTCAGATAAAAATATAGACAGCAACACAAAGACGGCAATGTCATTCTACGGATAGCACACAGATACATTTTATACGAACACAGGACTCATACTGTTGCATGGTTGCAAGTGGTTTTCATCCTAAATTTTTCCAAGGTTTTGAAGATCCTGGAATGTCACTATGCAAATACTACTTCATCTGACCAATAAACCTACATCCAAGAGCAACAGAAGCAATTCTCCTTCTCTCACAGTAGCATCCCTAAGCCATTTCCTTGCTCTCAGTTCCTCTGACTAGTATATCTGAAGGAAGTCTTCCCAGTGAAATGATGCAAGAAAACATACTCTTCATTTCCTCTTTCTTACTGCACTTCTCCTCCTCCTCCCTCAGGTCCTCTTTAGCATTTTGAGTCTCTTCCAGCTACATTATTCTGTGGCTCCTTTTTTTATTCACTTGCCTCATTTGTTTTGATTTGGGCTTTTTTTTTTCTTTTTTTTTTTTCAGGTAGGAGTTGGAACAGATCAGCTGACTTTTTGATTCATCTCTTTCCTCCCACTTGTCTTTTCCACTCATTCAACTATCTTTCCCTAACCTCTCTTTCTTTTTCCTGCTCTCCCAGTGACTCTCTTCTCTTTTCTTCTCCCCTCCTTTGGTAGTAAGTGACTCTCTTCTCTTTTCTTCTCCCCTCCTTTGGTAGTAACTCCTGCAGCTTGATGTCGACACAAGATGCTCTCATCCTCAAGTAACTTCCAGATGAAGTTACTTGATATTGCCAACAGAAGGTGGCTAAACTTCTGAAAGAGATCTCATCCAAGACTTTGGCTCTCAGGCTTTTTATTTGCAATGCTCATGCCTAGAACAGGGCTCGTATGTTTAGCTGTTACTAAATACTCAAAGATGTTTTAGAAAAGGTCCCTTATTACTAAAGGTTGGGGTCATTGATACCAGGAGGAGCCTCTCTGTATGTTTTCTCCAGATTACTGGAACAAGTAAGCGATCAGAAACATTCGGCATCTGTGTTCAGTTATAAAGCTGTCTTCACCTTACCTTGATGAGTGTCCTCTGGCAGATATGCAACGTGGTTAAGGCCAGCTTCCTACTTCACAGAAACTACTGTGCTGTTAATGTGTTAGGTAAAGGGGTTTTCCTAATGCTCCTAGAGGATGCCACTCAGATAATTTGGACTTCTTCACTCTAGCAACCTCTCTCAGTTTTCAGGTGCTGTGTTGTCACAGGTTTGACACACCACCAATTTCCAAGCCCTTCACGTAAATAACAGAAAATAAAAAAAAATCTTTTAAGCTGCTGCTGTTTTTCTCCTCACAGTGGGGAGATAATTGATACCACTGTATTTACACTCCAGTGGTTGAACTGGCAGATAATGAGGAGACATAGTGCACAGAACCACATAACTGCAGCATGAACATGCAAGAAGTGTACAAATCCAGCAATATTATTTTCATGGGTTTCATATTCTGAGTCCCCAGGCAACCCACTAGAAGTGCTACTCTTTCCATCAGATAGATGTTTAAATAATAGCTATCTAGGAGTGGGTATTCTGTTGGAAATTAAATTGAAATTTTTCCTGATTTTTATCAGAACACTTTGCAAGTTATGTAACAAGCAGGAACTCCTTCCTGGAGAACTGAAAATTTTATTCACACCTAACATATGAAAATATTGTAGATAAATTAAGAAGTGCACTTGTGTTGGAATATCTTTGAAATCCTTAAATTTGATTTAGAAACAAATGTCAGAATAATATAAGTATCTTCTAGGCATAAGCATGAGGCATTACAAAGGTGCAGTACATTGTATAAGAAGAGCCCATACAGGGGATGTTGCTACGTTAGCAAGCACCCCCAAGACGTATAATGCACTGTTTCAAATCACTCATTTCTGAAAAGGACTTTTAAGTCAACATGCTAGAAGGAAACACTTTGATGACTGAAAGGAATGATGGAGAGATGGGTTTGTCAAAAAACTCACCAGTTTTGGACCTCTCAATCTCTGTATGTCAGGTTACTATGAATTTTGATTTTTGCATGACTTTTCTATTTTTCTACTTGTCGAATCATCAAGGAAAAGAAAGCTTCCATAAAATCATAGAATTATTGTGGTTGGAAGGGACTTAAAGATCATTTCGGTCCAAGCCCCCTGCCAGGGGCAGGAACACCTTCCACTAGACCAGATTTCTCGGAGCACCATCCAACTCCGCCTTGAATACTTCAAGGGATGAGGCATTCACAACTGCTCTGAGCAACCTGTTCCAGTGTCTTACCACCCTCACAGGAAAGAATTTCTTCCCAGTATCTAATCTAAACATACCTCCTTTAAATTTGAAGCCATTCTCCCTTGTCCTATCACTACATGTCCTTGCAAAAAGTCCCTCTCCAGCTGTCTTCGAGGACCTCTTCAGGTACTGAAGGCTGCAAAAAAGTCTCCCTGGAGCCTTCACTTCTCCAGATTGAACAATGCCAATTCTCTCATCCTTTCTTCATAGGAGAGGTGTTCCATCCCTTTAATCATCTTCGTGGCCCTGCTCTGGATTCACTCCAACAAGGTTATGTCCTTTCCACTAGTAAAACAGAGACACACAAGCCAAGGCCATCAAACCTCAGACAAGGCTGCTAGGAAGTACAGCTGGAGTGGTGGTTGGTGGGACTCTCTACCACTCTGATGCGCTGAACTTTTTAGCTAAGCAGTCAGCAATGAGAAAGGAGAGGCAACTTGTAAAATAAGTAGAGACATATCACTTGGACAGGCTCCTTTCTCTCTATAACTTGTCTTTTCCTGCTATTTGCCCCAGTTTTTGTGCATTATCTTGAAGACAAGGACAGAGGGTAAGTCTTTCTAGAAATGCCTTTGTTTCCCCTATCACAAAAGTAGCAAAAAAAATAACAATAACAAGAGGAAAAAACTGGAAGAGCTCACGTAGACTGCAGTGGCACAGAATCCATACAATAATCATTTTTCCAACTCCACAGATGCAAAGCATATTCCTCTTCCCCCCTTCCTGACCACTCCTCTAAAGTTTTCATATGAAGACAATACTTTGTTTCCAGCCTCCAGAGCTTCAGTAAGTAATTTCCATCTCTGTATTTTGCTTTCCTAGCCACAAACAAAAGATGATTCACATTTTTAAAACAAATTTGAGACAGTGTCTGCGAAAAACAAAGAAGGACTCTTGCTGAAATGGTATGCTAACTTGGATAGATACTGCAGGGAGTCCTGCCATATAACCTGGCTCAAAATCAGCAATGCTTGAGCTTAAATTCATTTAGTCTACATATCTGTTTATGTGGGCATTGGTTAGAATAGGGGCAACCTCTAGTTATATAGCCTGTGCTAATATTGAAGAGAATGTAGCTTATTGAAACAAATGTTATCCATAACACAAAGAGATGTAAAGAATGAGGTGATAAAAATCTATTACTATGACACACCAGTTTTAAACACTAAAGGATAGCTTTAATTAAAAATTCCTCATACTGATAAAGATCAGGTAGACATACATCAGAAAATGTGAAAGAGTATTTCCCATGGAAAATGTACCTGTTGAATGGATCCAAACTTGCAGGACAGTCTCAAGAACACACATGACATCTTTGATGAAAGAGTTCAGTAATTTGGCAACTAAAATTGTAGCCCGCAAAGATGAATTCATCTGCATAATAATGAATCCAGGAAGTGCACTTGACACTTCAGAAACAGACCAAGGCTCTGAGACACAGCCTATTGGCCAACAGCTCTCTTTAGATCGGTAGTTATTTTAGCTGACAGGGGCTTAATTTCAGCTACTCAGATGTGCTTCTTCACACAGTAAATACAGATGAAAACCTTGCATCGATGAAATCAACAGCAACCCTGCCACTGATTTCCCTGGTCATTTCTCAAATCATAGTGATACCACTGGTTACGAATGAATCAACTGACTGAGATGACGAAATATACCAGTCTGTGGCACAGTACAACTCTGGTAGTGATACCTTCCACAGGTGTATAAATCTGCATGTAAGAGGAGCTATCTGGTACCACAAGGCACCACTTTTCCAATTTTCCAATACACAGGAATTATATTTGCAGCTATTACAGTGTGTATAGAAACAGAGTTCTTGACACTATATACAATTTTATGGTAAATAGTTTGTGGCTTTTATCTTTGTGTACAAGGATAAGCCTCTCCTGTTTCTATGAAACTTTATAAACAATACTAAGATTGAATTGGTAATGAAACTGTGCAGTTCCAAGGTTCATTTTCTTTGTGTTTTCTATTTCTAGAGGGGATTTTTTCCTATAATTAGGATTTTTTTTATGCTGAACAGTGTTGCTATGAGGGAGTAGTACCTCAGAGTATTAACAAGACATTACTATGTATTTGAGAAAACAGAATTTTAAGTATAGACAGTGTTGTAACTGTAGAGCAGGGATGGGAAAGGAGAAGAAAAAGGCGAATGAGAACTAATTATTATAACCTAAAAAAGCAGCAGAAACTGCTGCCCAAACCACTTCTGACTGGGCTAATGCACTGAATTGAACCAGCTCTTTAAACAATTTCTTCATACAGTCTTCTACACAGTCACCTTAAAATGCTTCTAAAGTATGAATACTCTCAAATATTTTGACACATGCCCATATTGTTAATGAAAATATGATTGTTATTATTATAGCCAGATTTCATGACTTTTCACTCCTCTTCTATGTATGGACTTTGCAGACTGATGTTGACAGTTGAGAAAGTTGTTACAGCTGCTTATAATGCCTTTGTCAGAAACTTTTGAAAACATGACTTTTCAATTACAGTAGGAACTTTTTTACTTTTTGTGGCTTTTTTGTTCAGTGCTAAATACATTTTTTGGGGAAACTGCTGTAAAAAAACCTGGACAGAGTGTTCACAGGTTAAGTAACATTTGAGCTCAGATCCTTAGGAACTGCAACAGGTACTGCAGGGGAAGGTCACACAGAAGTGGGATGCATCAGCAATACTACAGAGGCAAAATGACCCACCTCTCACTGTCAAATGTCACTCTGACAGGGGTAATGAGTCTCTTGTCTGAGTTTTGTTGTACAAGGCTGGGCTCCAGCACAGCCATCCTTGCATTCAGAAAAATTATTATTGAATGCGCACAGCTGCTGTCAAAATGTGCAGGAATACATGGGGATAAATGTTTATTTCAATAAAATGCAATAGCCAGGGATGGTGACTTTTCTAAACTGTACTCCCAGAGGTCCTACCCGTTTTCCCCAAGGGCAAAAATTCTATTCTCTAAAATTTGCCAATGTCAAAATTGTAACCACTAGTAAGTGAAGTGCTGGCATTCTCAAGGTAGTTTAATAATGCTTTCATACTATGGTGGGTAATGCATCAGAATTAATTAGTATGAAAGCTGATGAGGATAAAATGATGGATAAAACATCAGAAAGAATGTGACTATAATGTGGTGAAAACCCCTGCAGTCATAAGCTTCCCCTGTGATCGAGCTAAAGAACACTTGGATAAATGGAGACTGACACAGAAAACAATTCCTTTAAAAAAGTCTTTCAAAAATGCTTTCCACAATATATCAAGTTGAAAAAAAAGTCTACGATGCTCGCACACAATACATTTCAGCAAACTCTATGATGTCCAAAAATCTCAAACAAAAGCCCTCTTCATATATTTCAGTAAGTATACATTTCTACAAAGAAACACAAGCTTGAGTTGCCTTTTAGTTAAGGCACAGAGAAGATTTCCTGAATACATAAGGCTGTTTCTTGCCAATTGCTTCACAATATACATTCATGAAAAACGTTACACATTAGGTACTTCCAGTATGTGGACTGTCACCTGGAATAAATGTCCTCAGAGATGCCACTGATCTGTTGTGGGGAAAAACATGAAGGTACGCATGGTTTGTCACTGTTTGGAAGTATTCAACTTGTAACCTCAAAACTCAAGGGAGGACACCCTGAACAAACACAGCAGGAGTCATCCGGCTCTTTCCTCAGCTCTACATACACATAATATCATGCTGTTCCTTTCAAAACATCATAAAACAGTACAGTATCTAGCAGAAGCGGATGCTCCTCCTGCCAGCAGAACTCTGGTACTGCTCCTTTTACAAACAATTTAGGGGACAACAGTACCATCTGCCCCACTCCACAAAGGACCAATTTATCAAGCCCAGCAGTAGGGGACAAATCTTGATCTGCTATGGTGATACAGTACTCACACCTTGAAGGATGAGCTCTGCTGTCATCTGCTGATGAACAGCAGTGCCAAATGGTTTGCCACGCCTCGATACAGAAAACAAAGTAATAATGAAACATTTTGCACAGATGCAACTAGAAAGGGAAACATGACACTTCTGAGCTCCAAATGCTGCATAAACAGTGGAAAGTACCTGATGGCAAAGCGTGGCCTTATCTTTCCCTTCACATTTAAACATATAGTTGAGAGAAGGAATGTCTGACTTGACATACCAGAGAGGGATTAAAAGGTCAGATTTCTTCTGAAGAATCTACCTTTATGATACCAATGCAGCAATTTTGAAACTTTGCACTGTTGCATAGAATTCCACATTATTAAAAATATTCAGATACAGGTTCTGCTGCAGAAGTTTGGTGTGCTTGAGAAATTAGTAATTATTTCAATTTTTTTCAAAAAACATAGATGTCCAAAAACCAGATCTTTTTTTAAAAAGTGTTTGAATCAAAACTTCTCATCACAAGTTATGTAGAATAGCAAAGAATAATTCAATTGAGTGTTTCTGTCATTTTAGAGCCAAATTTGTCGAAGTCAGAACTTCTGTTTTGTGAAAAAGTCTCTTTTGATTAAAATTCCTCATGACCAGGGTGGTATTTCTCTGGGAAAGCCACCTTATCACAGAAAACAGCCAACCCCCACAACCAGCCTGAGATATAAGACACGTAAGTTCAAGTCTCCACTGTTCCAAGCTAACAGAGATTGAAATATGACTCAAGGAGTCAAGGAAGGAAAGATGCTCCTCTTGCTTGCAAGCCACATTCTTTAATAATTTCTGAGGGGATTAGCTCTAAGTGTATGCAGAGTCATGCACAGTGTCTTACACTTTTGTTTATACAAGGAAGTGTTTGCATTGCTTTACTTACCATTCCATGATTTAGCCATGCTGGTATAAAATTATCAAGTAGTTTTGGGTAAACCAGTTCCCTGTCATAGATATAGATGCTCCAAAACATCGTCACAACAAACTAAAAAGAAAAAAAAATGACATTTTTAAATATATGTTTCTGAACAATTAGCTACACATCTTAGACAGCAAAATGGAGAGTTTAGCAAATGATCTACAGATAGACATGTACATTATTGTTCTTTGACCAAATACTGTTCTAATCAACAGTGTGAATTTGTTCTACTCTTTGAATTCATAGAGGTTTTACTTTTTCTTCTTCCTCCCCCCTCCCCACCCTTGACTTTCAGCCTGGAAAAAATCTCATTTTTTAAACTTACATGCCTGTGGACAAATTACAACTGAATACTATACTTTAGTAGCAGATGTGGCACATAAATAATATTTCACCACTAACAGGATAGAAAACAAATGGAAAATCAAGTAAAATATCACTTGGAATTCATTGCACATATAAATATGAAACATTCACCTCTCAACAGAAGCCTATAAATTCATCTTTGCACTTCTTTGTGTCAGCAATCAAAACAGCATTTTAAAAAAAAATAGCCCTTTGACTACTCTCCACACCATTCATGGACTGGGATCCACAAAAAAAAGGTCTAATATCCTGCTAATTTGTCAGCATGAAATTTGGCTTTGTACTTGTCAGAAACTATTTACCAGGAGCCCAGAGAAAGACCATTATTTCCTCTAGACTAAGGACAGGACACAGTGCTCAGATAAAGTTTGTACTAGGCTAAATTTTTGCCAAAGTGTGCCCTAATTCTTGAAGATATCCTATGTCTAAAAGGCAAAGACAATATAAACCCACAAAAATTTACAGAAATAACAGTTTTAGCTTACCTTAGCTGGGGGGCAGGTAAGTAATTTTCTAATTGAAATACCACTGCTTTCTCACTTTGAATTTGACTCACAGTTTTCCAGTAATAAAAAAGACTTATTGTTTATAGCAGTAAAACCCAATACCTGGGCCAAGAGCTTTTCTATGACCATGTACAGGGGATCTCTACACAGCAATGGTAAGTCCAAGTTTAAGGTTTGAGAGCAACAGATAGGACTTTCATTGAGATCAGAAGGGAAGTATTCAGTTACATTCAAACTGATGTGGCTCATGATCTTACAGCTAATTTACAGGGTCAGTAAGAGAAAGTGCAAGAAATATGGGGTGAGCACAGCAGGGTCAGCAAATTACTAGTGTGTGCAATAGTGTAGGCATAAGTTGTTTCATACACTTCTGACTTTGGAAAGTAAAAATTGAGGTTTGCAGTTAATCAATGGAACCTTGTTCTAACCACAGACATGCAGACTTTAGCCAGCCAGTTATGTGAATGACCTGAACCAGCACACTGTTCCCTCAGTGTGCATAGAGTACATAGTTTCTTGGTTTCCAACACAGTTGTCCATCTGTTATGGTAGCTATCAGTGCCTGCTCAGAATAAACTTGGACTATTTGACTAGTGCACAGAGGCCAGAAAAAAAAAAAAGGTTATGATGGACAGCCTGAAAAATACTGCAAGTGTAAAGTACCCCACAAGAAATCTCTCTTCTGGGCCAGTCTTGGCACTGCCACAGCCAAGCTCTTTACGCACCTGCTGACACATAAGTGCCAAGATATGAATAGCTGAACAGCAGGAAAAATGGAAGCAAAGTATCCTCTTCTCCATAGGCTTCCTAGAAGTCATGCATTATCACAGTTGGCCTCTGAGAACCTGCTAAGACCAACTGGGACATAAAAACATCTTCTCAGGCATATGAAGACCAAGACTGATAATGTTTTCCAAGGAAGTTGTACAGCAAGAAAAATCACCCAGGATTAGGCTGAACTTTCTTACACTGAATACGACAAAGCTGGCATGCTTTTACCTGTGATTTTTGCGTGGAGCAGAATAAAACAATAGACTTTGCCAAGGAGGTGAAGATAAGAAAAAAGAGGACATGCCATCTGTCCCTTAACTGAAGTCAGCCAATGGATGGAAAAGATCAGCCTAGCTGGTTGCAACCATCTGGACCTACAGACGGCAAATGCTGCTTAGCAAAGCACTATCACAAGGCAGACATAAGGCAAAGGAAGTGCGCAAAACCCAACGTGTTACAGAACTAACCTGCCCCAGAGGATGACCCGACATGAGACCAATGCAACACCCTGGGGAAGACTCCTTCCAGTCCGCGAATGGTTCACCTTACCTTTCCTAACAATTAGTTAAATTGGATAAAATGAACTATTAAAAAAATGAAATATTTTGGATAAAAAGAATTGTAATGAAGACTTGCTCTACAGTTACCGTGGCTGCTTCTGAATTTGTTCACTTTGATTAATGAGCAACTGTTAGTCTGGTAGTTTTAAATAACCTCTACTATCCTTACATTTTGCTCCTGGTAGACTTTTATTTGGGCTGGGCTTTGTTAAGATCAACATAATCATGCAGTGCAAGACCATGATACAACTGAGCTGCCCATGTAAGGCTCAAGCAGAACTGCAGCTCTTACGCCCATGTTGCCTTCCCTGGCACAATTCACTCTCTCTTGTGGAGAGAGCCAGGGTATTACCCTCACATGCCAGGCTGAAAAGGCTGTTCATATGCAGCAGACAAATTTCAGGGAGCCAAATATTTTATTTTCTTTTGTTCCCAAGGCAAAATGGCACAAATGTCACCCTTTCCACTTGCTCTTTAGACAAATTCAAAGCCTGGAATATAAGGAAAAGAACAAGCACCAGCAATTGCTTTTACACTTCTTTGCACAGGAGCCTCCTAAGATTGCCATTTTTCCAAAGACAGCAATTGTTTGAGTAAACATAAGGTTACGCAACATATGAGAGTCCTTCACTTGCTACTTAACTCATCTAAGGTCTGTAACGATTCTGATTCTATTTGCCCATAATTACTATCTGTCTAGGGTCTGGTCATTTCAGACCAGGTGGTATCTCAAATTTGCAAGTAGTCTTTGGAAACTGAAAATATGGAATAGTTCACTTATTACGGGCAACTGAAAGGTTGCTAAACAAATACACAAATACAGAAAAAAAATAAGGCTGAAAACAAAACTCTGTCTTCCCACTTAAGGAGGTATTTCTTGAGTGTTTATCTTTTTTCTGAAGCTTTAGAGGACATGAGATGAGCATGTGGCGCTGCCAAGGAAAAACTTTAAAGGACAAGTTAGGAAAGGGATGGTGATTCAAAATAGAAATCAAGTGGCTTTGTCAAAACACCACAGAAGAGAAACTAAGAAAGTAAAGTCCATGAAAAGAATTGTATAATTTGCACTTTTACATGAGTCCATGCAAGAAATGCTATGCAAATGAAGAATGAACCCAGTGGAACTTTATTTTCCTACACTATTTGGTTTTGGCTGAGCTGCACAGTTCAGTCATTTCCTGGATGGCCTCATGACAAAATAAAAAACCCCCTTATGATCTTGACAAAATTTGTTCTAAATACAGTTAAAGGTAAGCTTTCTGGCTATATCCCAAGACATTTGTGGTTAACTGCAAGTGTAAGTATATTGTTAGTGAGCTCCTTTGAGGGTTAAAGGTATTACATCCAGAAGTGTTGGTAAAGGCAGACCACAGTAAGCACAAATTGGCATGATACTGGCTTTAGGTGGAATCTAGTGCTAGCATAGCAAAAAGCCAAATGGATCTGAAAACAGCCAATGAAGGAAATCACAAGGAGTGGGAAATAAAAATCAGGAAAGACCCCTCTCAGAGAATCGACTTCAGGAGACAACTGAACCACTACTCACTAATGTTCCCATCACCAGTCACCTTGTCACAACATATAAGGATAAAATCCAGAATAGAGAGATTCTGGCATCGTTGAGTCAGTTATGGAAAAAAAGTATGTTGTAGTCTGGTCAATAAATGGGGTAACTAGGAAACTGCAGCAAGTGCCTACACATATTTTCTTGGCATAAAATCACAGATTAGCATAACTGATGATCTAAAGAAGAAAGGTGATCAGCCTTCCTTTTGACTGTACCCGTACAGGGAAACACAAAATAAGAAAGCATGCCTGGCTTTCTCTCCTGCATATTACAGGTTTATAAAAACATAAAAAAGTAAGGTAATTCTAGTCAGTTTAAACTCAGACCCAAACAAAGCTATTAATACTACGTGATATAAAATGTCTATGCTAGAGTTCGTAATTTTCTAGGCAGCAATTTCTCTTTTAATATGTAACAATTTCAATTTTCATTCGTTCCCCTATTTCTATCAAATAGTCTTAAAAAACTAGAAATGCCTATTCTATCTCTTCTTCCTATTGTTTTGTACAATTTACAAGAAACTGATAAAACCATATACAGTTTACACAAAACACTAATTAACTATACAAGGTTGGCAACTTAATGATCTATGTCAAACAAATAGAAAAAAGTAGGGATAGTTGAAACCACTGGTGTAGTCTCTGACTCTTAAGTATGTTTCACATTTTTCTAGCAGTGTAAATTATTCTCCACGTATCTTCTTTACACGGATAAAGGGACAGCAAGTGTAAGTAACTATAGATGAGAATTGGTAATGAACTTCTAAAATGTCTATGCAAGCAATTTTTTTCAGTGGATGCTTCCCAATCTCTAGGCATTTGAATAGTATTGCAGCCTTATAATAGACTAAAAAAAGAGCTATAAAGTGTTGCCCACAGACTTTTCGTGCCATAAGGCATTTGATTTCTGATTACATTCTCTTAAGAGTCATATTAAAAAGAGCAACAACAAGTAAACAGTAGTCATTATGTCCTTAAAAGAGGTTCATGTTTATTTCTTAATGCTTCTGATCAAAATTGTAGGTTGGCAATTCAGTTTTATCTGAGCCCCTGAAGACATACAATGCATGCCACAACACTAGAGAGATGTGATTTGCTGCATAGATTTTCCAAGATTTGATTTGTCTGCAAGATTTGATTTGTTGCAAAGCCACCCAAGGAGATTATTTACCCCTGGGCTGGTTCTTTCTCATCCTTCGGAAGGTGGGAGGAGGTTGGTGGTCAGACTTCCCAGATGGTTTACATGTAACGCTTTTTTAAGAAGCACTAAAAATGAAAAACTTTACTTTGTTACATTTCTTTTCACACTCCATTGTTTGATTTGGGAGTGGAAACCCCTTTCCTCATCTGTTTTTCAGAACAAGTCATCTCAAGGGCTTCAGTAAGCAAGAAATGCAGAAAAAAATATGGTGAATTGCTCTTGAAAAACTACAGCTAGAAGGCTTTAAAATGTTCCCCAGCACTTGCATTATTCCCTAAACATGGCCTGTGTAAAACACTAAGCAATAAAAAAAATGTAGATGTTAAGGTAACTGACAAGTACTTAAGCATGACCACTGCTGTTACATTAGAAACCCAACAAAGAGTTTATTCCCATCTGCCCAATTTTCATGTCTGAAGGTTCGCTTGTGTCACTCCTGGGAACCACTGAGAAGCTCCATGGAGAGCTAGGTGGGTGAGTCTCAAGCAAAGAATGTCTTTTTTTTTTCTTTTTTTTTTGAGTGAGGAAGCTGTTAACAGAATATGAGAAACGAGGGAACTTAAACTTTTTTTCTGCAGACACTCTTGGTGTTTAAAAGCTTCCTTCTAACAAGAACCTTCATCATAGCAAAATTTCACTGCGTATTTTCTTACACATAAATAACTCTTCAGACAACAAAGCACTGGCCAAACTTTGGCAAGTGGTAGCTGCGGTGTGGTGGGATCGCTGCTGCTGCAGAGTATCAGGTTTCAGGAAGGAGCTGAGACCAGTGTTAAGTTATGAAGTGCTGTAGTTTGTGTCCCAGTAGCCAGGAAAAGAAATAACAATGAAAACACCATTTTAAGGCTTCCTTTGTAAGAAGTAAAGTGAAATAATATGTGGCAATTAATTGCTTCCCCTCACCACAGAAAAGCCACATTTGGAAGTGCAGAGCATCAGTCCAATGAGCACAGTCATACTATTTTTTGCATTTGTTTGTTTGTTGGTTTGTTTGTTTAAGACAGAAGTCGTTCTTGTATGACATTCTTGGGAAAGTAGCCACCTCCAGGTATGCAACACATCTCTCGGGAACTGCCAGCTTGTAAGAGTTGCAGCAATATCTGTAGTGCAGGCAATGGCTAGCTGGGATTCCTCGCTCACCTGTGGCAGGAGAAACAGTGCCTGACAGAAATGCACAGAATTGCCAAGGCAAAGTGAAGTTAAAATTCTCCAAGATCTTGAAAAGTTTCAATGTCAGGGGCACCGCAGGAGTGAAGGAAAACATAGACAGCAGTATGAAGCTCTAACAGTGGCAGGAAAGAATCCCTGAATCCTGAGGGGCATGAGACAGCCAAGAAGGGTGTGCATTGATGCATGTGATGGCACATATTTCTAGAGTGTAAAAGGCACTTAAAATATTAAAATAAAGACAAATAACATGAAGGTGATCTCCTTTTTCACTTCTACTATCAACACAGTAGGAAAAACATCTGTTGCCTATCACAATCACAATGATTTCTTAACTCAGAATCTCTCTTAAAATAGAGTTGTAACCTATAAATCTCTGCACCCATAAAATATATATTTGCAAACTTGTTTATGCATGGATTTTATAATAACTGTATTACTTGATCCAGTTTCTTCTACAGTGGCTGGAAAACTGTGGTCTGCTATCCCAACAACTCTCAAAAGGAGGCGAGCAAGTCCAGTAAGGGAAGGTTACCAGCAGGGGGTTTATGACAGAAGTACCTGCTGGTTTTCACATACACTTTGCCTTTAGTAATTTCGCAGAAATATTCTTTATTTCTTCACTTACTGTGAAATTCCACATAAATGGTGAAATGACATTTTAGTGAAGCATCTCTGAATATATGAAATTATGATAGATTGATATGTTAACTGACAGTGAGTGATCAGCTTTTGTGAAACAATGCAACCTTAAAGACCTCATATGGCTTTCTAATAGTCCTACCATGAAAAAAATTTTGCTTCTACTGAATTTATTTTGAACTATTGTACAACAAAATAAAAAAGAGAACTAAAGTTTGAGCCTGAATTGCAATAAAAGCAATGCTTCTAATGAAATGTTCACATATTTTTGTAATGTAACCTAGTGTAACTTAGAACTAGACTGACACAGATTACACTTGTATGTATAAACTCATGAAACTCTGGATTTTCAGCTGCTTTCCCCTCTTGCCGTTGAAAGTGATGTGCAATGTCCCAGTGTAGCAGGACCTGATCCAAAGAATAGTTTCCTTTTGAAAAAGACATGTAAAAATCACATTTTTACATATCCTCTGGGTGTTTTTTACATTACTGACAGGACTCTTTTTTCCTACCCCAATTCTTCTGTCACCCTGAATCACCCAAGAGATTCCAGGGAGCAACCTGGACTTTTGCTTTCCTTCTTGTCCATGTCAAAATGGCTTTACAGCCCGAACTTCCATCAGGTCATTATGGTGTAAAATATGCCACAGTCAGCATTTTCACTACTCCTGATGATGACATGTGGTGCAGAAAAAGTCTAAATGCTGTTAGCACAATACACATCTGAAATTACTTGTACAATCAAGTTCCTACTGCAACATAATTTTTTCTTAATGACCCAAAGATTATTTCAGCAAGACACTGTATACTGTGCTTCCTCACACCTGTGAAAAACAAAAGAATAGTAAAATCATCTCTACCATTTTTCCCTTTCTGTACAGTCTTTTGCACAGAGGTGAGAAAGCCTTTCAAGCAGAAAATAATCAGTAAGTAGCACCATTCACCAGTTTGCAAAGGCACGCACAGATTAACACAGTACTTACCACTCCAACAGGGAAAGCTAGAACAGCCATCATCCAGTCACGGAGGGAAATTAGTTTTTTCAGCTGCCTCTCTTGTTCTTGACTGTCATTTCCTCTAGTGAGAAGACTGGACAGGTCAGTCAAGACACAAATCCCGAAGAAGACAGCCTGGATAACCTGCATGGAAGAGAAACACACTCTTGAACACAGAGAAGACCAGACCTTTGGCAGAGAGGAGGTTGGGCACAGGCACGTATGAGGAATATTGCCACAGAATTGACATGGGGAGTGGCAATACATCAGTTCCTTAAACATGGGTAGAGGTTATTCACATAAAAGTCACGTGTGCTTATGGACTCAAAGACCTACATGCACCTTGCTTCTCATCAATGGGGGAAATCAATTTGAGTGGAAGGACCATTCCAGAGGTGGGACTTCCACCCTCACCTCAGGTATGTGCCACCCGCTGGGGACTGATTTGCAAGCACCCCTTCCTGCATCACTCCATACAACTCATCCCCAAAGTCATAGCACTGGCCTCTAAAGCAGCAAAAGTGAGGAATGCTCCCTGTAAAAAGAAAGGAAAGAGATACATGTTTCTTTCCCTTGTGACGGGAGCTCTCCTTTGGAGATTCTGCTCGCCCCAGACACTTCACCAAGAGGTGGAGGAATTGTTTGAGACTTCCTGATAGACACAGCACACGGCCTGGGTTTCAGCAAACCTATCTTTAGTTCTTCTCAGCTAGTGAAGGACAGAATGAGAAAGCTACTATTCACTTCCCTTTCCTGATGGCAGACTGTCATTTACCTGCCTTTCCCTTTTTTTTTTGCATTTACACATTTGTCTGCAATACCGTAAGATTATGTGTTATATTAAATTGTTAGTTTAATCACTTGAACCCACTGATTTGGTTCAAACTTGACTTGATCTTTGTTTGATTGCTGCATTTTTCTTCCTTAATTAGCTAAGGAAAATTTTAATAAGTTAGCTCAGGAATGCTCTTGCCTGAGGACTCACACATCTTCTTCTAGTACAGTTCAGAGGAAGTGCAGGCAGCTTGTTTACTCCCGAAGCTGGAAACCTGGGTCACAAACCCACAGGCATCAGGTAAACTCAGATAAAAAAATTAACAAAACATGGGCTTGGTTCCCAAATTGCACAGTGATTCATCAAAAAACATAAATATATGTTTCAAATACATACTGCATGTTTTTTAAAGCAAGCATGGAGTACTGGTTTAGAAGTCTTATTTGTAAATCTAAGTGTTCACCTGACTAGGAGTCTCTGACAAAGCAGTAAACCATCCAGAACAAATAAGAAAGGGACATACTCAGATTCTGCAAAATACAGTTTATTATGTGCATGTATCTTTGCGGATTTTAAACTATATTATGGCAGGCAGGAAGGATGGATGGAAGGAAAGAAATACCAAACAGATTTTGGCTACTAGAAAGAAATACGGAGGTGTGTAATGACTGGATGGATTAAAGTACATTTCCTTCCTCAACAATCCTTATATGACCCAAAAACTTGTAAATTCTGCCTGTAAAGCTGTGAATGACAGACATTCAAGTGGTCCTGGACTTTCTGGCAATTCTGCTGCCATTGCTGTCCTCTCTCCAGGCTGTAGCTACATATAATTTTCTTGATAAACAGATGAAGCAACATTACAAAGCATTCTCTAAAGCCATGAAATGTGACAGACTACTAGTGCTAGAGCTGTACACTGTGCTAGAAAAAGGTATTATTATTTCAAATGACTGCCTGGAAAAGTTACCTTCTTCTACCTAATTTCTGAAAAGCCTTTTAAATATAAGTTGGGACTTCTTGGAGCTACATAAGAACTCCTAATGCACTTTTCATATAATTTGCTTGAAACAACCACTTGCTAGAAGAAAAATGTTCCCATACTCAGCCCTGTTTTCCACCAAACAGATGGCCTATTTGGAGAGCAGAAACAGAAGAACTAATTATGCATTTGCTTGACTTATGAGGAGATATGATACCATCTACTATTCACTCAAGAATGTGAATGCCAAAGAAGACAGAACTGGGAAAAAAAAGAGTTTACCTAACAGTAATGAGATCAATCTGGGTGTTAAAAAGTTTAGGCTGAGTACCAGGAAATATTTCCTAACAGGGAGCTCTGTCAGACCATGAAATAGTTTCTCAGAGGAAGTGGTGGAAGCCTCATGGTTTGAGTCACTCAAACCAATATTGGACAAAACACTCAATAACGTACTGCAGGGAACAGTATTATGCTGGCAGGGTTGGATGAGTGACTAATGGATTGTTTGCAGCTCTAACTGCAATTCCCTGAAATGGTCCCTCTCGAAAGAAACATAGACTCAAACAATCACACACCCACTTTCCAAGGGAATTGAGATTGTACATCCACTAATCAATCACAAACCGAACAGCTTCTCTCCTCATTATCCTGTTACGAACACAGAGCTTCAAGGGAAAATATAATGATATCATCGGGAATAACTGAAAACTCCTAAAGGGAAAGAAAGTACCCAAAGACTTGAGAAAGTAGGTATGAAGTAAAGTATTCTACCAAAAATACTAACAAATAAAAATCCCTATAGGAGAAAGCTGTATCTTTAATGAGAACATTCAGAGCCAATGGAAGAACTGTATAGTGTTCAGGAAGGAACAGTTCCATCTTCTTCATACAAATAATGTACATACATTCATTCTAGTACTTCCTTTCCTTTCTAGAATGTGCAAGAAAACTCTTCTGACACCTTTCTAACATCTAGGATTAAAATGGGGACCTCCAGAACTGCATGAGTATCAGCAGCATTAACTAAACAGTTGGAGTCAGTAACAATTTACATCCTTTGTGGGTCTGGAATAGGAAAAGCATAGTTTGCAGCCACTGGTGGTTTATGGTATGAAATGAATTTTTAAAGTCCGTGCTCCTCAGTGTGAATGCTGCCCAACAGACATGAAAAGCTCACAGCAAGGGAGTAGAAACTCTTTCTAAACAATGTTCTCCAAGGTGCCCTGGTGTTACCTCAGATTTAGAATCACATTTTCAACACAGGGACCTTATTTTGAAAATCTGCAGGTGATGAATCTACACATGAAACATCCTCAATCTGTTGAACAGCTGACTTTTTTTTTCCCCTTGGAAATGTAAGCAAGAACAGTATTTCAGAGGAAATACCTTCCAATTTTTCCTCTAACTAAAGCTTGAAGGAAAACAGTGATTTAGAAAAAGACAAATTTGACAGAAAACAGATACACCTTACCTATACTGTGTAACAGTGATAGAAGCAGAAACTTGTAAGCAAGGTATGCAAACCCAAGAAAAAAAATCAATAGTTATAAAATACTAACTTATTGCTGACCTCATTTTCTCCATTGAAGCCTAAAAGGGTCTAAAGTTTTGTTATTAAACAAAACTCAGAGCAGAGCAAACACTTGTTAAGCTGCTGCTGGAGAAAAAAAAAAGCTGTGAACAGAAGATAAAACCAAGCAGCTCAGAAACCTTCTCAAACAGTGAGATCTATTGCCATTATGTATCAGAAAAGATTGTTCCTTATGAACTATTAGAATAAACAAATTGTACATCTGCTTACTACCAGAAAATAAAGATGTGCTTCAGTAGAACAGTTTTTTCACAAGGTGTTCACTGCGGGACTGCAGCTACTCCCCTGATCTGACTTGCTAGAGTCAAGCAGAAAATCTATTTCCTCATAAACCTTTTCTCCAGACATGGAGATTCCCTTTCTCCTCCATACCATGGGTCTCCATGATGCAGACAAAATCTCTGCACAACTGAGGTCATGCAAATTCTGTTACTACTCTTACCCAGACAGAAAACTCTCCATTAAATTCACTGAATTTAGGATGTCACTGTCGATAGACTCATCCTCTCCCAAGTTGTTCACTTTTGTAATCAGAAACACTCCCTAGAGCTCAGGACAGAACAACTGGAAATTTGTCTCTGCAAGCACTGCTACTATTCATGGGTAATTTTTCCTCTACCTACCTGTAAAAATGAAAAATTCACTGTCCTCAAGTTATCATTTTTGAGATTAACAGCACTTCATGCACCCCTCTATGAAATAAAGCATCAGTGTAGGCTAGCAAATAGACAGCACTGCCAGAATAAAACACACAAGTGGCACTCATTAAATCCACAAGAAATAACAAAAAACCACTAAGTAACTTTTACATATTGGAAAATGCTGTGTTTGCACATGAAGTGCATGCATGTGTGTGAGTGCTCATGCACCTATATAAGACACCTGTACCTCACTTACCAGATAAACTTACACTGTTTGAAGGTAAGATTGCATTTAAAAAAGAGACTTAAGAGTCAGCAAACATACCCCATATTATAAGATGGCTAATACACACAAGGGTGTCAGGGAGGCCTGACCAATTCTTGAGAGCTGGAAGTGGCAGGGGCAGTCAGGGCCCATCCCACCCCCAGCGAGGACCAGGGCAGCCATGGCTGCCCCAGCCCTAGGGCATCAAACACCTCCCGGGGGGACAGGCCCCAACTTACAGGTGGGGGACAGACATAACCTGACTCATAAAAACAACACTCAGGCTTGAGACAACATGTGGTTTTCCACAAAAATATGAAAGTTTAGCTTTACCAGCATGCAAAATCCAATTGCTGAAAGTTGTCATTTCTTACGTATTTCAGATTTTACAATTTGCATATATAGAACATGCTCTGGTTTTCCTCTTCAAACAATGGAAAATCATTTATAACCTCAGAATATCTATTACTGTTCACTGTTACCTTGCGTCACTTTAGCTTTCATTTCTCCAGCTGCTAGACATCACTATTTGACATACAAATGAACTATGCTTCAGCAGTTGAGATGACCTTATTTTAAGAAACTATGAGTAATTTAGGTCAGATTTTTTGCCCACTGCAAACACAACTGACTGGATTCTCTTTTGGGACTATGCTTGGTTTGGGTGGCTGTGTATTGGGCTGTACATATGTGCCTATAGAAAGCCTGAATATCCTGTAACAACACTTATCTGTAGTTGCAATATCCAGAACAAGTCCAGGTTAGGCAGAGAACAAGGTATTTTAGACAGAAAATGCACTGTGCTTACAGATTGAAGCCATGGGTTGTAGCTGCTTAGTAAATATATTACTATTCTTAACTTCATGGAGCTGCAGAGTCTTGTCCATTGCCACTCCAGCATTACTCACACTGCATTTATTCTTGTTGCTTCTCCTCACCTTATAAAACATGCCTAATGCCTTACTATTTGATGTAAATTCAGGGACTCCTTTAAATTTAATCCTTTACTTTCCACATAACCTTCTGCGGTCTTTTTCTTGGAAGCCCATCAGCATTGTCCAAATGTAACCAAGAATGGGGTTTTAAACCAATGAGATTTTATAGATACACAAAAGAATAAAATCTACTATGAAATTATTATGCATGTAAGAGAAAAACATTTGACTCGGCTCTAGTTTTTCTAGGTACTGCATTGTTAAGTTTCAAGTACTTAAGCACCTACTATGGAGCTGTGGAACGGGACCCAAGTTGTGCAAGGTAACAAGATCTTGTGTTTCCATGAGGAGAGATGCCTTTTAAAATTCTGCCTGTTGGAGCATAAGATGTGTTTTAATCTGGACAGACAGAAAAGTAACTTGACAGGCTCGTCCTTTCTCTCTCCATCTTCTCCCCACCCAGGAAAATCCCTTACTATGTTACATTTACGGTAGAGGGTAAGTCTCAGACTGGTCTTAGCATGCTTCTTGACTGTCTCTTAATTATTTCAAATAATATGCAGTACAGTTCTTGGAGAGGTAATGTGGTTGTGCTAACATAGTTTTAAAAGCAATTTTCTTAATAGTTTTAGTACTTCTATGAGGACAAATATTCCTTACTATAGCAACCTAAGCTGAAATTTAGTACACTGTCAAAAATATTTGGAAATGCTTTAATTTTTGATGGCAATGAAAACATCTTTATTTTTTCCTACAACAAAAAAAAATTCATAGTGGACAACTCAGATATCAATTTTAAGTGCTACCATATCTCAGCTGAGTTGCATAGATGACATTTCCAACATGATCTCAGCATGACAGAGTGTATGCCATCTGGTTCAGCGGTGCTAACAGCCTGGAATCCACTACCATGTATCAAATGAAGAGACAGAATGGACAAATACACAATATACTAAAGAAATATGTAAAAAAATTTGACCAGATGCTGAAAAAGTGCTACATTTTCTTCAGCCTTTTGCAATTATTTCAGCTGTGTCATTCCTCTCCAACACCATGTTGATCTTCCTGTTAGATGTCTGTATATCTTAATCTTGGCTAACACACTCAAAGAAGCATGAAGATTATTGTTGCAGTATTTAAGAAATTATTATTCTATTTATATCCTTATCTTTTTAATTGTTTGAACTAAACTCATTTTCTAATAATCCCCATCTTCTTCCTTACTTTCTTATGTTGTGTATAGAAAAGCTGCCATTATACTACTTATTGTATCCTGCTTATAAGACAGTGTAATTTCATTAAACGTATATAATTCATTCAGCAAACATGTATAATACAGTTTATTCAGAACAGATTACAATTTTATTAGGTTATATATTTTATGTTTTCTGTGGTAAAACTTAATCTTATTAGGATTATACACTGCACAGAAGGTTATGTCATTATTTTGGCTTAAATGCTAATTTTACACATTTCAGTATGATTGGTACACTCTCTGCAGCAGTGCCCTTGCAATCAAGGCAGGAATGGCAGCTCTCTAGACAATGTTTGGGATAGCCAGCTAAGACACTAAGACTTGTTCTGCAGCTGTCTCTGCTAAAATGAGCTTTAGGATAGGGTTTCCTCTGGCTGGAAAGTCCCCAGCATTTTGTAAGTTAATTACCCCCAAAAGGAAATTGCATTTTATTAAATAAAGAACTTTATCAAACAAATGGTTTTCCTAAAAAACCTCAGAAACTTCTGCAACACAACTTTTTCATGTTTAGAAATACAGTTTGAAAACCACTACGGGGAAGCAATATTGACACATCAAATTTGAAAACAAAGCTGAAGTTTTTCAAAATTAGACTGACTGGGTTTGCTTTTCATTTATTCCTTTTTTAAGGAATAAGGTAGTAACTACCTTCTAAAATTGCTGAATTTAGAAAAGGCCATTACTAAGGTATCTCAGCAACATGGTGACAGAACTGGAAATGCAAATGAGAAAGGTACTCCAATCTCCTGAGACACAGCAGCTTCAGTGCTACCCTACTCTGGCTGTAAGAAACAAAAGGTTTTAATGATCTGTTTCCTGAGCAATGTGAAAGCAGCAGCGAATGACTCCTCGCACCAGTCCAGCAAGGTAGGCTATTAAGAGATACCATCTCAGTTGGGCAATTCTTCTCTCCAGGGAAGGTAAGAGAAGGGAACACCGAGAGCTTTATCCCACTTCTTCATTCATCCAGCCTACCAACACCAAGCAAACCAAGTCAGTTGCAAACACACATTGTGAAAAACAGCTCAATTCTCTGATCTTCAGCTCTTGCTTAAACTTTTCTTCCTTGGCTCACTGCTGCAGGAGCTGAATATAATGCATGATAGGCAGGTAAAGTATGTTCATAAATAAGGTTATTACTAAGATAAGGTTGTTCTGTAATTAGACCACAGCAAAGTATGCTGCTATTTAAGATTCACTTGAAAAAAGAGTGGACATAATTTTGTAAATTAATTATAAAGAACGTGGTTCAATGAAAGGCAATCTAACAAGTAGTACATAAACAAGACTATTCTTTATGCAACACTTCAATCAAGACACTGTTAAAAAGAGTTGCATTCTGGGAGAAAAAAACCTGCTTGTTATCTTACATCTCTAAAAAAAAAAATGGAAAACCCCCATATAAGCTAGCTGCATTTAAATTAAATAATACAAGCAGAGGTTAAGTGTTCACTAGGTGTGTGGCATTTCAACCACAGATGGTAACACTTCCTTGCTTTCATTGTCTTTCTCATTAATCAATCTCAAAGGAAATTAAGGATTTGTTTCCTGATTGTTACTGGTGAAAGCAAGGCAGGGAAAAATGAACTGGCCAAGGCAGCAAGGCAGCAGGGAACCTACAGGATGAACTCAGGTGCCCTGATCTCTAGGCAGTTCTCTAGGCATTAGATCAAAGCTGTTTCCCATGCATCTACACCCACTCTCACAGCAACAGCCATTTCCACTGCTTACGAGGAAAACATGGTACAAACCTTTTCATTCCTTCCAAATGCAGCCATATTACTGTTTGCTTAAATCCAAATACTTCTTCTCGTATGCATCTCACAGTAAGACTTTTCAAAGACCTTGTTTGCTTTACTGTGTATTTCAAAGTTTTCTAAGTTAGATACTGTAATTCTGGCAGAGCTGATCTGTTTGTACTAACCAGTTAGAGTTACAAGGTCGCTAATACTTTTGGAGATCTTGTCCATTCTACTTTTCACACCTTCACTGTTCTTACATCATACAGCACTAGGACTGAACATATATTTTTAATTTTTCCACTTATTTTGCTTGTATGAGTAAGTTTAATGAGCTGCAATTTTAATATGGTGTACACTTGGCTTCTTAGCATCCCTGTAGGACAGCACTATGAGTGGAAGAAGCAAAATCACCCACCCCATCTGCTACCTGGAGATTGTCTTTGGACAGAGTGGCCTGAAAAAGAAACAGCATGGAGCTCTACCTTGCCTTACAGGCTCATGAACACTGACACAGCTCAAATTTCTCTCACTCTAACCAACTTTAACCATTCCTTGAGTTTCCAAACGGATCTTTCAGACATTGCTGTTTACTGCACTTCTGGTTTGCTCACTACTATTCATTTTATTTGCAAAAGAAGAAGGAGAATAACTGTAAGGAAGTTTAAATCTACATACCCTTACATATTATAGGAAGCCACTTTATGACAACTACCTGGCATTACACCAGGTTCCAAATCCATCTGATTTAGATGCTCTCCATCAGGCCATTGCACACTGACTGACAAACAATATACTTTTTTTTTTTTAATCAGTACTCAGCTCAAGTTCAATACTAGGCTGTCCTTTCTTCTCAAGAGACAGGAGGCTCAAACGCCTGTTGCAGCAGGTAAGAGAGTAGCAAATGACTCCAGTAAAGAAACCTTTGCTGAAGTGTGGTACTGGTGACAATGCACATGGTGTTTTGGATTCTCCATGGCAGGAAAAGCACTTTGTAGTAGCTTGTAGATGTGGCAGCCCAGCATGAAAAAAAAAAAAGTCTGTGCCTATCACAGAACACAGCCTACTGATGAGCAGGACGTATCAGGATATACCCAAGTACCACTGGCCTCTGTAAGCCCTCCCACCACCAATGCCTCCATGCACCAGATGAGTGCAGGCACGTGCACTCCACCTTAGCACTGTAGCTGTAATTGCAATGCAGCTGGGGACAAGGGCTGTGCCCTTGCACATGCTGGGCGTGCTGAGTCACCCATAGGAACTCCCTGGGCAGTCCCGGGAACTCCCCAGCTAGTTTCTGTTCAGATGTGATAATTGACTGAGAGCTATAGGAACCCGCCCAGGGCAGTCCCAGCTCAACCAGCGGTCTGAGAGATCGACAGAAGAGCTCCCCAGGCAGTCCCAGTCCATGTTAACAAGATAATCAGCTGCATGTCAGGAACTGTGGAGGCAGGGAGTTCCCAGAAGCCTTGGGAACAACCCAGACAGGTCCTGCTTTACACACATGAAGAAAATGGTGAACTAATAGGCACTATTTATCTATTTAGACAGGCATATCCTGTAATAGGGCAATTTTTTGCACACAGATGAGATGATTTTAACTAGAAACTCACCATGCATATACTAGAGTTGACACTGGACTGTGCAGCCTGCCTGGACAGTGAGAATTCATTAAACCACAGTTTGAGGGGTCTCATCAAAACCAGCTGAAAACGCTGTTACAAGGATACTTGCAATGGAGACTCCGATCACCACCCGGTCAGAAACTGGCCTTACTGTCACAACAGTGAAAACAGTAACACGAGCGTTAGCTAACACTTGAACCAAACTGTGCATAACATGAACCAGAATTGTTTCTTAAGAAAATGAGAGTCTACCACCATGTAACCTGGCCACAATGAAATTCCAAGCAGATTTAAAACATACTCCGGAGTGTAAGGGCATTGCTCCAAGTAAATGTGTCAGACTCTACCGTCTGATTTTATGTAAGATACATCTAATTCTGAAGACATACTCTTTTCCCAAAACACTTGATAAATAAATACATTCTAGTATTCTGCCCTGTTCCTCAGAATACAAAAAAGCTCATTATACAAGTACCGCTCATAAACAGTGGTGGTTTCTGGGCCATGCCCATTTATTTCCAGTCTGGCAGTAGCCCATTGCAGCACCAGGCACAGACACCACTGCAACAGAACAAGGACCTCTCCAGCCCAGACCATCTATAACCACCACGCAACATGAAACTTCATACAGGAGTCCCCGAGCAGAGCTGCTGACCAGCCCTATCAGCGTGCCTGTCTTGAGACAGTCACTTCTGACTAACAGTGAGACAGGTCATGCTTAACCTCTAGCTTTGCATTAGCCAAGAATCTTGGCTTAGAGACATGTTACAAATTATACATGACACAGCCTGAGCCGGGCACTGGACCCCTCCACCCCTCTATCATGAAAGCAAGGCCAACTACTCAATGTAAAGCTAAGTCCAACCTGGACTCTGAGCTCCATCTCAGGAGGAAAGCTTGGTGTGAATAATACCTGTATCCACCAGCAGGTTCAGGTGGGATACTGCACAGGGTTTTTAGACATCTGGTTTATAAAGTGGAAATCAGAGTTCTCATGCAACACTGATTTCCAAGGAGTAGACCATAGAGTAGATAAAATTGAAGCAAAACCAAACTTGATATAGTAAGGAAAGCAGTATGTCTGGAATCCTAACCTCTCCTGCAAAGCTCATACATGCAGAACTTAAATTACTTCAGTCAATTTCCTGTGTGACATGAGTGCTCACAACCTGAAGCCCCAAGAGTGGTTTTAAAAAGTCCCAAGGTTTAGCTTTTGGGACTGCTTACTAACACATGATGGAAGGAAAAGACAAATTCTTGGTATGAATTTCTATGCAACATCAAAGTGTATTACCTGCTGAGGGATGCACCTTCTACATTCATTTCAAACCAAAATGAGCTTCAAGAATAATTGCTGGCTTCAAGAAGACATACATTAGTGACAATGTCAAAGGGTATGACATCTACCCTTCCTGTTAAGTTGTGCTAGTGCAGCAGAGCCCACAGATATCTTTGGAGGCTTATAATGAGGTTCCAGCCCCTTGCCTTTATTTCACCAGAAAAACTATTTGCTAAAATACTTCATCTGGAGCAAGAAATAGGAATCAGAAACCAGGACTACTTCCTTCTGTCCCATCCTCCTTCACACACCATACAAACTGGACAGCTGCACTTTTAAGTGAATGCTCAGTCTATCATTTTGCTGTTAAAATAATTGTTTTTCTTGGTCAAAAACCTGATACATTTCACAGGCCTCACTGCAGAACTCACATATATCACATTTCTTCATGCATTACTGAAACGTCAAGGAAAACACATGCCAGACATATCTTCAAAGTTCCACCTGGCTCAATCTGTTTACGTTGTTCTTCCCACTCCACTGAAGGGAAGAAGCACATGTGAACTCCGGGCATATTCAAAGCTTTGTATTATTCTGCTGTCAAGACCAGACCGTTCGACTTCTTTATTTCTATTTATGAACACAGTTAGGTATTACATTTAGCCATGAAGACTGTCAAAACAGATAATGTATCATGTCTCACTGAATTACAGACTGGCTGAGTGCCTCGCCTTTTGACAGCAAAGGTCCAGTCCATTATAGCTCTAGCAATGTCTTCTATGTACTTCAAAAGAGTTTTAAAAAGCAGACAACTGTGAAATTACTTTATGGCTCATATACAATGTATTTGTTAATCCTTCTATTGGTTACCTGCAACTATTGGTTACTAGTTCTGATGTCATCTTAGGAAAAATAATACTTCACTAGAAAATCTAACTGATGACCTTTAGTCTACCGAGATACCGCTTAGCAGTGATCTCTCACAGTATCCACACAGATGTGTGTTAACTTACTCTGCTGGAACTTGTTCTCTGACAAATTGTTGTTGTTTTGTATTTAGGGAGTGCACGTGCATCCATAGTGCAATCAAAGTTAGTATTACATTTCAAAGAAGTGAGTTCTAGTGTAGTAGCAGCTACAATACAGTGGTTGTTTTTATGAGGACCATGAAATTTTATTTGACTCAGTGAAAGCATTGCTTGTATCTGCATCCAAAATATCCAAAATAGAAAATGGAACAAAAAAGGCAATAAAACCTACAACAAGTATGGCAAATGGAATATAGGTAGGAAAACATCTTTTGAGAGGAAAACACTGAAACAAAACAATAACCCAGAAAATGCACATTGTCTCCAAATAAAAATGCCACAGCTTGTCTTTATATGAAATTGTCTTTGCTAATCTTTTGGAGCCAAATATAAATTAAATACTGCTTTGGTTTATAAAATGCTTGACATCTGTATCATCAAGGTGCATACATGTAGTAAATAAAGTGAAAGGACGTTCTGCTTCCCTAGGAAAGGATGTCTTTTAAAGAGGCAGGGGGTTTCCAGCTATGGATACAGTCAAAACACGTATTTCATTTAAAAGCAAAATATGAGATAGCAATAAAACACAGCAGTATTATAATTAATATAAAGCTACAACTTAAGGGATTTCATGTCTATAGTTGCATCATCTGTACCAATGCCAAGGCAAGCACATCAATACATAGTCAATTTAAAAAGCAAGTGCAAAAAATCTACAGAAATGGTCATGTTTTAGCCAAGTGTTTATTGACCTTGTATACTAAAAGGTTAAATACCATAGCATGACTTCTATATTGGAAGTGTCTTTAGCTTAGACAAATTAATTGATCTGCATATCACAGTATTACTACAGCACTGGAATTACCTCTCTATGGACATTTTACTACCCTAATTTGTTTTTTGCCATTACTACTTCCCAGGTTTTCAGACTGAAGATGGAGAGAGTATTAGAGGGACTCCTGGCTCTCTAAACTACTCAAGAAATCAGAGAAGGAATTTGAAAGGATGACACAGACTTCAGTCTAGGTTTGCTTTCTCTTAATCATCATCGTGGCTGGGCTTCATGAACGCAGATTTGGGCAGGGCTCTCCCCATGTGGGTGTGCCCTTCCAGCCTGCGCAGTGGATTTTTTAGGTGAGGCACAGCGTGCGCAGAACTGGCCCCACCCTTCAACTCCTGAGGTCCATTTTGCCATGGCCAAGCGAGCTTGGACAGTGACAGTGAAGTCCTCAGGACTAGAACCTACAGCGCCCGGTATTCCCAGGAGGTCTCCCATCCAAGTACTAACCAGGGCTGACCCTTCTGAGCTTCTGAGATCTGACAGGATTGGGCGTCAGGGTGGCATCTAACTGCCTTTTCCCTTAATAGAACTTGGTCAATTTGCATTTATTTTGCTCCTAGATGCAGAGACAGCCAGCTTCAGATGGGACTTTCTCTTCAGTATTATCAGATCTTTGTGCTCTTATAGAGCAACTTGAAACAGATCAAAGAGATGATCTGTTTATTTCTTATCCATAAAGCAGAGAGCAATAAATTGCTGACTATCTTTAATAAAATCTGTCTCAGTCCTCAAAAACAATACAGTGTGGTTCCCCACTTTTAATTTCTTTACTCATCTTAATGGCCATCTTTTTTAAAGAACTACATAAAAGAGATTTTTCATATAGGTCAACATATTTAGATAAGAGAGGAGTAAGATTCAGAGATGTTCCCTATCAGTGGCTGTTTCATAAGAAGGCAAAATAGTACATCTGTTAACTTCACTGTTGCATAATAGCACAGGAGGAGCAACCAAGAGCAAAGCAGGCAAATCCACAGCAATTTACTGCTTTGTAACCCAAACCAGAGCTTTAAATTCAGCTTAAAAAAATACAGGAAATGCTACTGTAGCTGGACAAAACAAAAACAAAAGTCATTTCGTTGTGGCAACATATACTTAGCAAGCAGACTGCTACATTCTGCACGATTTGCCATTTTTGGATGAAGCTTCTGGTAAAGGAAACTGCAGAGAAATAAGGCTTAAGGCATTGTTGCCACGTGAGCATTGCAAAAACGTCACACTGAACGCAACTGCCTAGTCAATCACAGGCAGAAAAAGGCCCCTGGTATTCCGGAATGTAACCAGACTTGTAGGGGCCAAAACCAAGTAACAAAATGGCAAACACTTCCCCTAAAGAAATAAAAGCGCATTTCTTGCTATACTCCTTATTTTTCATTACACTAGAAAATGGCGAATATAATGGTGCAATTATTTTATTACTGCTAGAATATTAGCATGACTGGTGTTCCTCTGGAATATGCTAAAATATCTCCAAGCAGAATTCTGAACAGTTTAACTATATAAAGGATCTTACTTTAAATGTATTACACATTAAAGAAAAGCTTAAAACACATTATGTACTTAAATAACATACTGAACAAATGAAATGTTTTCTGTAGTAAGTAAAACCAGATTTAGTGTTTCTTTTCACCATGCTCTACAAGATTTTAGAGGTAGTAGATATTATCCTCCCACACCTCATTGTTATTCACAGGTGAGTAGGAGGAAAACCAGCTTTCCTACATTTTAACTCCCAGCTGGTTTGTCACTGAATTGATTTCTCTTAATTTTGTGTGAATGAAATAGTTACTGAACTAACCTAATGAATAACAGAAAGAAATACTTTCTCTGTATCTGCAGAGAAGAGCAGTGTTGTCAAAAAAGCAATTAATACTGAAGTAAACTCTAACTCTAGTGCTTAACCATTATCTTCAGTAGTTCTGTGTTGTGGCTCCTCTTCAAAATTTCAGTAGCACCCCCTCCATCTAGATTTAACAACAAGAACTACTGAAAAATCTGTATGTGCAGTACATGCTGATAAAAGTATCTGAAAATATGCTGTATTAGGATACATGATAGATTATGAGTGCGTTATATTATCACACATCCAGCAAACAGGATTATCACCAGTGAGATCCTTAGCAGACAATCTAATAGAGCAGTTCTGTACAACACAATAGAAGGAGATGGATGTGTAGCTGTAGAATAGTGGAGGTTTTCAACTTATTAGTCAGGACAAAGTCCTAGGAAACCTGGGTCAGACTTGAGCATCATCTGAGCAAGGGGTTGGACTAGATGACCTCATGGTCTACTTTCCAACTTGCGTGATCCTATGATTACATCAAGCCTGGGGTTTCACATAAGGAAAAGTGCTTAGTCTGCATCAAGGACGGCTTGCAAAAGACACTGTCTCTTGAGTGACTCCAGCTGATCACAAAATTTTAGACACTTCTGAACTGTTGTCACAATTTACTGAAGGACTTTTCCTATGGTTGATACCGGTTTAAGCTTCACATGAGGAAACTCATGAAGAGACACTGCAGCAATAGTATCTGGTTTTGCACAAGTGTCTCCCTGCTGGTAAGACTTCAAATGTGTTACTCAACTTGGAGGGAAAAAACAGTCAAGGGACACATCAGCTGAAATCTGAGCTTAAAATTGTATACTAGACTATCACTAACTAATAGGTACTTGGTAGCATCTGGTTGCTATTTCATATGCTCATTTAGAAACAACAACAACAAAAAATATCAAACCCTACACAAATTGTGTCACCCATGTAAATCTGAAGATCATTCTGTGTTTGCAAGATCTGCAACTTGACAGGATCAATTCATCTCTCAGAAGAGAAGATATCTGTGCATGTTTAGGCATGTATCTGTTACTGACACTTAGAAAGAGCAAAGCCAAGTAGCTGGTTCTTTCACTGCCATTTTCTGTTTAAATAGGTCAGGAAGCTCTTACACACACACTTATATACCAGTACAGCCTTATAAACCCTTCTTGTGACTGTTCCAAAACCTGTTTCTACCTCCATGAAACCAAAAGACATTGAAACCAATAGTTTCATCTTTTACAGGTAATTTTACAGTCCATTGTTTCCCAGTCATACAAAGAATTCTTACTCACACCCTGAGTCCAACTTTTGGTCCACCTTACAGAGATGCTATCCATTCTGTGGTGAGGTCCTCATCATGGAATGTTTTTTCCTGGATCCTTACAAGTCTTGGTGTCAACAGCAAGCTAGTACCCATTCAGCTTTTAACCAAGATGCACAACATTGATAAAAAATTATCCCTTTAGTATCAGCAAGGCAAGTTGCACATGAAATGCAGCACTAATGTCCTTTCTTGAAAAGACTTACAGAAGTTTTGCAGGTAGTCTTTCCAATGGCTAATGGTATATTATGAAAGGGCTTAAAAGCCGGGGGAATATTTTAAGGACTTTGAATTCCCATAGGTTGTTGTTCACATCTGTGTGCAATATAGACAAGACACTAACAAACTAGGATGGCATTTTCTTTTCACTTTGTTGAGTCTTCTCTAAATTAAAATGTAAAAGGCAAGATAAGGATGTAATCAGTTATTTTCTCTGTTGCTGGTAAAGACTGAAATCAAAGCTTCAGTTTGCCTTGGGATATCAGAGTCTTCCAGTTTAACACCCCAGACAGGCACAGTTCTCAAAAGGAGTCTATTCCTCACCACTGCCCCTTGAAACTAGGGGCAGAACTCTGAATCTTAATCCTAATGCCTGTTCATGGCACCATAATTACTTTTATTGGGGCCTGCAGAGATTCAGGTAGAATAGAGAACAAGGACACTGTGGTAAGAGGTCTGCTGCTACCTTCCCCCTCAAAACAAATTCTGCTCTACATAGCCTACATATACTCCACAAAAAGATTCAGCCATTCTCATTTTACATCCTGTTTTGGTGGGTTTTCTCCTTTATTGGGTCCCATAGCACATTCCGGATAGATCTCACAACTATACAATGTTCTTTGAGCTTTCTACTTGTGCTGGTTTTGGATGGGACAGAGTTCATCTCCTTCATAGTACCTAGTATGGGACTGTTTTGGATTTGTGCTGAAAAGTGTTGATAATAGACGTTTTCACTATCTTTTAGCAGTGCTTGCACTGAGTCAAGGCTTTTTCTGCTGCTTACACCACCAGCAAGGAGGCTGGGTGTGCAAAAGAATTTGGGAGGGGACACAGTTGGAACAGCTGATCCCAACAGACCAAAGGGACATTCTACATCCTATGACATCAATTTCATCATAAAAGCTGGGGAAGAAGGGGTTATTTGGAGTGATGGCATTTGTCTTCCCACATAACTGTGACCATGGTGATGGAGTTCTGCTTTCCTGAAGACTGCTGAACACCTGCCTGCCCAGGCACAGTGGTGAACTAACTCCTTGTTTTGCTTTGGTTATGTACATGGCTTTTCCTTTTCCTATGGAACTGTCTTTACCTCAACCTAGGAGCTGTCTCACTTTTACTCTCGTGATTCTCTCCCCCATCCCACCACAGGAGGAGTGGGTGAGTGGCTGTGTGGTGCTCTGTTGCTGGCCAGGGTTAAACCATGGCAGTACTCCACTACTGCTAGTGGTTACCTTACTTTAACTGCAGCAAAGTTTCATTTTTCTAAGCATATGTAGCATGAAACGAATATGCAAAGTCTAAAGGAAGGACTTTCAGGTTAAGTCACAGTGAAGGGCCATAACTGATTTGTGTATGTACTGTCAGGCAACACTAGGTTGCTGTTTTGTGGTTTGTTGTTTTGGTTTTTTTCACTTGATGTTCATAACATTTGATAAAATATCCTACATATTAAGGTAAGTATTCTGTAATGCAGATAAATTGAAGAAACTGTAAAGAAAAATTGCAGCTATTATTTCAGCAAAGTCTCTCCAACTGTTTAACATTTACAGCTCAGACTTTAAAAGAAATTGAAAAGGAAACCTACTAGAATTCATAGCACAAGGTACAAAGCAGTGGAAAATCGTATCTTATTTTACCTCATTACATCATCCAGTGAAGCAACAATAGCTAATTTTGTTGTCAGATTTTACAGATAAACTGAAGTCCAGAGAATTTACTAACTCTCCTATGATGACATCTTAAAGCTCCGGACGTTATAGAAGAAGAAGACAGTCAAAACTCTTGACTGAATGAGACTCATTAAATAATCCTTTTGACCTTGATAGAAGACAGCTAGCAGAAATTCTTCAGGATCTGATTATCTCCCTCCCTTATAGACATCTTTGAACGGTCATACTTAAATATAGACATACACACTTCTAAATAAACAACACTTACATCTTTCTCTTGCTGATAAAGCAACACCCATATGATAAGTCGATCATGGAAAAAATTATTTTTAGTTACAGATCTTGGTAACAAGTGGAAAAACTTAAATGAGTGTTTTAGTTTGTCTGTTTACCTGATTAAACAGGTATTTCTAAATGGCATCCACTTTGTTAAAGAAAGTCTTCATCCAGCCTCAGTCTAATTTCATATGTCTTTAACCTTCAGTCTCAGCTATGGCTATACATACAAAGTGAAGACAAGATGTGAGCAACACCAAATGATGAGGGAGACTCATGTCAGTAAGATGCAAGTGCAACACGGTGCAAGATAGAGGCCTTAAAACTGGACAAAGAGTACACAAATCCAAGCAGTAAACAATAATAAAACTAGCATAATTTTCAAAGTAAAACTGTCAGAAGCAAGTCTGGACTATGATTAATCAAGAACATAAACACCTAAAACTCTTTTGCTGCCATGATTGTTTACTACTAATTAAGCAGATCATTTTTTCACACTCCATTTGCAGCAACATCTTCTGTTTGAAGTGTTGTAAAGATGTTGTGTTTGTCCAACACAAACACTTGTAAATTTCACTTTTTGATGGTTCTACACTTTGATCAATTCAGTTCCTTTTATGACTTCAAGAAAACTGGTTTTTAGAGATTTACTCAATTGCCCAAGAACTGGCCACATGAAACATTTGATGACCACTAACTTTGGCTCTTTACATTGTTGTCCCATGTCACAGCTGAGGCAAGATAAAAATAAAGCTGTGGAAAAGTTGTAACAAGGATAGATATCAATATTACTTCCTTTTGTTGATGTGGTTCTTTATAAAATACTAGAACATACGTGGTAAATGGAAAAGGTCTGAAGCAGAGTTTGTTCACAGACCCACAAGAAAAAAAGAGGCAAGGGAAGATGTTTAAAATGGAAGTAAGTCTGAGAGCTGGAAGCTCAAAGCTCAAATCAAATTAATCATGTGGGATGTAGATTTTCAAATGATAAAAATTTGGATGTCATTGTTATATGATTACAACCAAAATGGCAGCCCCTCTCACCATTAGGTGTATCTGGAAGCCATCGACTACATTTAACTGGCAGTCTGAGGAAGCAGATTCACCTTATCTGCTGAGTGTAAACAGCAAAGGTAGCCTTCCAGTGCTGGGGCCAGCACAGCATGAAGCAAGCAGCAGAGCAGAGTAAAAAGCTGACACCAAAACTGACTCTCTGATTCTAGAAGTTTTTAGAGTTTATTCATGCCTCTTTGACACTCTCCTAACAGAAAACTTTATATCTTCAGATTTTCTTTTTAGACCATTTATTTTCATTAAGTCAAAGAGCTTTTTAGGCTACATAGCTGAAGGAGGTACCAGGGAATTATTCAGAAAATACTAATTTCAGGCTCTGGGACTGGAATGCAAAAAGTGTACACATAATAAACCATGCTTGGAAAACATTTTTGTGAGAAAAAGAGTAAGACATAAACCCTTATTCTCCCCACAGAGAAGTGTTAATTAATAAGATGACTGAAAGCCACAAAACACAAGGGGTTTGTGAATTGACACATTCCACTTCGCTACATGAATGCAGTACCTTTTGTTGTGTATCCCACACATACCTCTTTCTTTTATAACCTAAGTACATACAAAATATATGCAGTCTCCCTTATGTATCAGTAAATCTTTTGGCTAGGGTTGGCATTGCCTTTTGTCCTGAAATAGGGCAGTATGCTCCACAGCTATGAAAGCTGGACCTCCTTATGGGCTGCCCCAGCTGGACACCACAGGCTGCCTTTACAAGAAGGGAGAGGAAGGCAGGCACCCAGAGACCAAGGGCCAGGCTGCCTGTAGGCCAGCCCTGGCTGTGAGGCAACCTGCCCTTGACTGCCCCTTTTTCCCCCCTGAGGAAGAGGGTGAGCTGCACGCCACTATCTTCAGGCCAAGTCTCACCTACAGGCCATCCCTCCAGCATCGCAGCCAACCAGCAACTACAGCAGCAGCAAAATAGGGCCCTGATACACAAATGCCAGTGGTACACAGGCGTAAGCATTTACATATCCACAGACTACAAAATACGCTAATAAATAATGGCACACTCAAAATTCAGGGTTGGGAAGGCTGCCAGAACAATGCATTCCTCTCCAAAGCATTCACACAGCCGCCTCAGCCCAGCTTTTGAGATGGATCCTTTAGGCAGAAGGGCTCAGATCAGGAAATTAGAGACTTGATCCATGAGGATCTGGGACTGACGATACTTCTTTGCAATCTCCTTCACTGCAACTCACTAATTCTTTATAAATTCTCAAATAAATAATGAATACTGGGAGAAAAAATTGTCCAGCACAGTGAAACAATAATGCACGGACATGAAACGCATTCCGCCTTTCTCTCCCCATTCAACTCTGCAGCTACATGAAGACAGTAGCACAGTAAACAAGCCTCCTCCTCCTCAACACACTTCAACTCATTCTTCCCACACACAGCTGCCACTATCATGCATATTTCAAAGCCTCCATCTGGGCTTGACAACTGTACCTTCCTTTCTTCCAGCCAACAGAAATACACGTCCTATTGAAACAGGCATGGATGATATTGCGCTGTTTATTTCAGAAAAGAAGCTGTTCCACAAGTAGGTTGTGTGGGTGGAAGCCTCCATGCTAACCTACATGTTCACCATGTAGGTTAGAGCTACCCCACATTTGTTTTTCCCTCTTTCCAGCTAGAGACTATCTTCCGGAAGCATAAGAAGATTTGTGGTACTTGTCCAGGCTGCTGAATGCCTGGTTCTTCTGCATAAACACCTACTGCTCGCACAAGGATTAACTTCACAGTATTACACCCAGCAGGTTCAACACTTCCCAGAGATTCTTCATTTGTACCACATATGCTACAAAGTGCAGGTACACCTCCCTCTGTCCAGAAATATGTCCATAATTCTCACAGCTGTTGCAGACTGAGGATGCCCTGAGCTCAGCAAACAGAGGGGTAGATCACCAGTTTGGGGCCTAATCTTTTCCTCCTAAAGCCAACCCTTCTTGCTGAAGCTATGCCTCTTGATATTCTGCTGCAGCAATCACCCACTATGCATTCATGGCAGCAACCTACATACTACAATTTAAACAGCTGAGTCTCTTCCCTTCTCCCTCATCAGCAGCCTGTACTCAGTTCACCCTTCCTGTATCATCAAATGCACCCTCTTATGTCCCCCACGCAGACACATACTCTCCTGTTGTGCAGCAGCTGGGTAGGTGCAGGTTGAAGACAGCACCTACTGCAACACCAGGAAAGGCTGAAGTGAAGCCAGGCTATGGTTCTTGTCTTGGAAAGAAGAAGGCGGGGCCAAAACAGGAACCAAAGGGGTGTCAGGTTAGTCCTGCAACAGCAAGGGGTATCACCTGCCTTTATTCACACCTGATGGCAATGATGAGTTTCCCATCTCTTTGTGGATAGCAGGAGCAGCAAATGACTCCCGAGGTGAGACAGGGCAGACTGGACGTGATGTTTGACAACCTGGGCAGAGCAGGTTGAATAGCCAGTCTCAACTCCAACCCTACCCCACCCTGCAAAAAACCACAAAACCTGAAGAGGAGTAATCTACGGGCAGCCTTTGCACCACAAATCACCTGAACCACCTGAGATTGTTTTAACATACAGATTACACAACTAAGGTAATTCCTGAAGGATTTTAGTGACTAAATGTCCAGCCAATTTCAGTGTCTTGTCTGCTAGGCTTGCATTTGGTTTAAATCATGCCCTCCACAGTGAGATGTGAGGCTTAGTTAGCTAACATTTCCTAAGTGCTTTGAGATCTTGTAATAAAAAGTGCAGTGGCTCCACAAAGCCATCTTACTCTTAACAAGATACTTGCTATCAGGATTTGTTAATTTTGTCAGAAAATTTCCATCTACATGTGTACTGCCTCTTTCTTGGAACAAGGAGAACAAAGGAGATGGTACAAAGGTAAGTATCCATAAAGAGAACAGACAAGATTGATCATTTAGAATAGGCACTCTTCAGCTGCTTATACTATTTACCTTTGCTTGCTTTTGGGAAAACCACCAAGGAGAAAAAGTGCAAAGCAAACTCCAGTGGAAAGATACTTTCTGCCCAGAGCACTCATCCATTTTAGGTCATATGAAAAAAGATGTGGCCTAGATCTTCTGCCACTCTGCAGGCACTACCCATCTTCCTACTTTAACAGCATTTCCAACAAACTGAGATATGGCCTTAATTTTCCTTAAGCTGATCATACAGGTTTAAAATTTTTTCTTTGATATTTATCATAGTGCTTCAGAGGTCACCCAGGCATTTTATGCAGACTGCTGGTACACTTAATCATTTCAGTGTCTTCCTGCAGTAAATCAGAAGACATTATATTAATAAAAGATGGGTCTGTTCCAGGTCTGATTCCAAATGCTGAATCCCCATCTATATGGCTTAAAAGGAGTCCTTTAAAAAGGTCAGTTTACTCTATGGAATTCTGAATACCAAGGATATGTCTTCTCTCGCAGAAGATATATACACTTGGGACCAGCACGAAGACACTGAAGTGATTCAGAATGAGAGCTCAAGGCTGTCTGCACCACAACCTAGCCAAAGAGACCTTGTCTGAAAATGCACCACTGAGATACAGGCACACCATGCAAATCAGTATCTCATATAACATGTTTACCTCCATCACTGCAATTCTTTGTCTAGCAAACACTCTTTAGTCACATTCACTGAGCACAGGGCCCAAGACAGGCAAAATACCAGGTCTACAAGGGAAAGACTGGTCAGAAGCATACTTTGCTTGTAACATACTATTATTTGGTTACTTTTTCAAAATACTTATTAATCCCTGTAATCAGGTTGTACCTAATTAGAACAAAAAAGAAATATTAAACAGTTGTTCAGTTGCTTTCTGGACTTGATTTATCACATCCTTTTCTGACTCCTGTATTTCAAATTCAACTTTGCATTCACTATCTCACATAGCACATGTACAATTCCTATGAAATAAGGGTAACATGACTAAGTCACAACTTTCACTGTTATGTTGCTTTTGTGACATTGGTCTGGCCCTTGCTAAAGAAAAATTAAACAAGTTTTCATTAATACAGCTGAGAAAATATTTCTGAATAAAAATTTCTTACGGCAATGGCTGATTCCTTTGCAATGTAATTTTGTCCAAGTATCTTAATGAAGACAATCAAATGTCTTGTTTTATTCTCAAGATCAGTTCACTAACTGCAACGAAACCATGAATTTGAAATACTTTTTCTAAACCTTTCTTTTTCCTCATAAGAAATTTCAAGATTGACTTTTTCTTCCCATCTGGAACAAATTTGTAATTTCTAAATTTACAATCACACCAGAAGAGACATAAAAAAAAAAATCCACAAACCCACCCCCCCTTCAGTATTTTATGTCTTATCTTGCAACATGCTGAAAACTCACATATTTCTAACTTGCATGCATGAGGGTGATGCTGAGTATCACCCACTAGGAAGTCTGACCTCAACTCCAGTGCATAGGCAGAATGTATGTGGATAATACAGAGAAAATGCTTACCACTGGCTGTCAGAAGTAATGTCAAAATATATCCCTAGATCAAGACCTTTACAAGATCCACAGACCTTTCGGGACATTTTATCACAAGGCAGTTGTGACCATTGTGCCGCACAGCTCAAACCCCAGCAGGTCTGGATACCCTGCAAGAAGTGGCATCAAGACCAAAGTGCTCCCATCCTAACACCGCACCCTGACTGCTGCCCAGCCCTGTTCTGGGCACAGGAAGGCTGACCTGGCAGGATACAGACGCTAGGTGGGTCACAATGTTGAGCATTCCTCCTTCCAGACATCACTTGACTACCTGGCTGACATATCTTAAAAGACATTCTTGACTCTAAACCTAGTCCAGTCAGAATTTTATTGCTATTGACTTGCATTTTAGCAACCTGATTTTACACCTCTGCATTTGAATGTGTTCACTGGGCACATGTTCAGCGCTGCTACTGGTTGGATGTTGGGGCATGGAGTCATGTCAGGCTCCTCTATACCCAGTAATCACTAACAAAAATGAGTATATTTCCCTGTAGGTTTGAGGAGAGTTAATGTATGTATGGCCAGACTTTCACAAACGAAGATTTGGGAAGGGCTCTCCCCCACGTGGGAGTGCCCTTCCAGACTGCGCAGTGGATGTTTTAGGTGAGGCTCAGCGTGCGCAGAACTGGCCCCACCGTTTAACTCCTAAGGTTCATCTGCCACGGCCGAGCGAGCTTGAACAGTGACAGTGAAGTCCTTGGGACTGTCACAGCATCTGGTACTAACCGGGGCTGACCCTGCTGAGCATCCGAGATGTGACGGGATGGGATGGCAGGGAGGCATTGAACTGCCAGGGGACGGTCCCACTGAGACTCGAACTCAGGTCCTTGGGATTCAGAGTCCAGAGTGCTCTCCTTTACACCACGGGACAGCCCTAGGTTTGAGGAGAACGTTACTGTGAAATGCATACTTCTCTCTTTCCTTACTCCTAAACTGCACGCGGTGTGTCTACATGCAGTCTCAATCCACCCACACAAACAAGGTATAAGTACTCATACATGTTCACACAAAAAAAAGAAAAAAGCTTCTTCTATTAATCCCAGTAGTAGTTGACAAGATAAGCAAAATTCAAAAATATTCTTGATTATCTCACTGACTGTAGTAGATTTCAAACCACATAATGATTGTTATAAGACAGGTTTTCTTACATACAATTTAAATAATTTCAGCATCTCATTTGAAGTACATTACAAAAAAACCCCAAAATGTCCAAATAAATACTGATTGCCGATTCTGGACATAATTTTGATCTTTCAAGTGAAACACCAGTTTTTGTCAAGGACCTGCTTCTGAATTGGATATTTTATCATAAAAAAATTGAATGGCAGACTACCAAAAAATGACAAGATTTTAACACCATAATAAACATTAGTATCATGATCCATTATGCTTAACACTTACAGGGTTTTTTTCCCTGTAACCAGGATGCTTAAAAATTTGTTCAAAACAGAAAGCAAAGCTAGTTAAGAGTCTTATGCAACAGCATGATTTCAGAACTGGTTTATTTAAGGCCACACCACATCAAGACCAAGTTTTTTTCATGGAAGATGGCTTATTCTTCATTGGTTTGTGTCTACGTGAGGTGCTTTAAAAACACAAGAGAATGACACTGAGTAGGTCTGGTATTTTGGAAGGTCAGGGTGAGGATGCAGAAGAATATATGAGACACTGAGTGCACTGGGAGAAAAGACAGTATGTGTGAATGGTGGGGAAAGAGTGTCAGGAGTATGTGGGATAAGAAAAGCAGCACTTGACAGGAAAACACAGCCTTCTGGAAGAGGACTGGGTGTGCAGTTGAAGTGCGATGCAGAGCTGAAAGATCAAGGAGACTGTGCTGCGAAATAAGATATTAGAAAAACTGGGGAAAGAGAGATTGCACAGGTGGATTACTAAAAGGAAAAAAGGACAGAAAATATACAGATAACTGACAGCAACCCTCAACTGAGGAGCCTGATTGGGTGATAAGGGGCACAAATGGATCAGGACAAAGCGGCAGAACTTTCATTCACAAAACCAGCAGTAGATGAACAGAATCATCCCTTACACATCCTCAAAGTCATTCATATTTTGCTTGTATGCTGTATATTGAATTTTAAAATCAAGAGGTTCAGATCCCACTGGCTTAAATCCCCAAAGTAACAAGAGGTCCCTCGACCCTTTTTTAAAATACATCCTCATAAAATAAATTTCATCAACTCAGCCTTGTAATTAATGCAGAACAAACAGCTTTGAATTATTTGGCAACATCCTTTTAGTAGCTTCTGCCCCAAACCACAAGAAAATAAACCTTAGCCTGAAATGACATATGACTTATTAGCAGAGAATATAGTCTCTGGAAAACCAGAGCTGTTTAGCTTCTGAAATTATACTGCCATTGACTCAAGGTGATTTGAATACTGATCTTCTATAATAATATGTTATGATTAGAAACATCATTAGCTTCTTAATAAATACAAGAATATCCCTTTCTAGCCATGGCAGGTCATAAGACAGCTAACCCAAAAGCTGTCTATTCCCTCCTGTTCTCTATAGTTCTTTGACACCGAAAAACTTAAAGAGCATCTGGTATCTCAAACCACTGTAATCTTCTATCCATGGGTCATTATTTGGTCACCTAAACAGCCTTAAGTAGTAGCAGGCCAATTTACTCTGAGATGTGCACAGCATACGGACAGGCTATGGAACAGAGTAGCTCTTATGAACAGTTCGGTATTTCCAAATTATGTGCGGTATAAGTAAATACCTATTACACCAAGCATGTACACAAAGATGCATATTCACCTCCAAACACCCCAAATTGCTTTCAGCCTCCTGAACATCCAGTTTAAAGGTACAGCTCTGTGCAGCATTTGCACACAGTAGAGGCTTCCTTTGTGACTCATACATTCTTGGGACTCACATCCTGGGATCTACAGGAACGCAGACAATTGTGTCTAATGCAAATTCACAGTCACTGGAACACAGTTATAACAAGTAAACTCAGGTCAAGAAAGTTTTCACAGCATGGAGTTTCAATTTGTAAGCTTAAGTGAACAGCAAATGGGGACCTCTGCATCTGTCAGTGCATATGACTTGACTTCTAACTTGGGACAAAGCTTTGCAAGCACTCTCTGCTGAGATGAGGCGTGCTGAGCCAAACACGTACATGCAGGGAAGTGGTGCTGTGACACCAGTGTGAGGGGTTGTGCGGGGAGACTGTGTGGGTGCGTGGGAGGAAGAAATGAGAGAGGACAAGGAAGGGGAGGAAGTCTGAGGGAGCTAACATATGCTGGTTTAGCTGAGAAACACCAGCCACCCTGTATCTCTACCCCTTGCTTTCCCTCAGTTTGTACTCATACCTGACAGTCAAATTCCAGCTTGTCACAAGACTGATGATCATAATGCACTCTCTCACCTACACACCCCAGGTACAAAGCGCTGTCATGTATGGGATCTTCCTTTTCTCTCTCACTTCCCTACTTGCTTTCTTTACACAGCTGAGCCTCCACAAACACTGCTCATGAACATCTCTAGGGTCAAGGGCCCTATTGTAGTGCCTCAGGATCACACAGGCACCAGCCTCTACATTAGCTGTATGATATGCCTCCACCACTTTGGGCACAAACTTTTTAATCATCTCACAGGGAAAACATCCCTTTTGTATTCTTGCATTTTATCAACTCATATAGCAGCATTTATAGTCAGCAGGGTTTTTTTCTTCCTTTTGCATCTGATCAAGTACATTTAGGAACATATGCCACCTGTACTCTGCATGGGTAACTCCCACTCCTGCCAAATTCTAATATTAGCAATAATAATAAATAACAAATTGTTACATATGTGCTGCCAGGACCAGAAGGCTTCAAGACACCTGATAAAATATATGCAAATATAGGGGGAAAAAAAGTAAATTTACCCTCAGGTACATAAAGCAGTAGGTTTTAAAAAAATATACAAATACAGACAGCACTGCCTGAAACCAAAAATGAGCCAATCAACACCTAACAGAGTAAACTTCAAATTTTTGGCTAAGTTCCTCCTTGTATAACCAGCTCAGAAAGTCTGAAGAGTCAGGCAACATTTGTAGAGGTAAGATTCAACCTCTTATATTGTTTCACTTAAACTAGTTAACTGCAAAAACTCACCATCCATTGTGCTTTGCTTTACAAGTAAGGAAGGAAGTAATGAAGGATTTTACATCCTGTTCTACATATTCTACTCTAGTTTACCAGGACACCTAATTCATTCACTCATGGCCAGGCTTTGCCAACGAAGATTTGGGAAGGGCTCTTCCCACCTGGGTGTGCCCTTCGAGCCTGCGCAGTGGATTTTTTAGGTGAGGCACAGCGTGTGCAGAACTGGCCCCACCCTTTAACTCCTGAGGTCCATTTGCTACGGCCAAGCGAGCTTGGACAGTGACAGTGAAGTCCTCAGGACTAGAACCTACAGCCTCTGGTATTCCCAGGAGGTCTCCCATCCAAGGATTAATCGGGGCTGACCCTGTTGAGCTTCTGATATCTGACAGGATCGGGTGTCAGGGCGGCGTAGCCGTAGTTAGGACACCTAATATTCAGCTAGGGAAAGAAATGCAGCAGTACTGGTTTTGTTTTAAGATACACTGCAGAACCTCGAGCACTTTGAAACAACTAATCTGACAGACAACTGCGGCAAAAATACCTGAACCATGTCAGCTGCACACAGATCTAAGTGGAAATTATTATATAATTGCACCTTTTGCCGTATCTGTTTGGAAAACCTACACTAAACTGGATGTTTGCAAGCACAGTGGCAAGAAAAGACATTCAGGCAATGAAACTACAGGTATCCAAATGTTGATTTCAAACTCCCAAGGGAAAATCGCATGGACTTACCTAAGTTGCCATAAGAAGCTCTCATACAAATGAAAATTAGGTTCTGATTTTCCCCTAGCATTTCACATAAGCTTAACCTGTTAACAACCAAAGGATCTCTAAAATTTGAAGTATACTGAAAAAACCCAACCCAACAACAACAACAACAAAACAAAACCCAAGCAATTTTACAGGACACTACAAAGAAAAAAAAATGGCTTATAAATTTTAACTTGTTTCAGTTTCTTCCTGTTTGAAAAGTCTGGAAGCTTTACTTTAGCTTCCAACTGATTTTGCTTTTTCTTCAGACTTCAGTTAACTTTTTCATCCACTTAAGTTAAACACAGCTTTTTCAGTGGTAGCATATTTAACTATGCTGAGTTGGAAAAATCTTGCATCATGCATAGTTAAGAGTAATGGAACAAGGCCTGTAAGGCTTTGAAGACCAATAACATATTCACAGCTTTGGAAAATATGGTATGGGGAGAATGTAATTATTCAAATAAATGCAGGCAAATAAGGCAAAATTTGAAAAAGCTTTCACTGGAAGGGAGAAAGCTTTTTATAGTCACCCATTCAGAGAGGAGGTCTACAAATAAGTCAGTTGTCGATTTTGTTTCTACCTCATTTGCCAGATATATACCTGGACATTTAAATGTCACCCTGACACCTGATCCCACCAGATCTGGGAATCTAAGCAGGGTCAGTCCCGGTTTGTTACCCTGGATGGGAGACCTCCTGGGAATACCGGGGGCTGTAGATTCTAGTCCTGAGGACTTCACTGTCACTGTCCAAGCTCGCTTGGCCATGGCAGATGAACCTCAGGAGCTAAAGGGTGGGGCCAGTTCTGCGCACGCTGTGCCTCACCTAAAAAATCCCCTGCACAGGCTGGAAGGGCACACCCACGTGGGGAGAGCCCTGCCCAAATCTGCGTTCGTGAAGCCCAGCCATGATGAATGGAGACCTGGACATGCAAGGTGAGAAGACCAGGCCTCAGATACGGACATGTAAAAAAACCCCCCTACACTGAGAGGAATTACATGTTTTTCATGTGTGTTACTGCAAGCAATAACATAACTTTTTTTCAAATATAGAAATATTCAATGTGAACTTCTTACATACCAATATTTGTTTCACTCTCGAGTTCTGCAGAAAGCATACAACCCTGTCACTGTTGTTGATCTTTTTCATATTTACTGACTGGAATTGCATCAGCAATTAGAACTCCAGTGACAAGGAATTCCCTACCCATGTCAATCTCCTTTCAGTATCCATCTATATTAGTCACACAACTAGAAAAATGTTTTCTAAATATTTTTAAAACATTTTTTCTACATGTTTTCTAAATATTGCAGATAGGCAGGCACTCACAACTCCAATTAGCCGGTATGAAAAGTTGCAGCACAGAAAATACTCATCTAATAGAAGGAATCTGAGATGTTTTTCTTACATGATTTTCTTCATATAAATACACACACATGCCTCACAATGAATCTACATATATTGATTTAATACACTGCAGAATTGCCTATTGTTTCAACTTTGTTTCATTACATTCTATTGTGGTTTTACTTTGTTCAAATCTGCAAACTTTTATCTGTAAAATGCTGGGGTTTTGTAATTTAATAAAGGGGTTTTTTTCTATTTACAGATCAACTTCAGTTTTGTCATACAGTGGCATACTGGCACATATGAGATTTCCACCAAACCAATAAAAAAAGATCTTTATCACGTGAGGGTTTCCCAGTTTTCAGATAGATCGATCAAGTTTCTTTTTTTTTTTTTTAATTTTTCAGCCTAAGGACAAAACAAGCAACTACACACATGGCCAACTACACTGTAAGTCTTTGTACATCCTGAGGTTGGTGTAACTGCTAAGAAGTAAGTAGAATTTGATTTTTATTACAAATATATTTAATTTAAAACACCAAGTTTTCAATTTTCTATACAAGAACATTATTTGATAAGTTATATAAACCTTTATGACAACTTAAGAACATCAATCTTCCAGAATTAATTTCTTGTACAAAGATACATGGCTACATTAATGTAACACAAATACAAGGTCAAAAATTGATTAAATAACTTCTATACACTTACATTCACAACAAATTAGGACAGCTCAGAACCCCAACTTTGACTTCAGCAAAGAACACTAATGCAGAACACTAGATGGCTTGTTCCTGTTTAAACTAATTGTTTACAATATTTAATGGCTTTGCCATATGGAGGTAGGTAAGATTATCTGAGTTATCCTTCCCACTATAATAAAATTTTAAAGAAAATACCAACATGAGTAAATAGAACTTTTTTTTAAAGGGCAACAGAAAGACTACTAAACCAACTTCTTGAAGCTGTCATCTTTTGAAACTGTTCTAGCAATCTACAGACTGGCTTAAACTCCACACTGGTTTAGAATACAGCACAGTTACATATCACTTATATACTCCAAGTTATAAAATAATATTACTGACATTAATTAAATCTATCATCAGAGAAAGTGATCCCAAGTTTTCCTCTTCCAATCTCCTCTTTTACCCTGCCTACTCTATTGCCAACACAAATATTTCAACACAGCCATAACTTTTCCAAGGATTCCCAAATGAAATGTACAACATATTTAAGTACAACTGTAAAATAAAGGAATGCAAATGCAATGTGAAAACGGAACTCTTCAATGTAGTGCTCAAATTCCACTCAATTTGTAATAGCGTACCAACAGCAAATGGAAAACACAGGTCTATGAATAAGAAACGGTCACACTGTTACCTTTTTATTACTGCATCAACAGCACTATATATTTCTGCTCCTCTGACATGTTTACAGCCTGAGAGTGAAAAAGAAAGCTCTAACACACATAAAAGACTCCCCTATGTATATTGTTGCCTTTTCTCTCAAATACATTAAGTATCATTAAGAAACCTCACCTTGTTCTCCCTGAAAAAGCAATCCCTTTCCTTCTCTGTAAACTGATAAACACTCTGTTGACTGTATTCTCTGTTATAGTAAGACCACAGAGATATTTAGATATGGTGATGAAATACCTCTGGGAATAATACATAGTAATATTTTACACTTCTGTAATCTTTTCACCCAAAAGCCATAAAACACTTGAGTATCGAGGTAACTACGGATGATGAAAGAGGAAGGCAGAAGGAGAAATTTATTTTTCTACAGGAAATCCCGTAAGAGAGTCATAGTTATACTCCACAGAGTGTTTTCACCTTTGCCCTCTGTTTGTGGTACATTTAGCAATGAAACTTGCTCAATATCAGATACACACCAATGGCACAGTTTATTATTCCTTAATTCTGAACTTCGTGGCCTCTAGTATTTTCTGGTCATTTTATTTCCTATCAGCTTCAGTAAATCCAAATTAGGCACAAATCAAAAAATTTTTAGCCGTGCTTTGTTAAGCTGCTGTCTTTATATTTCATAAAATTTAATAACTAATACATTAAATAAATAAATAAATGATAAACCTATCAACTCTAGTTTCCAGTCCTATGGTTAACATGCCTTTCTGAAATTTTTCAAAGACAAAGAACTAACCAAGTTCTGATGACTTATCTGAACTTAATCCAACTATATCTAAAGGTATTTTCTGCAAAAGAAATACAACAGGTACTGGGAAAAAAATGTGCTGGGAACAATGGACATACCTTTTTTTTGTAGAACTCAATCTGCCAGATAATGTATAAAAGTTCATACACAGACATCCTGCTATTTCTTTCAAGAGAATGTAACAGTATAAGGTCAGGCAGATTTATATATGAGCAATATCAATTCCTCTCTGGCTTTGTCTGCCCTGTGTCAAGTCATAGGAATACCCACATTAACATTCTGATATTCAAAATAGCACCATTAATCATAATCATAAAACATAACACTTGAGACAGCTTCCAAAAATCTGGCCTTGCTTTTTGTCTCTGTAACTACCTTGTTTAGCCTATTAGAGAGACCTTAAGAATATAAAAACCAAAAACAAAACCCCAGAAGTTTGTTAATTCATGCATATGTAAGTGCACTATTATTATCTTGGTTTACTCTATTTTCTTTAAGGAATAAGGTTACAAGAGAAACTGCAGAAGGAAAACTAGAAGGTATTTAGACCAGTGCACCCCTTACCAAGAGATACATACTTACTTCAACTCTAAGCTACTTCTCTCCTATTTATCACACGCAAATGCAAAACGTGGAATTGGTCTTCTTTTGGCACCCCCGGGCTCCACTTTATTACAGAATCCGAATTCTACTTATTTTTGCCTCCTCTCACAACAACAGTAACAGATTCAAGAGAAACTGAAAAACAAATTGCAATTGTAAGGATCCTGGCCTTTTAGACAAGTTGGTGCAATGGATTCCTACAAGTGTGTATTTATAAAGGCAGGTGAGTAACTGAAATGTATACAGGACGACCTAGTCACCTTGAATTCAAGTATTATTATTTTTAATTCAGCTACTTGAAGTACCTACAGAACTGAGTAGGAAAAAACTTCGAGGTATTTACATAGCTGACAAATTTGTTGCAAAGAATCAGATTGCACTGGAGTAATTTCCAGCCTACCTTAACTTTCAGCTTTGAGGCTCAGCAATGAATTTACGGGTTGTGGCACAGGACAGTGTAGTCCTGCAGCATTCCACTACTAAAGGATAAAATGGTGAATCTGAGGTTAACAAAGGCAGCTGTATTAGAAATACGTATTTCTTGAAATACCCCACCTGAATCCAGTTCTTTGGTGTTTTCATAGGAACTAATTCTGGGGCTTGGTTTGTGTTGTCAGGTTAAATAACAGCAAGATATTGCAGTTTTGAAGTAGCCTAAATGTTCAGTTCAATAATTCCATCTGCTGGGCCCACCAACTGGTTTTGGCAGCAACTCTTTATCTCTTCATACCTTAGTTTTCCACTCTATACATGACCAAAGAAAATACCACTCTCTTTTCTGAAGTGTTTTGGAATGCACAGGTACTAGGCAGATATTTTGACCATCTTTTGAATAAGCAGGGTCAGTATCTACCACCTCTACCTACTGAGGAGAAAGTCTGAAGTGGAGATACTACCGATAGCAGCAACAGACCGAAGCGTTCCCAGTGCACTGTCAAAACACACTGCATTGTAAACCAGAAAAATATTCCATTGACAGAGGTGTTTTAGGGAATGCTGCCACCACATTGGAAACTGCAAAAAAAACTGAGTCAGTCATCAGAATGACAGCCCTTAAAAGAAGTCATCGGTTGCACTTGTTTTCTTTTCTAATTTAAGGACAGGAGAGATGAAGAATAAACACTGGCATGCAAGCAAGCACTACTTAGGTATAAACATCCATAATGCTTTGGATAGGCAGGGACATTACAGAATTTAGCTTTGTATGGAATAACTTCCTTCCTCATAATGCTCAACTTCTGTAAACAGGGTGAGGGCTCTAAGTGTACTGTTTGGGTCAATGCATACACTTAGAAGGTTTTACTGTCTTGTGTTCTAGAGTCCAAACTACTGGTTTTTCATAATTTGATTCAAAAGCATATTACCTGCACATAACTGTACATAATTTCACACAGCACGTTTGCAAAGCCAGCTCCCTGAAAGTCCAAGAGATTTATGGATGCTGAGACTGGAAAGGAATGTCCTGTTACAAATGGACAGATGGAAAAAAAAATCCAAACTGCTTTTCAGATTCAAGGCATAAACTGACTTTTCTCAAAAACTGGTAGCAGTTTTCGGAAACAGAAAAAACTTCTACGTGCTTCTGTGATGTCAAAGATGAAATCTCTGTTTGTGGAGGTACAATCTGTAGCAAGAACACACGTCTGCCAAGACTCTGGCATTGATGATATTTTGTCTAGACAGCCTTTGAATGTGACTGACACTGGAACACTGCACATGGTTGAGCAAACCGAAACTTATGGAAGAGCTTTTCAAGACTTGAGCCAACATACAGTATTTTGAAAATGTGCCTAACGTCCTCCAACCATGCCTCCTGGTATCCTTCTCAGGAATGTTATAGTTTTTGTTTCTTCAAATTTTTCAGTTGTCCCAGGGGACAGAAAGATATATTTACTTAGATAAGATACTGCCAGCGCCATTTGGACATACAGAAATATTGTTAGCAAGTGAAGAGGTCTATGTGCTGGTTAGTGACTGAGAAAGGCCTCCAAGCCATTGAATTGTGTGTTATTTTGAAGGATTGAAGACTTAAAAAATTGCTAACCTTTTTTCAACTACCAGACTTGACTATGAGAAACATATAACAACTATTAGCTAAAGGATAGAAATTACTAGCTGCAATAACTGTTCTAGATATTTTATAGAGCACTACATATTTACCTTGACCTTTTGGGCCATGATAGAAGTAGCCTGAACCATGAACATGCTTTGATGGGAAAGTCCACGTGAACTTGCCACAGACAGCAGGCTGTAATTTTTGGAAATGATGACTATCATTTACTGTAAAATTTTCACTGTATGACAGCCTTGGTTCACTTAATCCTCAAGCAACTGTCAGAGTTAGGATAAAAGAGAAAAAGGTGAGAGACTCAAAGAGAAGATTATTGGCTTTTAGCTTTAGGTGGTTCACTTCCAATTCAACTGCCACTAAAGGCAACAGCTCCCCCCTAATTTAGTGGGATTTCATGCTAAATTCTATCCACCAATCCTACCGACAGTACTGTTCAACACCCCAAATAGAAAAAAAAAATTCTAGTTTGCCTTCCAGAAAAACATCAAGCCTTAAGATACCCATTTACAGCTGCATTAAAGCATTAGTTATTGCCAGGGCTCCTCAGGGATCCAGCAAATTTTTGCACCCACAAAAAAATTATCCTAGCTAAATGAAAAATATGGTAGGTGCTTCTTCTCTGCAAATAAAATATGATGCTCAGTGAACTTCAACTTAATCCTGAAACAGAAATTTGCAGACATGACTTGACTGATTACTGGTGTTTGAGTTTGGTCTCCAAGCCCTCAAACGCAACCTACTGACTCAATATGAAGTGAGTAGCAATACCTGAGAATCTACAGTGAAGGTTTGGAGGTGTTATCACTGGGAAGCACTGAAATACTTGCATTTGGGGACTCTTGGGTAACTCTGGTAGGAACTGCAAAAGTTCTCACCTAATTACACTGTGGATACAAAGAAAGAAGTATTTTGATCTAGATACTAGGTTTAAATTGGCCATCATATTTCTGAACCAGAAACCTAGTTTCTCCTCCCATCTCCTCTTTTCCTCCCGCCCCCTCTCCTCCCACCTGCACTAAGGGAACACTTGTTCTGGAGGCAGAAAGCTGCAGAGAAAGTGGGAAAAAATAGCCCCTGCCTAGCACCTGGCGTTTTCCAGCAGGCCAGCATGCTGGTGACACTTCCAGATATGGAATGGACCCTTGTGAAGAAATATCATGAAATGAGACCTCTTTTATTTCATAGGCTCTCTTATGAATTTGCAACCAAAACTAACTGGATCAGGCAAGTTGGAGATGCCTGGCACTTTCTGTCCCACTGACACACTTGCACCTGTCAGGGATGGAATCCTGAGGAGGGCCAAAGGGAGCAAGACGTGTTTTTTATTTTGACAGCACACGGGAGCCAGGTGCTGGACCAGCAGGTTCTGGTGTTCACTGTTAGCCATGAGACAAGGCGACACACAGCATCCGCACTGGGGTGACGGCCCGTCAGTTTCACCTTCCCCACGGCCGCTCTCCCGCTGCAGCCCCTCGGCTCTGTCCGTGCCTCTCTCCGTTCACACCGCCCGGCTCCGCGGTGCCCGCCCGGCTCCTCTCTCGGCAGCCCTGCAGCCCCGACATGTCGCCGCCCCGCTCTAAGGTCACCGCATGGCGCTGCCGTCGAGCGCCGGGGCCGCGATGCGCCCGGGCCGCGGCCCGGGGGAGGGGACAGGGCCACGGCCGCCGCCGGGGGCACTTACCAGGTCTATGAAGGTCAGAAATTTCCAGCTGCCTCCATAGGTCTGATGCGCGGGCATGTCAATGGCCTTGTAATTGCACAGGATGGAGCAATAGGACAGGAGGATGGCGGCGCGCAGCACCTGGCACGGCACCAGCGCCATGTTTGCGGCGCGGGGTGCACTTCCGTGTGCCCGTGGCTGTGTCTGTGTGTCCGTGTGTCCGTGTGTCCCCGTGTGGTCTGTGTGTCCGTGTGTGTGTGTGTGTGCGCCGTGCGGGCGGGACTCCGAGCGCCCCCGCGGNGGCCGGGCCGTTCCCGAGAGAGCGGAGGGACGCAAGTGCGAGCACAGCCTATTTGCAGACCCGGCTGCCCGCGTTTCAAGCAAGAACTGCAGTGGGGCAGCAGTTCGGGCTGCAGTCGCGCTGCACGGAGGAGCGCTGCCGCTCCCCCCGGCTGAGCGCCGCTGCCGGGCCCGGCCGAGCAGGTGCCTCCTCTCGCCCCGCTGGCGGAGAGGGCCAGGGGCCCGCCCGGCACGGGTTCGGCTTGGTTAAAACTTGGTTGTAATAATGCCAAGGTGATGGGTTCAATCCCCTATGTGGGCCATTGACTTAAGAGTTGGACTCGATGAACCTTGTGGGTCCCTTCCAACTCAGAATAGTCTGTGATTCTGTGATATTTATACAGAAAAGAGAAATTAAAACGGCGGGGCAGCTCTGGGCTGAGCCGTGTCCGCAGCACTGCACGGCTGCGGTCAGGGGTCCGAACCGCTGCCCCGCACGGTGTTTGCTCTGCCCTGCGTGTTCCTGAGGCACCCTCCGGTTTCTCGGTGTTCCCACTTGTCACACGCAGTCGCGGTCGCTAGAAGTGGGCTCTCCAATGCCTACAAGCCCTGTGAGATGGGAACCTCTTCATGCCCGGCTTGAAACGTAGCGTAGAGTACCGGCATTATAAGGGGAGCATCTAAGGGACTGGAGCATCTCTTACTAGGAAGGGCTGAGGGAGCTGGGCCTGTTCTGCCTTGAGAGCAGACGACTGAGATCAATGTCTATAAGTATATAGAAGGCAGGGTGTCAGGAGGATGGAGCCAGATTCTTCTCAGTGATGCCAAGCAATAGGACAAGAGGCAATGGTGCAGAAACTGATGCAGAAACTGACACCCACTGTGGTCTCTTGCAACCTGACCCGTCCTGTGGTTCTGTCCAGTCAGGGAGGGGTTTGATCACCACAGAGATCCTTGGCAGCAGGAGAAATTGAGGGGGTCTCCTGCTTGGACTCCTACACTCTGAAAAGGAAAGCTCTTAAAGTGCTCAATTCAGGGTGAATATTAAATTGCTCCGCCATCTGGAAAAGTTATTTTAAAGGGAGAAAAGAAAACAAACCACCAATACTGATGTCTGGGCTTGGATAGACAAATCACTTCTATAAACACCATTTCCATACATCTGTCTTCTGAAACAAGTATTTTAGCAATAAGGTGCTTCATCATAGTTAAGCTACTGCAAGGCAAAAAGATCAATGACTGTGCAATGTGTTCCCTGCTTCTATTCCATTACATAAAGTCTTCTCATCTGGTATCAACTGTGCTAAAGTTCTACAAAAATGAAGGCCATTTAGGACATGCTAGCAGCATTTAGGAACTGCTAGCTAGCAGTTCTTCTAGATGAATTTAGCACCATTCAAGATCTCTGCTTATGCAAAGGAGTTGTGTGTCAGGCATGGACAAAGAATCATCTAGAGGCATGGAGCATGAATTTCACACCAAGTGCTTTAGGTAATCTTATCCATCAGATCACAGACCCCGCAAACACTTTGGACAATCACACCCTCCTATTGTTTGTGGTATGTATTTTAGTCTTACTTGAAGTCTCAAGATTCAGTGTGAGAGTTATCTGAGTGAAATAGAACAGTCTGCAACACAGCGGGAAACCAGATTAGTAACTTTATCAGTGTGACCCAGTACAAATGAATCTGTGAAGCAGCAGAGTTGTTGTTTGTGGACTTGATGTCTCTTCTGTATGTATGCAGAAGGTTCCACTTCTCTGGACCTGTGGAATGAATATTCATTAGTGGCTGAGGTGCATTAAGTGAATTGTTGGATCACATCTTCTGTTTTGGTTTTATTCAAAAGGAGTCCAGGTTGCTGTCTGCAATGCTGTCAAATTACAAGCCAGAGCTCAATGTCAGTCCAGATGATCAGGAAATTTACTTCTAAAATATACAAAAATACACACTTAGAGTGCCGCTCTCACTGGACTTGAGCTTCATAAGCTCTCAAAGGCAAGTTACTCTGTGCAGAGGTCTACAGCGTAAGTGTTGCACATCCATGCACTCTCTTGTGTATTGTGATTAGTCTCTAACAGGAAGAGTTTGGGGCACCCCCTCCTGTGATATACAGGAGCTCACTCCTTGGGTCACCTCTCTGTCTCTAATAAGGCACCACAGACATTAACACACACTGAATACAACTTGATAAACTTGGTAGACACTATTCTCAGTTTGGCTTTTAGTTGCATGTCTTTTAAACAGCCACCAAGATTATAATATAATGGCCAATCTTCGCGAACGAAGATTTGGGAAGGGCTCACCCCACGTGTGCCCTCCGAGCCTGCGCAGTGGATTTTTTAGGTGAGGCACAGCGTGCGCAGAGCTGGCCCCACCGTTTAAGTCCTAAGGTTCATTTGCCACGGCCGAGCAAGCTTGGACAGTGACACTGAGGTCCTTAGGACTGTCTACAGCACTCAGTACTAACTGGAGCTGACCCTGCTTTGCATCCGAGATCTGACGGGATCGGATGGCAGGGTGGCATTTAACTGCCGGGGCCGCCCGTACTGAGACTCGAACTCGCGACCTAGGAGCCGGAGACGGAAGTGCTCACCACTACGCCACGGGACCGCCCAGCCACCAAGATTACAGCGTCCTCAAAACTTTAAAAAGTGAAAAACTATAAGGCTTTTTTGGAGCTCCGTTTGAATGCTCTTCAGTTACACTCTCCACTCTTCCNAGAGCTGGCCCCACCGTTTAAGTCCTAAGGTTCATTTGCCACGGCCGAGCAAGCTTGGACAGTGACACTGAGGTCCTTAGGACTGTCTACAGCACTCAGTACTAACTGGAGCTGACCCTGCTTTGCATCCGAGATCTGACGGGATCGGATGGCAGGGTGGCATTTAACTGCCGGGGCCGCCCGTACTGAGACTCGAACTCGCGACCTAGGAGCCGGAGACGGAAGTGCTCACCACTACGCCACGGGACCGCCCAGCCACCAAGATTACAGCGTCCTCAAAACTTTAAAAAGTGAAAAACTATAAGGCTTTTTTGGAGCTCCGTTTGAATGCTCTTCAGTTACACTCTCCACTCTTCCTTAGACATCTCAGCAAAGCTCACAGAAAATCTTAACCTCACAAAAAGAAAAGCTTCCGCTCAGGCTTGTACGCCAAGGTGAAAGTCTAAACGATGCAGAATGTGCAAACGCTTTTGTTGTGCCATCTTTTTCCCTCCCAGTCAAGAAAATCTCAAGGCAGGCTAACTGTCATGCCAGGCTCAGCCAAGCTTCTTTCGTCAAACTCTTCTTGATTATGCATTTCTAGATCTTTGAAAGGAAATATAACACTTTTGTGGGTGGGTTCTTTGTGCCTGTGTCCTTTCCAAAGAAGTATCTGTTGAGTCTCTGCACAGTATTATAATAAGGACTAATTAGATTGTAGGCTGCCATTAGCCTTTATGTGCTACTGTGTACTTCACACTTCCTGTCTATTGAGAGATAAGCAGCAAAGTCTTTGTGGCTGAAGTGGATTTGCAGTGGATTTTATTTCCCCTTGGATTTGGTCTTAATTTTTTTAGCAAGGTAGAAGAAGTTTACTAATTTGGCCTTTATAATGCTATATGAATGCAACTGCTTGATACCTTGTGAAATGTTTACATTTCAGGTTTTTGGTTAAATGTATAAATGACAGTAAGGTAAACAAGGATCATGTACAGTAAGATATTCAGTGCTAGCCTGTGATTTTTCAGATCTGATGTTTAAATATTTGTTTGTATGTAAATTGTGTAAAGACTCAATTTTCATAAGTCACATACTGTAAGTTTACTTGAAAGTGGGAGTTTGACATGGGTCATACTTGTCATTCAGTAGAGATGAGAAACTGGTTTAGAAAGGAGAGAGAGTTCAAAGCACTGGAGTGTCTGCGGTGGGAGATGTTGGTAAATGCTGCCTACTATGGAGGAGGAAACAAGATGCCTAAAAATCTGTCAGAGAACTGAGTGGAAAACAAAAAAGTTAAAAAGGTGGATTTCCGACAGTTATATCAAATGAGTAGCATAATGTTTTTGCCACTTGGCACCTTGGCAGAATAAACTGTAACATCTTGGAGTCCAAGTTTTAATCTTCTCTATGCAGGGCAGCAGATAAGAATACTTGAGAATTTTCTGGTGGGTTTTGTTGTTTGATTGATCTTCTTTTTCTAAAGGAATAACATTCGAATTTCTGAGTAGGATTTTATTTTTTGATATTGGAGAATGACATTTGAGAGATATTTTGAGATCTGCGAGGTGTCTTTCCTTAAGCAATTGCTTTAAATGCAGGTTAGTTATTTACAAGGAATTGTATGTATGGCCAGACTTCGCAAACAAAGCTTTGGGAAGGGCTCTCCCCACGTGGGTGTGCCCTTCCAGCCTGCACAGTGGATTTTTTAGGTGAGGCACAGCATGCACAGAACTGGCCCCAACGTTTAAGTCCTAAAATTCTCAAGCATTCTTATCTGCTGGCCTGCGTAGAGAAGATTAAAACTTGGACTCCAAGATGTTACAGTTTATTCTGCCAAGGTGCCACCATTTAAGTCCTAAGGGTCCATCTGCCACGGCCGAGCGAGCTTGGACAGTGACAGTGAAGTCCTCGGGACTGTCACAGCACCCGGTATTAACCAGGGCTGACCCTGCTGAGCATCCGAGATGTGACGGGATGGGATGGCAGGGAGGCATTGAACTGCCAGGGGATGGTCCCCACTGAGACTCGAACTCAGGTCCTTGGGATTTGGAGTCCAGAGTGCTCTCCTTTACACCACAGGACCACCCTTTTACAAGGAATTATGCTGCAAACAATTTCCTCCAAAGCAATAATAATAATAACTGTAATAACATATGCCTCAACATATTGTGTTCATGGTGATACACCTGATACTGCAATTTTTAGTATTTGAGGCATAGTGTATGAACTGTGCCAAGGTAAGTGTCCTTGGATGTATGGAAGTATGACTCCCACATAAGTAGACAATATTAAGCTTTCTTGAAATAAGCAAAAGTGAAATTATTGAAAAATTGCAAGTTAAAAATCAACAGAAAATTGTTGAAAAAAAGCTTATAAGTATAAATTATAAAAATTGAAGGATGGAGGAAAAAAGCTAATAAAAATTAGAAGACCGCATTCATATTCAGTATAAAGAGCAATGTATTTACTAAGACTTCAGGAGCTGCTTGTTTGTATTATTGGTATTATTACAGATTGTTGGCAATTTGCCTTGAAATTTAGGTTTAAGAATTACAGTGAAGTTACTAATTTGGCATATTTTGTGCTGCATATTCTACTATCTGTATGTATTTAACAATGGGAAAATGAGATGGAGCAGAGATGGTCAGGAGATTAATGGAACAAAGTTTAGGGCATCTGGAAACTGAATCATCCTCTCTGCAAGTTAAACTTGGCTTTATCCTGAAAAAACATGAACTTTCCTGCTATTAAAATAAAATGAGCGAGAAAACTCACTGCATTCATCTTCCATGTTAAATTATTATTTCCCAAAGGGATGATTTTATAAAGAAAAAGCTCTGTTGTCCAGATCTGGAGTTTTGAATATGTAAGTGACATGGGTGCTGTGTAAGCAGATTAACTTTTCCCCACATTTGGATCAGATAGATTGTGAGCAACAAAGCTGTTTCATGGTTAGAATTTCATATCTTAGTTTCATATGGTTCCTGCTGATTGCATTGGTCAGTATTAGGGCAGAAGGAAAGGGCAGGTAACAGGCCCTTGAGGCACAGAAGAGCAGTGCTGACTGTGAGTATTCCACCTGCCCACAGATCATATGGCCCTCTGTAAACCAGAGCAAACATTCTCCTGCTGTAGCATACAATATCACAGAAAGATGTAGCCTTTGGGAAATGGTTTAGGTACATGCAGTGCACGCTTATAAATTACCTGCTGTCCTGTTTTAAGAGCTTACACTACATCTACCTATCATCAGGTTCTTGGAAATGGCTGGGCATGTGATATTGTTTAGGAATATATGTGCACAGTAAAAAAAGCTGAATTGTTTGCCATGGGGAAATATGAGGCAGCTTCTTGTTCATTAAAAATGTGCAAAAGAAGTCAAACAAATTTTTCACAAATAATTATAAACCCAGAAAAATTAACCCTCTGTGTAACTGCATACTAAGTGTCTGCCTTCTCTTAGATGCTTTTGATAGAAGACAGCCCTGACATAAGAATATTACCAGGTACCTTTGACACACATGAAATTCCACCTGATCATAGGAAAATGCTGTTTTGTCTCAGGTTGGTTGCACATGGGAACAGGTTGCCCAGAGAGGCTGTGAATTCTACATCTGTGAAGATACTCAAAACCTATCGAGACATGGTTCTGGGCAACCTGCTATAGCTGCTGACTGGGCTTGAGCAGGAGGACTCAAAAATAAGATTTCAACAGGTGTCTTTGAACCTCCCCAGTTCTGTGATGTGTTACTGTAAATGGAGGTACTTTTGTGACTAATGCATAGTTTGGCAATTCTGTCTCAACTTGCTAGATTAAAAATTGTTACATTGTAAATGTAACAATTAATTTAAATTGTTAAATTTAACAATAAACTACATTGTTGATTGTTTAAATAGTTTCTCTGATGGCTTAAATCACCTAAATGCATTACCATGCTACCTCCTCTGAACACCTGGGCAAAGGAGTTAGAGGTAGGATGAAAAGGAATGGGAGTGGTGCAGGTGCTCCACACAACTTCTGTAGTATTGCTTGCATTAAATGTAATTGTTAATTTGTACTGGAGACTTGTACTGGAGACTTAATATATGTATTTTATGAATTGAACTGTAACAAATCTCTACCTCTAAACTGCCTATCAAAAGTTATAGAATTATTTGTCTGCACCCTATCTCTACCGTGAATTCTCATCTGCAAAATTGGACTAGTAAAACTTTCTGTCTTACATCCTGACTGAAAGTTCATCTCAGCAAGAGATATTTCTTAATTTATTTTGGAATTATATATATGTAATTTTACTTCACCCAGCTCCATCCTGGACTTCTGAGGAAACATGAAATACTAAAAATACAGAATTTTGTTAAACAAACAACAGATTATTGTCTGTGAGAAACAACTCATAGGCAGCACTGGAAAATAGATTAAATGTGAAATATATTCTGTTGTGAATGAGTGAGTTTTCTGGTTCAGCTGTAGTAAGATTGAACTGATCAAGGGAGAGCACAGCTAATACAACAGCCAGGATACAGAGAGGGTGTTCCGTTCAATAGCAGAGGGACAGCACTGGCTAGCAAGGGCAGTAGTAACTGAACACCCCTCTCAAAGATTTGGCATGGCCAGATTTTTTGACTAGTTTGACTTTGATGATTTTGCTGAAGCTTGTATTGTGTTTGGGCTGCAAAACAAACCTGGAGGTGCCTCCCATCATCTGTCAGCCCTCCTGCAGGGAATGGTAGTCATTGCCAATTCCTCCTCTCTAGTAGGAGTGACTATCAGCAGAATGCCACACTTCTGGCTTTTTGCTATCTGCCAGACAATACAGCAGCAACCAAGCTCTCTCCATCACCAGCTGGAAGCTCTTGTTCTATCTAATTTTTTATTCTAGTGCTCACCCTCAAAATGTCTTTTATACAACTTGTGGAAACTGTCATTTTTCAGTGTGTATCTTTGCTGTTGATACAATCTGCTACTGAAAGCTCACATTTATCTGGGCTAACAATAACAGGGGGTCTCTACTGTACTGTGATCATACTGCACTACAGATAGAGCCATGGAATAGTTTTCCTGTTTGTTTTGCTCCTCCATGTATGAAAGATGTTTGGTCAAAGTTAATCCATATTCTGGAAAAACAGAACATGAACAAGAAATCTTCAGGTAGGGTTTATTCATGTCTCTGGAGCATCCTCTTTTTTGCTGCCTTTTCATTTCAGTCCCTGGCTATGCTGATGGGTTAAAACCCTTCCTTCTTCACTTATTTACACTCTTCTCACCTCATTTTAAATCTTATTCTTAGACACACAAAGCCACTGTGGATATAGTAGACAGAAAACTATTCCTGTAATTTCCTCACTTATTAATCTGCCATGTGTCTGTATTTCCATAACTAAAAGCCTGATTTAAAATCACCTTGAAAAAACAATTCACAATAAGAACCTGAAAATATAAGCGAGAAGGGAAGGAAACTCACATATTGATGTGATACAAAAAGTGAATGGCAAACTGGGTTTAGGGAAACAGCCATGAATAACTTTCTCTACTGTTTGTTCAGCTTTGTATGTTTTTATAGTCTGATGATCATTTGAGATTAATTGCAGAGGATAGAAAGAGAATATGCATTAAAGGAGAAAACTAAGGGAGAAGCAGGAGGTCTAGACCAACTTCCAGAAAGAAACCAGTTGTACACTATTGCATATTTGAGCTCTTATATAAATAGCCACAAACTCATGTGTGAATAAATGAACACATTGAAATCACTTCAGACTTTCTGACAAATACTTTTTTCTGTATTATGATTATTGCTACCTGCTTGCTAGAACAAAAATAAAGATCAAAAATTTTTTTAAACAGCTCCATCATGGGAATCTCTCTAGAAGTGAAAGAAATAACCATAATCCTTGCTTTCCTGGATGACAGCAGTGTTGCACAATATACATAACCACTGCAAAGCAAAGCCAGTAGTTAATATTCTTGAGAAAATTTGGTTGCCACAGCTCCTGCCCCTGAATCTCAGTTTCAGTAACTGAATGGACTAACCACAAGTCACTTTGCCTTTTTTTTCTATTTATAGAAGGAACACATTTGTATGCACTTTACAGATGCATCATGAAAAGACAGCAGTTTAAGCAGATGTGAAGCAGCATTATTATAAGGCTTAGCAATATGATTTCTAGCTAATAAAGTGCAGCAAATAAGCTAGGAGAGCCTGAATTAGGATGTTTTTGCTGCAAGTAACCTCAGAGACTGTAAATATGATAACTAGAATACCTTGAAAACCTAGAGGTACTGTTTTGGAGTATATTAGCTAGTAAATCTGACTGGGTATGCAAGTAATAGGCAATTGCTAGGAATAATTGAAAATGCATGAAACTTCATTTTTTTAACCAAAATATTCATGTGCATGAGTCTGGAAGAAATCCTGTTTGTGAACATTTTGCAACAAAAACATCTATTCTCAAGCATCTTCAAGTCTTCCATGAACTTATACAGCCACTGACCTAGCAGCTTTATAATTTATGAACAGCCCAGATGGCACACTGTGATTCAGAACACAATATAAATCTTTGGAAGACTCCATTTAATTTTGGCTGCTTTAAATTTAATCACAAAACTGTCCTCTATGTTTTCTTAACCTGAGCAGTCTAAGGTTTCAGATGTTTTTTTTATTCTGGTTTTATTTGTTTGTTTGTCTGTTGTTGGCATCCTAACATAAGAGATGTCTTTCTTATCAGCATAAATTATATCATGAATGTTTCCAGAAATGATTGGAGAGAGGGATTTTTAAAATTTCAGACATTTTTGATGGAAGCTGAGGAAATTCCTTATTTTTCACCTTGTCGCTGATAAATACCCAACAGTGTATATTTTCTTGGTATATTTTACTGGAGTTTCTCAAGGCACCAGGATTCACTTCAGGACAACAGCTTGCTGCTTATGAAAGAACCAACAGATCAAACAGTTAAGATGGATTCAGATGGAAGAAGTACACAAGTTTCTTTCAGGTCCTACATTGCCTAGTTAAAACCTTATCAACTGTGAGATATAATGTGTGTCTTGGGAAATACTGGTCTGTGATGAGGATAGGGTGTTATGCAGATGAATGCAAATGGATAACATTTAGCATTAATATAAATTTTAAATAGTTACTTACATCTATATGAAATGAATCCTCTTAATGTAGAAGTCATCTTTTTAAGATGTTTAATATGGTGGGAACACTTAAGTACTTCTTTTCCATTTATTTGATATAGTTCTTCTATCCTTCATTAATAAATTAACATGCCTAAAAAACCCTGTGCTACGTTTATTAGAATTAGTCTCTAAAATTTCCTGATTCAACTAACCAGCTAAATTTTTGTCTGGTTTTGTCATCTTCAGTGGGCCTCAGGTGAAAATTTG
>VWZD01000855.1:37434-67250 GCA_013396695.1 Sakesphorus luctuosus | reverse complement strand
GCTTATGCCCTGCCTGTTCGAACGGCTGTGCAAACTGCTGTGCGACATCCTCACTGACATACTGTGCTCCAGGTCACAGTGTTCCCTAGAGATGTTTTTAAAGCCTTCTCAATCCCCTGCTAACGAGAAAGCCACACCTCTGACTCACCTCTGAGTCACCTGATGACAGTTGAAGGAGCAGCAAACAAAGCCTGGCAGGAAATGAGAATAATCTTCTTGTGCAGCTGAGAGAGGCATCCAGGCTATGGGGTTGGAATGGCTATAGGTAAGGTGAATTTTAGTAATGTGGGCTTTACATGAAAGGAGGGGAGATATTTAGCTGAGCTTGAGTTAATGGGGATGATAAAAAGTTGCTGTAGCACTTCAGAGGGTACTGTGATGTTTGTGCTTGTTGAGTTCAGGGCTAAAGGGGAGGGGACACCTGTAAGGATGAGTAGGTAAAAGTTTCCAGGCCTCTAGTTTTAAGTGTCTTTATTCAGCAGTCCAGAGTGTTACCTTAGAGCTTGTACTATATTAAGCCTAGTTTTGGTGTGTGGGAGGTTCCCTGCATTCTTGCTTTTTGGGAAATCATTGGGTGCTGATGCAGGTGGGTCTAATTCCGTGTCCAGTTGCTGTGTTGTTTGGCCAGATTACATGATGTTGTGTGACTTTGTTTAATAGGGCACAATTTGCTTATTTTAATGCTGGCTAGTTTTTTATTTCTCTTAAATAAAGCTGTTATTAATTCTTTTACCATATCTATTTCTGCTTATTTCATACTTGCTGAAAGAAACAAATAGTGAGTCAATGTTATTTTGTAAACACTCTGATGGATTTCTCCCTAGCACCATAGGTGCCAATATTATGGAGGGGAATTTCGATATTTCGTTTTCTTTTCAATTTTAGAGTGGCCATCAGAAAACTCATTGATAAAGAATTAAAAAAAAAAAGAAAACACAAATGAGCATATAGAAAATGATACTTTTTACTATTAGTGGACCTATAATCTCTGTGGGAGAAAAAAACCAAAAGCCTTAAAAGCCCGAAAGCAGGTGGCCGCTGAACTGAGGCAAACACTGCCTGGAAAGTAAGACATTAGAAACATGTAGGTGACAGCCCTTCACCTAGAAAATTTTATTTCAGTTGTGTAAATCTAGTGAAAAAAACCCAATAAAATCAGTAACAACTGAAAAAATAGTAACCAGTGTTGTGCTGTAAGAAATTTGGTGAGGTATAACTAATACTAAGAAATTGGGGACTGGATGTTGTAAGGCTCTCAGGATGCCCAATCCAGTGGATCTGTAGTGCTGGTGAGACTGAGGTACTGGGAGTGCTACATACTGTTATCTTGCTAATGACAAGGAGTAACTCAACTGAAATTGGGGAAATTCAACTGAAAAATAAGACACATAGCCTAAATGGTGTATCAAATTAAGCTGATGATAGACACAGTCTCAGTCTTTGTCTTCAAATCAAGACCAAGCATCTTTTGGAGGAAGATATCCTGTAGATCATAGAATCATCTAGATTGGAAAAGACCTCTAAGACCATTGAGTCCAACCATGAACCCATCAGTGACAACTCAACCACTAAACCATGACCCCAAGTGCCACATGCATAAGTCTTTTGAACTATTTTAGGGATGATGATCCCAGCACTTCCCTGGGCAGCCCATTCCAATGCCCGATCACTTATTCTGTGAAGAAATTTTTCCTGATATCCAACCTAAATCTCCCCTGGTGCGACTTTGGGCTGTTTCTTCTCATCCTAGTGAATGTAAGCTTCTAGCCAGACCAGAGTGTATTTGAGTAAAACCTAGTGCTTTGTTACACTTCTGCTAGTTCCTTCAGGCCTTAATATATGTAAATTCTGATCTTTTTAACTGTAACAGGTGCAATATTCCTCAACTAAAGTGTAATTTACCCATAACAATAACTGGTAAGCAGTGCCCATGTTTTTATCTTGAGAGAGAGATTTCCTGTCTTATTCTCTCACATAGCCTGACTGTGGAGTGGGAGTGATAAGCTGAGTGGGTATTTGGCTATTGGCCACAGCTGACCCCCATTTTGAAACATATTGAAGGTCTGAGAAAACCACATGAATTTAGGGGATCCTTCTAAGCCATGATCTTTTAAGGGGTTTGCTGCAAAACTCATGTGCATAGAATGTTTAGTTTGGTGAGATTTCATCTAAATTTAAAACACTTAATATAACATCTACTGAATTAAATAGTATAAAAAATTATGTTGACATTTTAGGTTCAAGGAGAAACAATGTAGGTAGTGATCCTAACAGAGGACTGGCCTAATTCTGAAACTAGCTCGGAACAGGAAAGGTCTAAAGTTCTCCTCGTATTGCAGATCAGCACATGACTATATCCATGTAGGTAGAAGAGTATAACTACAGTCTGTTAACAAGGTGGATGAATTTAATTGAGAAATTGAAATGAAAAATGAGACCATCCTACCTGTATGATGTGGAGACAAATCACATAAACTTGAATATATATATGTGTGGGTTTAGTCTCTCCATTGTCTCTTTGGAAGAGGTGTAAATACACATGGCTATTGTGTTTTATCCAAGTAGAACCAAACCAGCAATGCAACACGGGCAATTTAGATAAGAAAACCTAACCAGAACACAGCTTAATTGGTAGAGTGGTGATCTTACAAACATTCAACAAAAAAATAGCTCAAAACATCAAAGAGAGGTTTGAATGGGATTTTGCTTGGTTAAAGTTAAGTTTTCTTGGTTAAATCTATATGGCTTTTCTGGTAAGTAATCTCAAAAAGTGTTTATGACATGATGTGTTCTGCACTCTGTCCACCTCCTGGGCATTGCAAGCAGCTGAGGAAAACCTTGCCTGGGTATGCCTGGCAGCATATTAACCATACAAAGCTTTCCAGAGTCCTTAGGGAAATAGGCTTCTGCATGTTTTAGAGCATGGCCTTCTGCTTTGCCTAGGGCTTCATGTCTGGGGTTACTACCTAGATAGATGATGACTGTGGAATCAAGCAAAGAGCTTCTTTCAAGTGACAGTCTGGATGTGCTTGTGTGTGTGGGCACCAGATTTTCATCTGTCCAGGCTAGACCTGGGAAGTTTGAAAAATATTAATATAGGGCATGTGACATTACAGGTTATGGACCTAAAATACAGCATATTATGTTCCAATCACAGCTATTCATTTTCACAGTTTTGATACATTAAGCCATGTAAGATGTATGTTGCACTTAGAGGCCTTGTCAGTGTATTTCAAGTTTGCTGGCCTCTAAAAGATAAAAGTAATATGTTGGCCAGTTAATATACATGTGCTATAGAAACTGTAGCAAAAGATATTAATAAATATTGTAAAAAGCAGAGAAAACAGAAGACAGGATTCCAGGTACTGGAAACAATATTAAATATAAAAAAATTATTACTGTGGGCTTGTGGCAATTTTGCCTCTAGATATGCATATATATGGTATGTTTCTAGGACATGTACTCAGTCTCCAGCTTTCAGAAGTGCTAAAATCGAGCAGATTTTTGATATTATATCTGCCAGACCTCAGTGGTCTTTGAAGAAGAGAATTCTTTTTAGCACTGTATCTCTTAGAAAAGGGATAAAGAAGAAATATTCAAACACCTTTAAGTACCTGTCTCAAGAGGGTTGAGCTTAAACCATCATTTAATCTCTGCTATGCAAAGACTAGGGGTCTGACAAAGAATTTTTGTTTGAAGCAAAATCAGTGAATTTGGACTTTTGTTTCTTTTCAGTGAGGACAAAATTAGTCCATTGTGAAAAATAACTCACCTATTTTGAGAGTAAAAAACATCAAGATTGTGGAAGATGTGAAGTTTAGTTGAAACAAAACCAATCTATTCCTGTAAAACTAAAAAGGAATAATTTAAAAGGCAGCATCTCAAGATTCAGGACCATAAATATTGTCTTCATGACCCTTTGTTAACAGAGTTCCTCTTCCCTTTTTCAAATATTATAGCTTCATGTCTTACCACTTTCTTGTGTTTACATAGGTGACATTCAGCATAGTTGGACCCTGCAGTCAGGGATCATTTCACTAACCTGAGTCCCAAAGAGGTGGGGTTTACCTGCTATATTAACCAGAACCCAGTTTCCTAGGGAGAACTTCTCAGTTGCAACTTTTTTTTTTTAAGTAATGTTTCTAGCTTTCATAATGTGACAGCATTTAGCCTTTATTAAAAATCCACCATATAGGCACCATAAAAACATAATGTGCATCAGTATCAGTGTGCTAAAACCCTCTGATATAATGGTGATATGTAGATCTCCTCGTCTGTACCCAAAGACAAAGATTACAGATTGTTCAGGTCTGTAGTACTTTGTGATTGGTGAGCTACTTGGGTATGTTCTTTGATTGCTAACAGTGAGAAGCAGTAGCAGATTGTGCCATATAGCAAAGCAATTGTCAGTTACTGAATGACAATAGTTGCACTGTAGTGGTTGGTTCTTGTGAAGCTCTACAGCCGTTGCCTGATGGATGGCTCCTGGCTCACTGTGTGCCTGGCTGATCAAAGTTCACATGTGGGAAGCCAGCTTGGAGTATGGAGGCAACAACTGTGGCTCCACTGCAGCTGTAGGTAGGGATAGGAAACAAGATAGTATGTGTAACAGATGATTGTCACCAGCAGAATGTGAAATGGATAAAGATTAAGATATAGAGGGAGCTGAGAGACTGGCAAGTCATGCAAAATGTACACTTGCTGAAGTGCTTCAAGTCACAATTTCCACCCTGCCCATCCATCTGGCAAGGTCAGGTATTTACGGCAGATAATTTGAGGAGATGCATTAATTTTGGCTCATTTCATCTGGCTGTTGTGTGGGCATCAATTTCTAAAAACCCTGTTGCAGCTAAACATTTTGAATCCATATCCAGGCAGTGACAGTCTGCCACAGAGGAGGATTTTTAAGGCTCTGTTTACACTGTACGCATTGCAGGCATGCTAGAATATGTAACATAGTGCTTTGTGACCCCCTTAGTCTCTGTGAGAACATGTATACGTGTGTGGTGCAGAACTGTCAAACCAGCTGGACTGTGCTTGTACTCCTCAGGCTCCTTTCTTCCTAACCTGCTTTTAATTTGAAGCTCTTCATGGCTCACTCACCCTCGGTGACCCTCAGTTGCCAAGGATGGGAGTTGTGATAAACCCGGATCCTCCTCTGTAGGATTTTTAAAGCTCCGCAGAGCTTCTGCAGTGTGTTTGTGCTGGTGTGTGGACACATCAGCCCATGCTGGCATGCAGTGTGCTAGTCAATGAACATGTGTTATAACAAAAAGCGAGAAACTTTGTTTTACTGTGGTAATTGTAGCAGCCCCTGGACTGTCAAAATTAGTTCTTCTAAAATCAGTTTTCATATGCTCTACTTCTGCTTGAAGAAGAATATGAGTAAGGCACATACTAGAAAATTCTAATTATAAGATTTATTATTGAACTCTTTGGAACTGAAATATTAAAAACGGTTTTGGTGGACTATTTCAGTTAATTTTAGTTGAGTAAAGCTTAATGTTTTATCTCCTTTTTTCCCTTCTGAAAGCTATTGAGGCTTTTCTAGTTTATTTTTTTTCTTTGATCTTTTTTTGTAATAACATGATAGTCTCACATTTCAATAGAGAAACTGGAACTAAAGTGTACATGAAAAAGTCCATAACAGCTCTCTTGCTGTTTATTTCAACAATCTTAATTAAAGAAAAACCTAATCCTACAACAGACTTGTGATTTGCCTTTTCTTTGAAGCGCAATTAGTTTTCATTCTTATCCCTTGATGTCAGTGAGGGAAAACTATTGGTGGGCGCATCAGTGCTGATGGGGTTCAATTAATACTTTTTTTCCTGAAATGTATCTCACAATAAAACCATGCACACAACACACATGCACACACATACATATAAAAGTAAGCTCTGTATTCATACTGCCTGCAAAGCCATGTCTAAGTCTCTCTTGGCTGCTAGCCAAGGTCTCTAAAAACCCATTAAGGCTATTAGAGAAAATATTTCTCTTCCTTTGTGAGCTGGGTAAATTTCACAGTTATCATTGCAGGAGGAAATGAATTGGGAATATATCTGTCTGGGGATGGTTGGCCCTTCAGTGGGAATTAAGCCAACTCAATGTAAAACAGCAGCTCTGTGAGTCAGTGCACGTACTTGCAGGAGAGAGTCAGTGGATGGCACTGTAATATAACTATTGAGCAAAAAATATCTGAAAATTTTAACTGTTGTCTGGTACTTGTGAATAAATTCATATCTTTGCAATTACAGTCTTTATTGGAAATCAGCTTTTGCTTTAAAAATATATGTAAACCAATATTTCCCGTGTGGTGTGCTTTTCAGATACAGGAAAACTAAGCAATTCATTCCCAAAATGTAGCAGCAGTATGGCATTATATAGTGACCTTGTTGGACCATGCTAACAATATAAAAACATACAATACAAACTCAGGAGATTTACCAAGATATAGGATTTGGCCTATATGCTGTCTTATTCTTCACAACTTTCGCAGTTGGAATTACCAGTTCAGGGGAGGTTCTTGATCGGTGTGGAAATTGGAAGCAGCAGAATTTCTGGTTTTGTGAGCTTAGGTAAGTACAACTTACAGAGTCTGCCATTTCAAAGTGCACAAGAGAATAGAGTTGCTTTTATTTATTTTTTTTTTTAAATAACACTTTTCAAATGCTGTGAAACCTTGAGTTTCTGGAACTCACATATAAAATATATGGTGGAGTGGAAGAAGTATAGCAACACAAGATAAACCTTTAACATTGTGCTTTGTCACACAAAACATTTTTATCTATCAAGTGAAACAAGTGATATATATTTCCCAACCTCTTTCTAGTAATTTTATGAGTGACTTGGAAAAGGAACTGTATTTCTTTCCCCACATCATGTACTTTTTCTGAAAGAATCTAGTTATTTATCTTCTTTTTTTTTTTTAACTCCTTTAAATCCTGGTCTGTTTTCTGCATCTGTTTGTCTTCCTGGTTACTAGTAACTAGCAATGGTGTGTGCAGAACTTTTTTGCTATTGCTTTTAGGTGCTGCAAGTAAACAAAATTATGCAGATCATTTCAAATTATATCCTGTTCACCCTCTTATCCTGTAAGGTTTTTCAAACCTAAACTATGACAATTTCTTAGAGGGACTTGCATGTTCTCCAAGTTTCTCTCACAGACCCTCAGCTGCACAGGACTCAAAGGAATAAGACAATGGCAATTGAGCGGAAGTGAAGCCCTCAAAATTTACATTTTAAAACGTAAATGGGTCTTTCCAAAGAGCACATATGTTTTTGTAAGCTCTATTATAAAACTACCTGTTTAATCTAGGTCTGATAGCAAGATTTTGGCTGGTATGAAACCTCTCTTTTTCTTCAAAAGTGTAGATATAACAGCTAGAGGTAATGAAATTAAATGTGTGAACCACTTAAAAAGAAAAAGTAGCCATAGGTATAACTTTTGCAATTGCCAAGGTAATCCTTCATAGGATATTTGCTCTGAATGTCTTGTCTTTTTTTCTCTGCCTCTATTTTATCTGAGGTTTTTTCCCTTTATGTTTGGAGTTTACTGTTGAACTCATTAAAAAACAGTTTTCTAAACAATTGATGTATCCTTTAAAACAAAACATTTTATTATTTAGGCTTGTTTTTTTCTCAGTGGTTCACTGATCTATTAAGTGCAGGCTGTTTTTTCAACCTATACTTTTAAAAGTTGTAGTAAACCAGTGATAATTTCAACAGAAGTAAGTCACTAATGCTAACTCTTGGAGTCTTCTTTTAAGCCTCATGTTACCTGGTTGGGTTTTTTTGTTTGTTTGTTTTGTTTTGTTTTGTTTTTAATTCTTCATTATGGAAGTTAAGAAATGCAATGAGAGTTTTTTTAGAAAAAGGAAAAAATTTCAAAAAAAAAAAAATCTCCCAACCTGGATGCCCAGGAGTTAAAGCTCATGATCATGAATAAGCCTAGCTCAGAAATCAGACACCAGGAGAAACAGAATTGTTACTATGTCTTAATATGTCATGACTTTTAAGCTATCACGTGATTCTGAGGCTAGTCATACATAGTTTTTTGAACACTGTGGATTGATAATATGTCTTCTAAAAGAAACCAAGTAGCTATGAGGCAATGTACTATCATGGATCAAAAAGTAGGTGATAGGCAGGAGACAAAGTAGGAAAAAATGGTCCATTTTCATCATAGCAAAAAGTAAATAGCCACAAGTTTGCATACTAGGTCTCTTGTTGCATAGTTTCTTTATTGGTTATCTGGAAAGAGGAAGGAGAAATGAGGCAGCAACACCATGTTACTGGTAGATAATCTCTTTGTAGGTTACTTGTTAATCAAGTCCAGAGAAACCTTAAGGAATTTCAGATGGACTCAGACTTGGTAGTTGTAAGGTACATTCTTTCTGAAGAAATAAAGAAAAAATTTGAATTAATCAAATATGCAGTCATTCTATCAGCCAGCAGTGTGGTGTTCTATAAAATTTACTGGGCATCAATGGAAAGTCCATCCTGGGAAAAAAGTATTGCAGAATTGAACAGGCCCAGATAAAAGCAGAGAGAAAGGCCTAGTGACAACAATGCATCTAAAGTGATCGTTTACCTGAGGACTCAGTTGAAAGTGGGAGTCATAATTTATATGGTTGAGAGAAAAAAACTCCAAACCTGAAAAAAACCCCAACAAACAAACAAAGAAACAAGCAGACTACAGTTTCTCTCATTTCTTAAAAACAAAGAAGTACTTCCCAAAAGATGCCTATATAAACTTCAGAACTCATTGACTCTGGATGAAGGTGAAATCAAGAATTTTGCAAGCATCAGAGAGGGAAGGGGCATTTATATGGATAACAAGAATATGCAGAGTTATGATAGTAATGCTAAAAAAGAGTATTTAAAGGGATAAAACCCCTCATGCATCAGGGTTTAAGGGAATCTCTAACTAAAGGGATTAGGATGAGATCTTTGAGAGAGACAGATTATCCTGCATCTGTGGGGATCTTGTATCTTTCACCAAAACATCTGTTGCTGGCTTCTACTGGAGACAGTGTATTAGGGCCAGTGGGTGACAAGTTTGACACAGAATGGCAAGTCCTGTTTTCAGGTGGGAATTTAGTGTACAGTGCCTGTATTTGTGTTTTATTTCCACTAGAGCAGGCTTTGTCTTCTGTTTATTTGCATTAAGATTTTGTATTAGGTCAGGCTCATGTTTCTGATGGTACAAGGTATGTTTGAAATCATCACAATGATGCCAGCTAGCGGGCACCATGCAGCTTCTGAGAAATCATGAATGTGGTATCCAAACAGGGGGGTGTTTCTCAGTCTGTTCTCCTATTTCTCCCCATCTGAAAAGGAAAATTAGTTCTACGTTGTGTCTGTGTCCAGCCCAGGCACTTTAGAAGAGTAGCTTTGAGTAGGTTCCAGTATTTTGATTTCTTCTCTGTGTCTTGAAAAGTCAAGTACAACTTCAAAACCCAGTATCAAGAGGGTGTTCTAAAAGTTTTCCCATCTCTTATATTACATTCAGTCAGCTTTTCTGACTACAGAATATATCTGTCAGCATTCTGCGTCTATGCCCCTAATTCTATCACAAAATTAATTTAATTTTTATTGCTACTTCATTTGCCAGTGATCCTTTACTTTTGTATTTTCTATCTTTAAGAGTATTTTGTGATAATTTCTGATTCATTCTTTTTAAATTGACCTTTAACTTTAATGTCTTTTTCTTAAATGCTAAGACTCCTGTATTTCAAGGATTTCATTTGGCCCATGTGTCAGTAAGACTTGATTTTGGCTGCAAAATCATAAGAAATTTTTGAAATTCCACATGAGAGTTAAATAAGGGTGCAACCATTTGCTGCATCACATTTTTCATGCAATCATATAACAAAGTAAGTTAGTATTGACCAGGTAAGTTTTCTGTTTCCTGGATTTCATTAGACTTTGGAGTGTTGAGATTCTCTGTGTTATGTGAATTAATTCTAAAGGTGTCATACCTAATGCCCAAGATAATTGTGCTAATTAGGCTTTTCATGAATGACAGATAACATCTTATCCCTATGACATAAGATCCTCAGATACTGTCGCAGTCTGTGATTTCTGAAGCATGTATACACATCTAAACTGCCTGGGTCTTCAATGTGGTTTTTTTGTCTCACCTGCTTTAAGCTTTTTTGACTCAGAAACCCAGTATTAACCATTGTTAACTTAGTCCCATTTTATTTTTAATTTTCTTCTTCCCAAAACCACAATAGCTCTAGTTTAAACATAAATATCCTCCCTTCTTTTCATTTAAATGAAACTGACTAATGTGCATGACATAATTTCAACAATTTGCATAAGTGCATTTACAGATGAATTTGTATATTAACTGCCTTGTATGTTTTACAGTGGCAAAATTAATACAATTGAAAATTAGTTTCACTTTTAAATCTATTTTGGCTCAGTGGTAAATTCAGGCATTGCAGTTTGCCTGGCTGTTTCACTGGGGTATGTGACCTTTAAGCTCTATTAACATTGAGTTGAATACTCAGTCAGTAGTTGATAGTAAGATTTTAGGGTTATGAAGACTGATTTGCTATGGATTAAATGGTAAGTATTACTTATATTATTGATACAAATAGTTTTTGGAAATACTTGACTTCTTCTGAGAAAGCCTGTTCAAACCTGTCTTCTCTTCCTGGGTCTTTCAGGTGTTTCATGAAACCAGGTAACATGTCAGTAGAGTGTGTTTAAAAATGGCAGAGTGATTTCACCAAAATAGAAGCAACTTCAAAATTTTGACCTTTAACATGATATAAGATAGAGCAACTTTTATCTGATTCTTTCCATCTGTGGAAATCAATGTAGACTGATGCAATAGCCGCAGCAAAATTATGCAGGCCTAACATGTTCTTTTCTCATCCTTATCTTTCTTTTTGCAATAAACTTGATAATATCTGTGATTTAGTATTTTTCTTCTTTTTTTTTTATTTCTTTTACTGTTCTGCAGTTTCAGAACCTCTTGCAGTGTTAGGAAGCTGCAGAATAATAACTTAAAAATTGAGTTAAACTACCCAATTTTAATTTTTTATAGGAAAAAAATGGGAGCGGTGTAAAAGAATGCCCAAAATTTAATACTACTTTTCCTGTAGAGGAGTAGTAAAGCCATCTCAATGGTAGGCATCATTGGATGGCAGGTACTGCACAGTAGGTATAGGTATTCCATATCCCACTGAACACTCTCAGAGCTATGTGCAGTCTCTCTTGTATCATTCGTATGGCAGATACTATGGCAGATATATTTCTCATGTAATTGTTGTAAAAATGTGCTCTTCTAGCAGTGAAGGCCTAATCATCTTGTAATATGTCAAAGCTAGTTAACAGCTTTGTAGTTGAAGAGAAGTTGATTTACTTCTCTGGAAGTAAATTAAATCAACTTTTCTGTAACAGCTTATTTTAATTAAGTAATACCTGAACTGATATCACTGAGAACCAAAGGGAAAATAATATGGAACCACTTCCCTCAACCCAAAGGTTAGATAAAGAATGGCAGTTCTTTCGAACTTAGGAGATGTGGAAGGGTGGAGATGTAGAAAGTGACATACAGTGTGTGGATGTTAGATGTTAAAATGCGTATCTGACAGTAAACAGCAGTTAGCTACCCTTTAAAGTTACTCATATCCTAGTTTATAAAGATAGTATTTGAAGAGGCCTACCCTGTCATCATTGTCTTTGCTGGGACCATGTTCTGACTTGTGGAACAACCTTTTGATAACAGGGGCTGGCTTATTTTAATAAAGATACATGTTTCTGTGTTCCCTCAGAGAGGCCAGCACACCTGTCAGTTACAGTAGCATCATCTTCACTAAACTCCAGCTTTGAGCATACTCAGGCAGCTCAGGAAAAACACAGCTAGTTGAGAAAATCCGGGTCACAAATGCCAATGTAATAGTACTTCACTTGGCAGACACTTGTTTTGAATATAATCTTCCAACAGCTCTGTGATCCTGGCCCTTCTGGAGTTCAGGAGCTCTGGGCATGCTGAAAGAACAGGAAGTCCTTTACCCTCAGTTCATTGTTCACAGTGCTGTTATCATGCCTGGTTTTCCAGTGCAGATGGATGATGATTTTTGGCCCTAACCACTGTTCTACAGTTCTGTCCTATCCTCGTTACTCCTGAAGTAAGTGCCAGATTATCTCTGTTCCACTTTGCTGTTTCTGCCTCAAGTCTCCCTACCCTGATTTTTCTGGTGTTGGTGAAAAAAAAAAGTCTTGTATTACTACTTTCTTCTTCCTTGGTACCTTATGTTGTCCAGCCTGTGACTAATTAAAAACAAGATATTTTCTATATGTGTTTTTAAACACTGTGTGTTTAGGTTGACAATGGTTTAATTGAAGTTTTTGTGCTTTGAAATAGCACTAATGACTCACAGAAGAAAGAACAAAGACACATTTCCAGGTACCAGTATTTCCAAAAACTAAAATCTCTTATTCAGAACAAAATCATGATTGTTCTCTATGGGATTAGTAGCCCAGCCTTTGGCCTGTCTCTACTTCTCAACTTTCTCAGGTGAGAGCCCCTGTTCATAGTTCCTTGCTGTAAGGACAACCATCTTTTCACCTGGCTTGTTTCCACTAATGAAAACCAAAAACTATAAAGAGCTCTCCAAAGCCAACATGAAGACTTAACCTTCTAGGAAAGGTCCAGCCTAAGGGAAACTGTTTTAAATCTGGAGCTGTTTTTACTGTGATGAGCACGCTTAAGTCATATCATGGGTTACCCATTGCTGGTATCAAATGAGTTGGCTGCAAACGACCCTGTCAGTGGGACAAAACAGTTTGCTCAGTGAGGCATGCTAATTCTTCTGCTATGCCTGTGGAGCAGTTCTTCCTTTTATTGCACCAGATGCAAACAAATTTGGAGCTTGCTCAATGCTCTCTTAACATGTTGCCAGTTGTGTTGTGTGGATATGCTTTTCATCATCTTGGAAATGAGCACCTTTCTGAGCAACGTCCCTTCTTACTTATAAATATCTTTTCTGTAACTGCCTGTGGCCTCCTCTGCTAGGTGCAGAATTTCCTTGATTTTCCTGTGAAGTTGAAACGACTTGTGATTTTTCTTGAGGTGTGGTGCTTCAATTACAAAACCATAAACTAAGTGAGAGCCTTAATTATAATGGAAAACAGATTAGAATATTGTCATCTGCCTTGCTGAGGAGCCATGCAAAGATTAAAAAGCCAGTAGCCTAAATTTATGTTATTTGTATTTCTGTGAGTCAAACCTCAATCATGTAAAACAGCCAGTAGGCCTGTATTAATGGGAGAGGCCAAGAGAACTGAATCTCAAAGGGCTGTTGCCCTCAGGACATGGTACATTATGATAATGTGATGAAGAATAATTACCAAATGTGAAATATATATTGTCAAACATGAGAGCAAGCTATTCCTAACTGAAAATGAGGATATGAGAAAGATAGTGAACGCCAGTCAGCCCAGGCTAGGTTTCTAAAGCCACCTCCACTAGAACTGGCTGTTGAGGTACTGAATTGTCCTTCAGTTCTTGCAGGTTGAGATAGATCAGTGGGGTGGAGTAAGCTTGTATTGAATCCAAATCTTCAGAAATCATAGTTTTATATATATGGCAGAGATAATAATAGAACTCCTGACAATGACCATTGTAATGATAAAGCCCATTGAATCCCAGTGATGACAAAATTGTAGGACTTTGCCAAATGGTATTAAAAAGTTCTGCAAAATTGGAATGGAAGTATTTATATACATATGTGCTATTGATGTTGGTTATTTCTGACAAAATATGTCAATGCTTCCTTTCTCTTCTTTCTAAGTGTGGTAGGATTTTTTTCAGTAACTCATTTCATGGCTGTTGTGCATGAGGTTGTCTGCATTAATATTATGTTTGTCATATGCAGGGTGGGACACAGAGTGTCACCAGTCCTCAGGCAGCTTCTCTCTTCATATTTGTGTGGTGTCAGACAGTAGTATTGTATCCATGCCCTCCTTTACCTGCCATCTGTCTTCAGGAAAAAACACGCTGTGTGTTTTTTCTTGATTTTTTCTTGATTCTTCAGTCATAACAATAGCCTTCTCCATGATGTGGTGTAAGTGTAGTGAAGAGCAGGGCAACCTTGCAAACTTGTGACTTCAGTCGAAAGGACATAGGTGTCCACAGGGGTGTAACCATAAATATGTAGCCAGCTAGACTGAGTTCAGTGGCATTATTTTCATGCTTCAAGTTATATTTGAATTGTTTTGCTGGATCAAGCCTTTATAATCGATATTTGTACAAATTCTGAGCGATATCTGTCTATAATTCAGGTACGACAATAATTCAGAACAGAAGCAAGCACAGTTAAGTTGCTGTGGAGGTCATGGACCAAAACCTGCTTGCGACAATGAGACAAAATTGATTTTTAATTAATTTTCTGTCTTGGGAGAGAAGAGTGATTTAGGAATTGAATATAATCAACTATAGACCAAAACTGTTAGCAAATTTGTGACATGTATTTTGTGCCATCATTTGCTAAATAACATGCACATGAAATAACTTCCCCTTAAGGTATCATCCGGTTTAGGTATTATATTGTTGGTATTCTCACAGCTCTCAAAGCTGATAGCTTTATGTCTCATTTTATATAATGTCTGTACCTACACATTACTACTGCATTGTAGGATGGAATTCTTGGCCCATTTTAAAGATGGCAAGCTAGTGTTCAGGTTATCAAATAAGTCATCTCTGGAAGAGAAGACTCCTGACTCTATGCTTCAGAATAGCATTCAATGTACTGCTTACTCTGCTTCTTTGCCTATCTGGCAAATAAACATCAATATATCAGTGAGAGAGCTTCTTTCTGTTATTAAACTAATTAGTTTCTCATTAGCCTTGATGCAAGTTCAGCATCTTGTAAGAGTTTTTGCAAGTCACCTAAGGAACCATTTTAATAGTTTGGGAATCTTACCACTGAAGAAAAATACAAAAATACATATCAATACTTTTAAAATCTAGTGATTAATTGGATTGCCCAAAAATATGGATCACAGGCTAGATGTGTAAAATAATGGAACAGTCAAAGTAAATTGGCAGTCCTGAAAAATACTGCCTTTTTGTAAGCAAGAAACAGAAATATTTAGTGTAAAGAAATAACAATAAGCCTTAAATTTGCTATTCATTTTTGTATATGATATGCAAATCCAACAAAAAAATGAGATTTTCAAATACTCTATCAAGTAGACATGTCTTTTTCCTCCACCCACTTTTATGTATTTTCTTTACAAATCCTGTATGACTTACAGCTAAAAAAAGGTTAGATAGTAAATACTAAAAATTTTTCCTCTGTTTCTCTTGAATTTTGTAGGAGGTTAAAGCTGAGTAAGGAATTTACTTGATCCAGTCTCCACTTCCTGCTGGGATACAGATTAATTTCTAGAGTCATGTTGTAGATATAGTATTTAATTTTGTTTTTCAAAAGTTGAATGGGAAATAGAGCTTTTCTGTTTCAAAGTCTTCTAAATGTTATCATACAGCTGACAGAGGTAGATGTTGAATAAAAACATCAGGAATCATGAAATTTTGTCCACAAACCTCTTGCTCTGTAAGGAAGAATTGTAAAGCAACAGTTGCATTACATACTTTGGTCTGAAACCAGCTCTGTCTCAATTTGCCTTTAGGCCAATGTTAATTGCTGAAAAGCCAAATGGTAGGAACAGGTTTTCAGAGTGCAGTACTGCTTAAAAATAAATGCACTAAGAAAACAAGATAAATACCCAGTGCTAAGAAATGATGATTCTCTAGATTTCCTGAGTCAAGCAATATTTATCAGGTGCATTGATTTAACTAGCGGCTATTGGCAGTTACAAATGGATGATGACAGGAAACAAAAAACCACCTTCATTTGCCATAAGGGGGCTTTTCATTTTAATGTAATGCCTCTTGGAATTACCAGTGTCCCGACTACATTTCAAAGATTAATGAACATCATCCTGTCAGGTTTAATATATCATATTTCTCTGGTATGCTTGGACAGGATACTGTTCTTCTAGATTTTCAGAGTTTTTAATGACATGAGATTTTTTTTAAGACATAAGTTCTGAAAGGAACTAAACATTTAGGAGTTTAAAAGAGAGCTTTCATTCAAATCTGGATACATAATAAATACTATAAAATTAATAAAATAAATACTAAACACTAAATACTAATTATAAATACTATAAAATGTCTGTGGAAAATAAAAGCATCTTAAAATGCTGTAGGATCATGCAGAAAGTTGCATATAGCTGTGTGCTGTTACCCTGGAAGTGGTACTATACTGTATAAATGCAAGGAAGTAACAAAATAACTCTTAGATATCAGGAATCATTTAACAACCTCTCTAAGTCTCATGAGTTTCTTAGAAAAGTGAGGCTGAATCAGGAAAATGTGAATTTGAAGAATATAACACAGTAGATTCAAAAACTGATATTAAAGCTGACATTAATAAAATCAAGTTGAAAAGTTAGTAATCTAAAGATATAATTATTTAAGCTTACATTTATTTTGTTTCAATGAGTTTACTTGATTAAGCTCAGAATACCCACAACCACAATTTTTTATATAAACCACATTATTTATGCCATTATAATGAAACAGCATTAAGGATGCACTCTTATAAAAAAAGAATAATTTTCTTTTTCTGGAAAAAGATCCATGAGTTGTACTGTAAATGCCAGTAACCAATACTTATTTTTTGAGACACATGAAGCATATTCGAAAATGAGAAAAATTAAATAACTTTATGTATTATATTTTTTGTCCATTATTCAATATTTATTAATATTTATTAGACTTTATTATACAAGCACATTTTTATTTCTTTTACAGTAGGGAACATCTTGATTTTTGAGGTGAAATAAGATTTTTCCTGAATTCTTATGTATCAGAGGCCTCATTCATAAATTCTTTCAGCAATGGAGAACCTCACAGTATGCACAAAATTTGATTTTAGAAAAACAATTTCCAGTGGATGGATAGCTTTCCAGAATTATTATAATAAATATAAAAATGCTTGTGGTATATATGTGTTAATTGAATTAATGTGAATGTTCCATTAACTTTCTGTAACCCATAAACAAAAGATTCTATGGAAAACAGGAAATATATATGCAACTTGGAATTAAAATTAGTCTTCACATAATGTTAATGTTTTGTTTCAGAGTGAATTTTTGTGCCAAAGGTGCAAAAAGAACCACTGATGCTGTCTTCTTTTTATTTGTGCAAATATATAGCTACTGATCTTTTAAAATTCTTCGACACAATCTTAACAAATTCCAAAATGCAGAATAATGCACATGGGTTACGGCAGCAGTGGAAACTAGGTGCCTAGTTTTAGGAAAAATGAAACACTAGCAAATACCAATAAGTGTGGTGAAATATTCATCACTAGATTTTTAGATCAAGGTCAGATTTTATTAAAAACAGCTTTCATTCAACCACAAGTTACCAGTCTTGAAGCAGAAATGTTTCTGTGACAGTGTATATTCTCTGTTATGTAATACAGGATCAATGTGACTCCTGATCTTAAATCTATGGATAATTCCTTTGCTTTGATTAGCAGAATAAAAATGTCCAGATGGATTAATAGTTTTAATTAGTCTCTCTAGTTTTTCATGTTGGTCTTCATGACAGTGACATCTTGGACTGATTGTTTAATTTTGGCAGCTAAAATTTTTGTGTAAAATAAATCAGAAAACCTCTTTATCAGCTAGAAATCATTTGTTTTGAAGTCTAAATGTGTTGGATTTTTTTATTTTGTTTTTGTTAAAAATATTGTGCTATCAGAAAACAAAAATAATCTGTGATCGGGACATTTAATACAGCTGAAACTAAACAGTCAGCTGTGTTTCATATCAAAACTCTTGAAATACCTACTTTATTTTAAACTTCTGAAATTGCTTAGGGAATGTTTTAGTTACTAAAAAAGCCTGACAAAGAATTCTCAACTTGAACAAGGTGTTTTGTGAGCTATATGAGACAAATTTTTTGTCCTTTGGCCACGGCACCGTGCCTTAATTAAGCAGCAATGCAAAGTACAATAAGATTGAAGCAGAGATGTTCAGGGTGTGTAGCACATGGGACTACACACCTTTTTTGGGTGCAAAAACACTTGGTCCTTATTTCTTTTTACGTGCACTGATTTTTAAGGAGAGTCTTCAGAATTTCCACATTGAATTCCACTTCCACATTAGCTGTTGGAAATGTAATGGGTTAAGATGGACAAGAAAGAGGAATCTGATAGTGAATATTCATAAATTCAGTATCTTTGGATTAGAGAAAAGCCTAATGCATCAAAATGGGCTTTCATTTCTACAGTAATTTTTGAAAAAAGCCCTACACCTTCATAACAGCACAGCTTTTAATTAGACATACTGCAATATCTGGCATCATTATTTGGGTATCTCAGAGTCTTCACAAATTTCTGAAAATAGCTTTTAAATGTAAATTATTACTTCTGCCATGTAAGACATGCTTTGCAAGGTGCAAATACCAGTTTTTTATTCTATTCCAGAGTTATCCAGGAGATTCTCCACAATCACATGCTTCCTGAGAGGTATATCAGCTCTGGCCTTCATGCTTAGCCATGCCTTATTCACATCTAGTCTATGTACGTAGTACTATTAGCTGTGATATTAGCAGTGAGCCCCTTCCCTCTGCTGTGATGCTGTGGTGTTTCTCGACATTGCGCTACTTATCATGCCAGCTGCAAAAATCATTTCATGCTGTGACTGGGTAATATTGCCTCCAAGAGGCTTAAGTCCTGTTCTCAGCCCTTCCTTAGTTTTCCTATATGGCCACAGGCAAATCTTGATCTGGTCTCTCTGAGGTGTAAAAAAGGGGTTAAACTTTAGACATCTGTCACCTCAAAAGTGTAATGAAGCAGAGGAGGAAATTGAGTCTTCCACTTGTTCTGTCCTTTGCTTCTCTCTTGCTAGAAAATATTTGTACCTTTTATCTAGAAAGATGAGGTCATCTGCTCATGTTTCTCAACTAACTTGTTAAAAATCTCCTGTGTAGATCACTGATTGTTTCTAACTTTTGTGCCTTGAGCCAGTATATTCTTCTGGTGTCTTACTCAGCCCGTTGCAGCTTTAGTCATTATTATCAACTCTCTCAGTGGTGTGCTGAGATGTTGAAGACCAAATTTTATGAAACTAATTTTATCAGACTTTATTGTGTCCTCTAGTTTCTTAAAAATAAACAAATCTTGAAAAGTATTAGACTACAACTTTGGTTTGTTTCCTGGACTGTTTTTGAAGATGTCTTTCTCTTCTGCAGAGTTTTTTGAGATTTCAGATTTGGGCCACTTTAAAATGTTCGGTAGGTTTATGTATGGCTTTTTAATGGTGAGAATTTTTTTTTCTTTTTTAATACCAGTAATGTTTGCCAACTGGACAGAAGGAGGCCTGCTTTCAAATCCCTTTCTTGATATTTCCGTACTTTGGCATGTACCTATTTGGGTTGCATGTGTGTTAGAACTGTTGTGCTCTGCCTATGCAATTAAACAGCAAAATGATGAGTTTCACTGAAAGATGAGTGGGAGGCCTTCTTGGAGGACAAAAGGCAACAAGCCCAAGGTGAAACATGATAGAGTCCAAGCAGATGTAAGGACAATGTTTTTCACCATGAGTTCGGTCAAGCATTGGAACAAGTTGCTTAGGGAGGCTGGGCAAACTCTGTGCTTGGCATTTTCAAAACCCAACTGGATATTGTTCTGAGTAACCTGTTCTGACCTCAGAGCTGATCCTGCTTGGAGCAGAAGGCTGAGCCAGACATCTCCTCAGGTCTCTTCTATATAATGGATAAGCAGTTATCCAGTCCATTAATACATACATTTCTTACAGAATTGGGAACTGTTAACAGTTCTCTAAGTTCTCACACCTTTTCATCATATAGTGACTAATCTAAACATTTAGGTACTCACTTAGATTTTCTATAAAGTTTTGAAAATATACTAAGCAAAGTTCCTTTCCCTTTGAGGCCCCTTTTACACAGAAAGCTGTATTAAAAACTAAACCAGAAATACACATATCAGGAAATACTCTGTTTAGGGTCTTGGCCCATATAAGGCAAACAGAATGTTCTCCGATTTATCTCAGAATGCAAAACAACATTTTTATGCAAGTTCAGAAACTGCAGTAAATAATATGTGGCTAGGAGTTAAGTATATTAATTACATAGATCTATACTGTGTACATTGCTGTGTGCCTAATATTAATAGTGACTGGAGTGAATACACATATGTATGTATAAGTAGCTCTAATTAATTTTCAATATGTGACTGTGTGCATTTGCTTGCTGTATGCCTGTTCAGTGAGCAGCCTCATTTGCTCATGGAATTGACATTATAACATTCTGCTTTCAAATGCATTATCCATCCTGAACAGAACGTGAACAACATAGAAACCTAAGAAAATGATTCTTCCCTGAAAGATAATGCCACATAATTGAGTCTCTGTATAGGTTGTTTGGAGACAGTAAGAAAGAAATGTAAAACAGGATCCCTGAAACTGGTACAGCTTGTAAAATCTTGTTAAACCATGTTAAAAAAATACATTAATGCCCCCATTAGAAGCTGCAGTTTATTTATTGCATCCTATTCTTTAGCCCTAGTAGACATAGCCTATTTTTTTTTTTAATCTTTCATCCGTCCTTCTCCCTCCCCTTTGAAAGTACACTCATTGAACTCTTGGCAATTAGTGTAATTGAAATTTATTGACAATGCGACCGTCTGCTGAAGCTTCATTGTTCCAAGCGCTTAGTGCACAGCGCTATTGAGCAATGCCATGGCAGTGTCAGACAGCTCATACCTTGCTCAATTATATCAATGGACCAGTGACTGCCAAAGGTTCCTCTGGGGGTACGAATGTTACTTAGTGATAAGAGCCTTTCGAAACAGAATCCCTGGGCCCCATCTCTAGTGGGAGATGGAAATGAAATATGTATTTCTCTGCTGTGGAAAATTAATGTAATTGGCTCCCTTAAAAGGCTTTGACAAGTTGACCTGTTTGAAATCTGAGGAGGGCTTATATTGCAGTATCATATTATCTCCAACGTAAAACCCCTCCTTTGGTGGCAGTGACAGTGGGATAAAATGGAATTTGGATAGTAATATTAAACTTCAGCTCTATTGAAGACGTTCATATGTTTTTGCATTTATAGCTGTAAGATGGGGGTCTTACAGAAATCCTACCTTTTTTGTATTGCCATCTAATATTTTTGTTTTGATTTATACTAGCGTAGGACAGAAAACTATATGTGAGTAAGATCTCTATACTTAGGTTTTCCACTAAAAGGTCTATTGATGGAAATGTAAATAATATGTCAAATGAGAACATTTGATTCAGGCTAATTCTGAAATCAGATTTGAACTCTCAGAAAAATTAATCAATATAGTCCTTACATGCATAAACATTTACACACCAAAAATAAATAAGAAGTTTTCACAGCAGTCAAAGAACAAAGCTGAATATCCAGATATGCATTTTGTCTTGTGTTTGAATATAGATGCATACAACAGTTTTTTCTTTTGTTGGAATTAAACTACCATGATAGAACAGGAGACATTTACAATGGAACATATTCTGCCTGGCTTAAATATCACATATTTCTACTAAAAGCACTGTAACAGTGTATTTGAAAATTAGTCAGAGTTCAACTTATGCTTTTTTCATTTTTTTTCAGATATCATTACTTGACATTTTATTTAATGGGATATTAAAAAAGGAAGAAGTTTGAAATGGGAACCTCCACATATAAGTACAGAATTTTATCAAATTATTATTTATTTGCCCTTTTTTTCAAAATCAGAGCAAAATCTGTTGTTGGTAGGAGATGGGGGAGTGATTATTCACATTGTAAATATTTGCATTACAGTTGTTTTTACTCTTCAGCCCACAGATGAAGATCTCTTATTCATGAGTGTTCAGGGAATATAGAATTCTGGTTCTCATATATGGGGGTTTTGTGCTGTAAAATCCTCTTTTGTCACTGGAAAAGATTCACCAGTAGTGAGAAGAAGCATCACTGGAAAACTGATGTACTTGAAGTGGAACAATCTTGTAAAACAGAAGGGAAGTGATAGTTTAATTGAGGTAAAAAAACCTGCAGCAGAGATAAAGAGGTTAATTAGTTGTTATTGTTCTTTCAAAAGAAGAATAAAAACAACAACAACAAGAAGAAAATTCAGATAAAACAATTCTCCTTAGTCTCCTTTGTCTTTTCTGGAGGCAGAACTTGGTGATTACTTTGAGATGGGAATTGCTTCTTCTGAGTCTATCCCTGCTTCTTTGCTAATCATTGCTTCCTGCATAGGAGGAGCACCTTCCCTGGATTCAGTTTGGATGCCACCAAAATCTCTCGAGAATATCTTTCAAGATGTAGAGTACTGTTAAATCAGATTTAAAACCTGTATCCAGGATTGGGTCTCAGACCTAGAAAAATCCTACTTTTCTTCCAAATTACTATTGCTCAGATTATTGCTGCTCAGAACTTGCTAATGGTTGAACTGACACATTTCTAGTGTTAAAAGCTCTAGAAAGAGTTCTAGACCTAAGTAGCATATAATTTAGCCCACCAAATATAAAATACTTCAACATACTTCAGAAGTGCCCAGTCACACAAAACTTCAGTGAGTCCAATACTTCAACAGTGTCCAGAGTCAGTTAACTCTTATTTTTGAAATAAGTCAAGGGGAAAGAATTCAAGAGTTTAAGAATTAAATTGTCAATCTTTGAATGCAGATGCTTTAAGTGAATTTGTTTAAATGAGGAAATAATGATTTAAATTTTTTTATTATTTAATATTACCACTGTTATTACTATTTAGTATTATCACAAAATACATTTGTATTGAGTTAACTGGAAGTCTACCTTGATAAACTAGAGTTTTGTACAGTGTCTCTGAATCTTATACTGAGTGATTTCTTTACGTGGTTGTCCCCTCCTGATTGCTGTATGGTAAACTAGTTGGCAAAGGACTAATCCTTTATATCTCAAAGACAAGACATAATCAAAGCTCAAGCATCAAGCCTATCCTACAGATCTTCCAACCGTGATCATATTTCTTCTGTTTCTCTGCAAGAGAATTTTGCAGAAGATAAATATATATAGTACTGGATTATTTATATAACTTGAAATAATTTCCTTTAATCTCATTAAACTTCAGTGAATGTTGTACATGTGATGGGTTTAAAGCTTTCATCCTAACTTCATAAAAGCACTTTCAGAGCCTGTACTAGAGAACGATCATTCTGAATTGCTACTAACTAATGAAAGCATGCAATTATTTTAAATGTTCCTCCAAGGGATTTGCTTGGTAAAGTATTTTAAATTCATATATAAAAAATTAATGACAATATGAGTTCAACTTCCTCTGCATCGGGCTGACTGCAATCATTACATAGAGAAAATTATTCAGATATCTTTATTAAAAGTATAACATTGAGATGCACACTTTTCTGTACATCATAGATTGCTCTTCTAGATTTCATAATATTGCCATGCAATGAATATACTTTGCTCAATTCTTGTTTAGTCTGTCCTTGGTCTTAGGAACATAAATCATTGCTTTTCTTCCTTGCATTCTGCATACTGGTAATCTTAACAAGATTAGGCACCTTTCTAGCACCTTTAGATGCTATATAATAGGCTTGAAAGTATTTTTAAGGTACCATTATTTTTTTAATTCTGTCACTGCTGCATAGTAAGTTATTTTAGGCATTTTGTGGATTAATTAAAATGTCCACGGAATTATCATCTCAGGAAATGTGTAGATGGGGGGAAAAAGGAGAGAGAGAGTGAGCTGAAACAAATATGAAACTCTTGTACACGAGTACATGTACATCTGGAGGGAAAAACAGATCCCCATAGCTCCAAACCTGGTTACATCTTTTCTAAAACCTCATAAATTTCTGCTTAGCAGTCCAGCTGGTTAGAATTTTAAAAGACTATCAAATAGATACTCATCTTGATAAAACAATTATGTTGTCAGTTCCCTTGATCAGCATGAGCTTGACAAAGCATGCTCTAAACTTGTAATTCTAGCCTAGAGCTCACAAAACTTGAAGAGGTCATCTATGGAAAGGAATGAATTATCTGAAGATAGGGGTTTTCATGAATTGTTCCTTAGCACCAAATCTTGGCCTGCAGTTATTTGAAAGTTGGGTGGTACCAGCCCTGGGGTGGAAAGAGAGAAGAATATTTAGGCAGTGAATGTATTTTCACTCCCAGATGACAGCTCCATACCATAACTGTCAGCCGTGACATCTATCTTAGGAGCATAGTACTTTTCAAGTTCTTCTGTGTCTGTCATTCAACTATGGACATGCTGTGTAAAAGCCTGGCCTGGCAGACAAAACTCTTGCTGCCTGGATTTCATGCCCTCCACGTGGAGTGGGGGAGAGGCTCTTTTTGCCATGTGTATTCCTTTCTGCCAGAAGTCACACCCCAGGTCTGGAAGGTCAGTATCTCCGACCAGCAGGAAAGGCGACATGAGTCATGCAGTTTCACAGTAAAGAGAAAAAGAAAACTTTGTGTGAATCTTCCCATTTGTGTGGGGGACTGGGTTTGGGATATGAAACTGTGTAGTCCTCCACGAAAGGGAAACTATAGAAAATACTGTGCATGAGGTGTGTGTAACACAGTAAGTATTTGGGAGGAGTGTCCATATACCTACATAATGCATAGGCTAGGTTACATATCTCAAAGTATGACAGTTGTCATTGTGGAGCTTTTATTGTTTTTCTTTTGTCTTATGTTCCTTCTGGCAATAGAAAATGAATTTCTAGTACATTTCAAGTTAAAAAAAACCACCCACAAATCCATCTTTCAAATTCCATTTTCTAAGCAGACACAATTGAAATATAAATGTCTAATTTTTACTTAAAACTTATTTAAAGATCGTGAAGGTAAAATATTTTTAGAGATAATGCAGTATGTTTTGGATTTTGTGACACGTGATGTTCCATTGAACCAATGAAAGATGGCAACTTGACAGAGATACATGTATTAGATCAGAGTAGTACTGAGTGTTTTCCTTGAAGTTTTGCTAGTTCATTGCCTGGTGCTTTTTAAATCATCCTCATATATAAATTTGACACATTGAAGTATTGGGTATTCAGCATTAGGTTTCTGATAGAACAAATGCAGTCCCTTGGCTGTCCAAGAGTATAAGTGGTTTGAAACATGATCACAACTGCCTCTCTAATAGGCACTAGAGAGAGTCGACATTTTTAAAGGATAAAAGCATATGGTAGTCATACAAGAAGGCACTCCTCTGAGACAAGAATTAACATGAGATATTGATAGTAGTTCTTTCAGATTAACGTGTTGCATAGTCATTACTAGTTTCGTTTGCATTTACTTAATGCATTTCTTCCCAGGTACGTACTTACTCAATAGGGACTGTCTTTAAAACACAGTGACCAAGTGATGTGTGTGGCAAGATATGTTCTGGCATATTCTCTGAAAAACATGCTGGGAGGGATAAAATATCATTGGCTGAAATGAAATGGCAGAAGAAACCTGTTGAAAGATTAAAAAAATTTTTTTTTTGCAAAGGCATATTGAAAAGTCTACAGTTAAGCAGCATAGATTTGTAAAGGAGATATTATCTTTTGGTCTCCCACCATCACAGTAGTTTTTGCATGTTTGTCTGTGCCTTTGGAAGCTTCCTTAGAGCATGCCATTAGAGTGCTCTGACAGAAGAAAATGAGAGATGCAAAAAACAGATTGCAATTTTTATAACAAAATAAAACTTTTGTTTAGCAAAATCTTAGTAGTGTTGGTTAAACAATGAATTTTGCCTTCATACATCTATTTAAGAAATACTGCATTAGCCTGAAAAACATTGTGATGGCTTTATGACAAAATTGAAATGGAAAGTATGTATGCAGATGAGTTTAAACAATATATTGGTATAAAGATAAAAATGCTACTGCACGGCTGGACAGTATTCCAGGTGTATCAAAAAACTAAATTATTTTTTAGGAATTATATGAGCTGAAAAATAAATTTCCCAAGAACCTCAAAAATACACCTGCAAAATAGGTGTACTAATAGGTGTGCTTTTAGCCCACTAAAAGTGGGCTAAATTAAAACAACCCTGTTGTTAACATGAGGTATGACCAGTATTTTAAATCTGAAATGATTCTATAACCTCTTTCTAGTGGAAGGGGTTTATTTGTTTCTTTTTTTGCCTTCTGCTGCAAATCCTTTGCAGGTCTGTGTCCTGGGTTCTTCTCTCCTACCCTATTTCGAACAATCCATCCTAAACTCCCGTTAGCACAGAATTCTGAACCCTTGTTTCTTCTCACAGGGCAAAAGGAACAGCAATTGCATTCCAGAAAGGGAGTATCATGCATTATGTAGGATAATATGTATTATGGAATGGCAATATTAAAAACTTGAAAAGGAAACAAACAAATAACCCTCCCCTACATATTCATAAATCCTCCTAAAACTAAGACAGAAGAAAACAAGCCTCAAAACAGCCAAATAAAAATTTATTATAACAATTAAAACTAACTGAACAAAAAAAAAGTAGAAAAAAGTGATTTTTAAGACATCTAGAGACATAATTGAAATTTTGGTCAATCACCATCTGTGCTAAACAAGTCCAGTGTGAAAAACAAATCTAATGGGACTTTTTTTACGAGTTCTGACGAGTTTTGCTAACTCTGATAGACCTGAAATAGTTTTCTTTCCGATTTTGTGCTGAGAACAAGAAAGCTGTTCAGGTTTGCCAGACAACTACATAATCACTTTCTCTATAATTTCCTGCCATAATTTGAAGAATCTACTGGGTGTGAGTCTTGCCATAATGTAAGTAATAAAGCTCAGAGGTTTCTTTAGTGTGTGTCTGTATTTGCTGTTATGTGTTTTACAAGACGTGTTGGCAGCATAAGCAATATTATATGCTTTCTAGTATATGAGGAAACTATTTTTTGGTGTTTCCTTTTTTTTTTTTTTAAGCAGGGCGGGGGTGTGGATTTTGTAGGGGAAGTCTGAGGAAAGTGTTAACTGATTGGTCTTGATTTGTAAATTACATTCACTTAGAAAGGTTTTATGTAATCCTATCCTCACTAAGTAAATAACAATGCTGATTGCTTTGAGGGGAGTAGAAATAGGCCATGTTTTCAGTATGTTTTCTCTTCAGAGTCACTAGAGAAACAAGGATAGTTTTGAAAGAGGCAGGTGAATTTTCCCTGCTTTGAGGAGCGGGGGGAGAAGGGGGCAGTGGCTGAAGCTGGGGGCGGGGAAGGGGAGGGGGGGAGGTCAGAATGAAACCAAGACAAGAAATCCCAAAGAGAATATTTACAGCCATTTCTTAGTATACAGGATTTTTATATGAATTAGTATAAACAGTGTTGGCTTGCTGAGATGTGGATTACACTAAATTCACTGATTTTATATGTAAGCAGTCTCACTTACGTAGGAAAACAAATGCATATCAGTGTAACTAACCTACTCTGAATTTTTTCCATGTCATTCTATAGGAACTGTAGATATGAAGCAGAATTACATTAACCTGATTTTTTAAATACCAAAGACAGCAAGTGGAAAAATGTCATAAAATCAAATTTTGTGTGACTGTCACAACTTGTCACCTACGTAATTTATGCTGTAAAAATATGAATACAGCAGGATGCTATACATGATTTATAAAGATATAAATAGTAAACAGTGCTTGAAATGTATATATTTTTATTGCTAGCTATTCTTTACCCCTGTTGTGTAATGCTGAGAATTGAACTAGTTTCACAATTTTTAACTTTTTGTCTGCAGCAGATCAGTCACATTGGAGAGGGTCATGCTGAACTGGAAGGCAACTGTGAGACCAGCTATATTTCTGTAACCTAACAATCAGGATAAATTAAAGAGTCATGTAAATACAGCCTCAGAATATTAGTAGGTGGCATTATTGCCATATTTTAAACCACAAAAATGTAGAAAATGTAGGGGCTTTTTGGCAGGTGATATTTTGTCTGTGTTGAAGGACTCTCTGGCTGTCTTTTTGAGCAGTGTGAATTTCTTAAGTCTTGGGAAGAAATAGAGAAAGGTTTGGTTTGGTGATGAGGGTGCAGGGAAAGAAAACTATCCTAATTTTCAGGGGTGCAAAACTTTGTTTACAACCTATGAAGGTCCTCACTGAGTGCTGAGTGCTGGATACTAACTGAGAATGTATTGGTATTTATAATACTAGATTGGGTCTCTGTAGTCTGATATACAGCTACTGGTACAGTATTGATCATGAGATCTTTCATATTGTGGGCGGGTAGGCATGTCAGTAAGTAAAGTTCATTCACTATGGTTTCCATGTGAGTCTCATTACTGATTTCTACCCAACCCTTATTTGGCTTTGTTAGGCATTAAGACCAGATCTTGGTTTTAGACATAGATATAGGGTCATTTCACTAGCTTTTTTCCCATGGTTTTCTTTAACCAGGCTGTATGTGCTGCCTCCCAAACCAGTCTGAATTACTACTACTACTACTACTACTACTACTACTAGTATTAGTATTATTGAGTAGGTTTCTTGAGCTAGGGTATCAGATGCTATGTGTCTTGGGGAATATTTTAATGTCATATTATTTCCATCTCTGGTTAATCATCTGTCACTTTAAATACCCATGTCAAGTAAAGACTCCAAGTCCCTCAGGCCAAAAAGCTCATGCTTTCCTCCACTATAAATTAGGGCACATTAGGACTTTCCTTCTCTTACAGTTTGTATTTTATCCCATACTTGCTGCTGATGACCACCTGAACAGAAGTTCTTTCTTGAGGTACCTACTATTTAGTCATTGTCTAATTTCTGGAGAAGGAAAAGGAGGCTTGGATGGTATCCTGGAATTTGGAAGTGGTATTAAGGAAACCTCCTATTGTCTGTCCCACAGCTGCACCTGAAGTCTCAGGTCATTCTGGATTGCTTGTTCCTTTCTAAGGAGTCTCCTAATGCATATGGGATTATTGCCAGATGTCTTAAGAGAGATGATACTACTAAGGGGATTGCTCATTTGAGTAGAGGACAGTATGAGTGGGATCCCAAGAGCTCTCTTTTTCAGACTTTCATTTACATATCTCATGTTGAGAGACTATACAGGAATCATAGTGAAGACAGGGTAGAGTTGTTACTGGATAATCAGTGTTAGGTAATTGCAGTTTAGCCCCCTTTTCTCCAGGTGAAAAAACCCAGTCCCCCCAGCTGCTCCTCATCTGTGCTAGCTAATGTAACATCTCTTTCACCTGGTATGAAGTTTGTTGCATAACTTTGATTCTGGACTCTGCTGTAGGCACCATTAGAAGAGAGAAGTGCCAGCCTCCATGCCCATAAGAAAGCTTCATCTGATTGTCCAACACCTCTAGTTTCCCAGCTTTCATGGAAGGAACAGGTGGTAAAGGTTGTTGCAGAAAGTGAGTGTAATTCATCTTTCCTCCTCCTTTCCTCCTCCTTTCCTCCTCCTTTCCTNAACAGGTGGTAAAGGTTGTTGCAGAAAGTGAGTGTAATTCATCTTTCCTCCTCCTTTCCTCCTCCTTTCCTCCTCCTTTCCTCCTCCTTTTCCTCCTCCTTTTCCTTTTTCTTTTCTTTTCCCCACTAGTGCCAAGTTAAATGTGGGAAGAAAAGAGAATAATGGAGAACCCCTGAAAATGCAGGAGGTGTGAATACACTGATCAGGGAGGGGTGCAAAGACATGTAGGAACTGTGAAGGTTGTATTAATTATGGATCTTTGATGTGTGGCTGAAGGGCTGAGAAGCTTCCTGAAGTTAGTAGTTAGTTAATTAGTTGAGATTTGATCAGAAATTG
>VWZD01000855.1:0-28819 GCA_013396695.1 Sakesphorus luctuosus | reverse complement strand
TTTAAATTAGATACTTTGATGGATGCACCTACTTTTATGTTCTGCCTTTCTGGCAAGCATTCCAGACAACTAACAGATAAGAGTGAAATTATTCAAAGTGTGTTTCTGCAAAACATAGGATTTATAGTAGCAGAAATTCCTGCTCATGTCCAGGAATTGTATTACGAAAGTAAGGGTTTATTTTCAGCTTTATAGTAAGTAACTGTACAGTCTGTATTTGAGTTAGTCCACAGTGGAATTTCTGGTCTTGATTCATGTCAAATTTCAGAGAATATCTATTTTTTAATTTCTAGATTTTATATGGACACACTTGTCATCATTAACAGACACTAATTCTTCCAATGATAATTTGGTTTAATATGTGAATTTCGTGTGCATTGCATTTTGCACAAGTGCTTTCTCATAGTAATAAATATTGTTAAAACAGAAATAGATTTATTAGGTTTAAATGGAGATGGTTTATGTGATCTGTCCATAATGCCTTGATATTGGATTAATTTGCCCTTTTTCAAACAACATTGGGGTTCAGTACACCATAGCATTTAGAATTAATTAATTCAGTAATCGGTGATATTTATGGTTCATAGAAATATGCTTTAAAAGTGTGTTTGGAGTATAACTGAGCATCCATTTATAATTTGCTCTGTATCCAGGTCTTAATAGACGAGTTTCCTCTATTTTAGGCTCTCTGGATTGATGGGGACCTAAGTTAGTACACTATGAGCGATATCAGAAAGGAGTTAATGACTATCGGAGTCCTAGTTCTTCCTCTTTTCCCTCCTTGTTATAGCAGTGCGAAAGTTATTTCCGTATTTTCTAATTTAGGTATCCATCTGCCCTTGTCTTGACAGTCTGTATAGATCAGTTCATAAGTTGTGACTCACCCTCTTTAGGAAAAGACACTCCCTGTCAAATGCATAATTGCACTATCAAAATGACAGGTTGGATACTGTTCTGAATGTTCTTGATAGCATTTTATTTACCACAGGTGAATTCTGTTTTATAAACTACCTGGAGCTGCTGTGTATTCTTATTTACTATATGGGTAAACTGTACATCCATCAAAATTGGACCTAGGTTCAAGCAGAATACATGTCTATCTTTAAAATATGCTAATCAATTAAGGCATTTTAGACATGGTTTGCAATCATGTAAAAAACATTTCTCTGTTCTTTGTGAGGAACATGTATATTTGAACAGATATATTTGGAACATTCTACAGCCCATAGTGTTCAGGAAGAATAATATTAAAATATTTTGCTTCAATTTGAAATATTTCTGGTTGGATTTCAATCATGTTTGGAGAAAAGATGGCATAGTGACCTAAAATAATGTAAAAATACCTTGTAAGTTACTGGATATTCAGCATTAATATATGCTTTATTATTCTTTCTTTCCCTGTGGGTAAAACTTTTATGTAAAATGCTATTACTTTCCAAGTTTACGCTTGATAAAAGTTTCAAGCAATATTTCTCCATTTTTTGACTATGTGCAAAAATTTGCAAACCAGTCAGGTACTGATACTAGATATGGCAGTAGACACATTTGGGAAAAAAACCCTCTCAATAATGCCACAAAATATTATTTCCTAATGTGCTCTGAGGTTTCAAAATTCAGCCATCCAAATCTGTGGAAAGTCAGTATGGAATAGAAATATCTAGTTTTTTCATACTGAAAAATTCAAAATATGCAGTTAAATAACAGTTGCCTTTGGCTGGATGAATTCATTTGAATAAGTTCTTTCTCAGATCCAGTAATTCCCAAGCAGGGTTTTTGGTCTGTTTGATTTTTGATAGATTTAGTGAAAAGACTGGAATAGCTTAAGTAATTCTGTTTTCCTTTTCCTAATAATTTCCTTGTTTAGCGTTAGATGAGACTGACTATTTTCCATAAATCAGGATTGTTTTCAAACATGGGGCCTGTCTTCACCTTCTAGCAAATAGATGAGAGCCAGTGAGGGGAGGATGATACAAAGCCTCTGCTTTGGGCCAGGGGTGAGGAAGATTCAAATGAAAAAAATAGGTTTAAATTCTCATCACAGGAAGCAGTAACTGTACCTATTGAAATAGAAGGTGTATGACAAATAGCCTCAAAGGTGACCTAAGTGGTTACTTCCATTTACAAATTTCATTTGCCTTGCAGGGCTTCCTTCTAAAGAAAGAGAGGATGGGAAAGGACTGCTAAACATGAAGAAAACTTCCTGCAAAATCACCAGACTGGAAAAGAGGTAATTTTGCCTGGATCTATCCTGCTTCACTAAGCCAAATGGTTTGAAAAGGTACATTGTACTCTAACGTTTTCCTGTTCTAATTTATTCAGTGGTCATCGGAAATGTGATAAAGAAACCAGTCAAGGATGCCTTGCTTTGTAAACAATGCAATAGCAAAGTGCCATTAAGGATTTAGAATTAGGAGGTAGTGCATTAGTTTCTTGTCTTAATTAACAGGCACAGCTCATGCACTCAAATCTCAGTCTTTATTAGACATATGCAGAACTACATTTGTGATAATTTGAAGAATTTCTCTAAAGTGCTCCAGGTGAAAAGGCATGTTCTAAGTTAATACATTAAAACCCTGTTTTTCAGATATAATTCAGTAGAGATTTATCATGTATGTAGGGTATTTGGGTGGTGAAATTAAATCCAGGTAAAATCTCTTATTGAATCCTTCTGGAATCATCATTTCTTCTGGGGCAGATGGCTCTTTAACTCTGGGGCTGATGCTGCTTCAGGTCACCGGGGCAAAGGTTTTTCGAGTAAAAAAATACACCAAACAGATGGTGAGCATTAAAAAAGATGTTTTCAAACATCCTGATGTGTCTACAGGACAGCAATAGAGAAAGAGGTTGGTGTGGCTGGGGCTGGCCTTATTTCTTCTACTAGGGAGAAAAAACTTGGTAAATAGTTCATGGATTTCCTTCCTTTACTCTTTTATAGTAGTGTGCAACTGCAGGTGTGGCTTATGCAGCCTTAGTAGCTGCAAAAACTACCTGAAGGAGAAATTCCTTTCTTCCAAAGCTAATGTGATCTAGTTTTCAGGTGGTGTCCAGAAAAAGAATATTTGCCCTTTGTTGGTTTTAATTATATCTACTTAAATCAATGCTTTCAAACTCCTTAATTGTAAGCACTTTTGCCTTAAGTATCTAAAAATTATTTGCCATTGATAAGTGCAAATATGATAAAAAATTGAAAAATATGTTATAGCATTCAGAACTGCCATAACTTTGCTTAAATATTGTTTGCAGTGAATATTAATATTTTTTAATATATTTAAATGTATATCATGCTGTTTAAAAAGGTGATCTTCTTGTGGTCTTCACAGAATCATTTAGGCACATTCTGCATCCCCCCACTTGTTCATACAAGTGAGAGAATATTCCAGTGCACTATCGTGAGAGTTCTGTGTCAAATCTACTCCTTCATATCCATTATTTATAACTACTTTTGCCTATTCTGTATTTGTGTTGTGTCATAAAGAAACTCAACATGCCGCTCCAAGTGTGCGTAATTAAAGGGAAATAAAACCTCATTGCTAAAAATGTTTTGGTTTTTTCCTCCCCCCCGCCCCGCCTTCTGCTAATGACAGATACTTTGAATTGTTTTTCTTGTTTTCATATTTAGTTTCCTATTGATATGGAGGAAAGTGCCTTTGCCCCAAATTTAACTCTTTTTCTGAATATGTTTCTAGGTTTATGAAAAATACATGTTTAAAAAATGCAAAGCACAAAAAACCCCCCAGAGTAAGCAAAATAATTGCCAATAACTTGTCAGGATTCTTTTTTATTTTTTTTTAAGCCTGAAACCCCAATAATTAGTATGAAGGAACAATTTTTAGTGGGTTTAATATTTTTTGCTGCAAGATTGTAGAAATTAATACCTTCGTCTCTGCAAGTGTCAAAACATTAATTTGTGTCAAGAACATATGCTTTCAGTACTTAAAACAAGCTTGTTTTTGTGCTGTTGCTCTGCCTTGTTAGCTCTTACACTTCGATTGTCTGCAAAGGTTGCCCCTCTCTACTACTCAGAAAAAGGGCCAGGCATAATTTCGCCAGGGATTGAATGCATGTAGCGCTCAGTCATTCCTGACAGAGAAAGCTGAGCCTCCTGCCATTGTTCTCATGACAAATAGTGAGTGTCCTCCCTTTCCACTGCCTGACCTTGACTAATTGTGTAGAATTGGTGCAGCTGTCCCTGGCTTATTCTGCACTGCAACACAAGGGCATGTAAGAAACTTTAAGCTGCCATCATGAAACTCCAGTTTGAGGACTTCATCACAATGCGTGGTGCTCACTTTTTTTGTTCAGTGCTGTATAGTTTGTTGCTGTTCAGTTCCTCTGATAACATATTTTATAGTCATGATGTGTTTTCCTCTTGCTTGCTTTTGTATATATTTCAGAAAGCTGTAGAGAGTATTTCTAAAATTGCTAGATAAAGTCCCATGGAAAAATATTTATAAAACCATTGATTAAAAATTATATGGGGTATAAAACTTACCTAGAAAGTAAATGGAAAGATGTTTGTACTTTTCTTTATTACTGTCATAATCTATTGTTGCAAATTCTTTTGGTAGAAAGTTTCAGTATGTTAACTTGCAAACTGAAGAATATTATCAGAAAAAAAAGTACCATATGCATATTAATACAGGCATAAAATGTTCTAGTGCTACTTTTAAATATTAAGCCTAACTGAAGATTTTAATTCTTGTGAAAACCAAAGCAAGGAAAGTGTTTTCCCTGCATAGATAATTTTCCATAATACAGAGAGTAGTTAAATATATATTAATGACAATATGATATACAGTTAATGTAACTTAGAAATTTTACTGGAAATCTCTTGAACAACTTTATTATTTTATTTGCTTAATTAGAATGAAAATTTGTCTTGTGAAGAGGGAAAATACAGCGTGTATACACTATTTCTATGTCACTCATAGCTTTTAATGTTAGGGGTAATAGACTTGTGTTTGAATCGTAAATAGGTCTTGTATTTGGGCAAATTCCATTCATATAGAAAGAACTATTGACTTTATTTAAAGTTGGACCTAGTTCAATAAAGTTCAAATTGTCAACTACTGTGCCTTTTTCAGTCACATTGTTTCTCAGTGACAGATTCTTTGTACAGAACAAGCAGATTTCTATTTAAAAAAATCAAAAATACAAAAGGGAGGGGCCTTATTTGTCTGCTTAGCATCCAAGTCCCTGCAGAATAAAGAGAACTTCTAGGTCCTTGGATTGTGTTCCTGCCGACAGGATGACTGCTCAAATTAGGCACATGAAATAAATTAAGAAAACCAAATAAAACCTTCACAAGAAGTATGTGCAGAAACATTAATTTCTGATTAGGTGGCAAAGTAAGTAGTAGATGAGTCCATCTATGCTATCTGTAGTATCCCTTAAGAGCAGTCGTTCACCAAGGCTGTGTACCCATGCTGCTGGAGGTGAACTGACCACCTAGGGACACTCTGATGAGGAGTGCAAGTTCTCAGACTCCCACCTAAGGAAAAGAGAGATCACTGGAGACCAAAACCAGAATAGCAGTGAATGCAGGTTGTGGGCAACAGTGGAACAGCTACAATGTTTTACAGCTTGGCACAATGAAAACGAGAAAGCGTAATACTTTTAAAAAATGAAACTAATGTAAATACAGGTTTACTATGACCTGACTCATAAAATCTTCTGTAATATACTGGTAACTTGCCTGCTTCTGTTCTGAGTGCCTGGCTTCACTCAGTAGGAGTATGAAGCAGAGCTACAATCTTTCCATCACAGGACTTCAGACAGGCTCTCCAAATCCTTTAGTTATGTTTTAAAGTATTGGTGGATGTTATTCTATGGCTGAATTCTGATTTTTGGGTTGAATAATCCTACCGAATGTTGACTGTCTACTGTACATACACATGTGTTCTGTGTGTTTGAAAGGAAACCCAGGCAGAATGGCTTTCAGAACATGGCTCAGAAGTTGTAAACTGCAGAGCTTAGTTTTTTATTTAGGAATTAACATCGGCATTAATTAGTTAGGCTCTGAATAAAATAACAGCTTTTGTGATTTTATTGTGCAGCTGGGCACATCTAAACTTTTCTATTCTAAGTGTTTTGGAGCAGCTTTATTTATTTATCAAGCAGCAGTAAAAATCAGGATGATGACATTTTTTCTTGGCATTACACTGTCTGCAGTGTTTATAGTATCCCATGTACAACGGCAGACATGCGTGCAAAAGTAGGGATAACATGCAAATTATTACAGAATAGCTAGGTGAACTATTTAATTTTCATATGTACAGGCATATGACAGGATACGACTTTAGCACAATGAATCTGTTTCTTAAAATCCTATGCACCATATTAACTAGAAATTCAAATAAAGCCTTGCCTTTGCTTTCAAATAGAAGAGGGATTGGCATATTTAGATTTAATGCTTCTAAGTTCTCTTCAGGAAAACAAAGCATCAAACAGAGTTGGAGTGCAATTTTTCTGAGCAGGAAGACTGCTGCTCAGGGACTGAAGACAAATTATTATGTGTCTGATTTCTGCAAATCTTGCTTCACAGGAATTGTAAAAGCCAAGTGCTGTGGAAGACATGCAAGGGTTAATATAATTTCCATTCCAGTGAGTTTTGCTTGCCATTATTTTCTTTTTCTTTTCTCCCTTTAACTGATTCATAGCATAAAATCTTCCTGGACACCTAATTATCAAGCCAGCTCACAGTCACAGCTGTCTGCTTGGAGAACCCATTAGATGCAGCAGTTGAAGCCTCCATAATTCCCCAAACTTCCCGGTTGTGAATATTAAGAAAAGATTTTTACATGTCATATGCAATTCTGAGGTGGTGTGAATGGCGTTGGAAATGACGAGCTCTGAATGCTTGTCCATCACTCCATTCACTGGTTACAGGTGGTCTCATTTTCCACTTTCAGATATCGGCTAGCTATGACAGCAGGCACTTAATTTGCATGTTCGACAGACAACAAACGGCCCTGTGCATGTCAAAATAGGTGGTGATGCGTGACAGTTCCTACACAATACTGTCTCCTCTTTGCTTGACCTTTGACCTCCCTGCATGTCTTCTTTCACAATCAGGAAAAAATGCACTTTTCGGCTTTGGAATAAATTTGATACCAAATTGATTATTTTCCTTTCTTCTTTTTATTCTTTTTCCTCCTCCACTTTTCAAGTATGCATGCATCCAGGTTTTCATCTTAATGGCTACAAAACTCTGCCAGAAGAGTCTCATAAAATTTAAAAATATGTAAGCAATGAGAACAGGAAGCACCTTGTTAAAATTCATTGTAGTTAAATTGCTTGAAAGTTCTTTGTAAATGCAAATGTAACCTTTAAAAGAGACCTTAAGTTGGGTTAATATTTCTTAAAAATAAGGTTTTCCAAAATATCACAGAAATGCATTATGTTCGTTTTTCCTCAGGCTATATATCCATCTTTATATCTGCATGTTGAGTAGTTTAGTACACATTTCATCAAGACATTCCTCTGGTGTTTTTATGACTGCTGTGACTTGTACTAATGTTAAGTAACAAGATCAGTCTTTTAGCATCATTAGAAGTACACTTAGAGTTTACAGTTTTATTTCATTCAAAATGCTAAGAAGTGATTAAAGTGCAACAGTGCTTGAATGATGGCAGCTCTGTGCACTTCATTGGGTGATTCACTGTTTGGTTCCTGGGGCTTGCTGCTTTTTGTATGTGTGCTACCTCCTGGTTAAATCACATCAAAGGGAAAACTAAGATAAGCCAGATTCAAGCGCAGCTCAGCATTGCAGAGTTCACCCAAGCACCTGAATTTTAATTCCAAAGATACACGTTCCTCCTTGTCCAACCAAGAATGACCATAATCCTCTCACAGATCTTATCTGAGTTGCAGCTCTTGTTTTAATTAAGAATTAAAGCATGACAGCAGATAATCACACCTCTGGGGTGTTACAAGATTTGAGATGTGGTTTTGTACCCAATACCCGAGGGTGTGATTATGTTGTGATAACCCCACCCCTAACAAGTCACCCTGTCCAGACCTCGGTAATGGGCAAAGCACATCACTGTTGGCTTCAGACATTGAGCTGGATCAGCAATGCACAGTGGGCTGATCACAGGCGATAATGGACTAGTATGTCTTTTCTGCTGTTTTTTAATATCTCACTTTTTTCTTTAGGGTTTTTAGACCATTAGAAGACTTGGCAAGTTGTAGGAATTTCCCCACACACACACACGCCCCAGAGTTAAATCTCTTTCATGAAGCAACATCTGGTGAAATTTGATGGATATGGAACTTCAGTGTTAATTTAAGAAATAAGATGGGCTCTTTGATGTGTAGCTGAAGCACTTACAGCATTACTTTGGTGTGTTTGTTCTGACCTTGCTCTTGTTCCACAACATCTTACTGTCAGTTTGGATGGTAGCTGAAGGCAGCAGACCAGATCATGCTCCTCAGGAGCACTGAAATACTTGATCAACATATTTGATCAGTTACAAGCTCAAATTCAGAATTACAATTTACATATAAAGTTAGTTAAGCATACAGCAGGGCCATTCTCATACCAAAATCCATTTCTACTACTGGCGTTAATCATGCTACTGACAAGTGGACTCAGAACCATGATTTTGGTATCAGCTTGCCTAAACCCTACTTGGGAAAGGAAGGAACTGCAGCTGAGACATGAGGCACTCACAGCTTTTAGCTCCAAGTGGGAGCTGGGACAGAGCTGCAACAGAGCAGCTGCTCTATATGGTCCAGCTGGTATGTGCAAACACTGGGTTTCTTTAAACAGGAAAGTTTGTCAGGAAAATCAAAATATAAGGAAAGATCGGTTGGCCATATTCTTGACTGTCAGCTTGTCTGCTACCAGCTAAGGAAGGATTTTAGTTTTTACCTTTAGACTTTGCCTCTGTTCACTGCTATTAGAAAAGACACCAACTGATGGAACAACTGTTTTGCTCAGAGGGAAACAGTTGCTCAAGCTGAGCTGCTCTTCAGTGACATTAATGGGTTGACTGAACTGCCAGCTCTGCTCTAGTCCAGGCAGACACTTATTTCTGAGGTTAAATCTTAGACTTTGAGGTCAGATGAGCAGTGAGACTGCAGTGGTTTTTGAGGGGGGAAGTTTCGTGGTGGAACCAGGTCCAAGTCACCTGAAGTAGACTGTTCTACTGGGCACTGTAAGAATAGTAAGGCCTGAATTACAGTAGAGTTGAATGCTAGCCTCACTTTCAAACCTTTTATATAAATTTTATTCCTCATATATCAAGGCATTTTTAAATAATAATCTGATGTATTTACTGTTGATCATGGATTTCTGAATGGACACTTCATAGGTGCCAGTATCAGCTTAACAGCCTATAAAAGATGCACAGGATAGGGTAGATTGAAGTGGACCTGAAGTATCTGCCTCAGTGGATATAAGCCAGCAGCCATTAATCTCTCAGTGGGGCTTACCAGTGAGGCTCAGTGCTCTGCTAATGGCTACCCAGTTTCTGCATCTGACTAGTCTGTGTCCAGCCAGCTCAGAGCACAGCCAAAGGGGGAAGGAAAGCATGTGTTGTGCAGGGGTCCCTTCAAAGTGGGTAGATTAGAGAAATATATATTTGGACAGGTCAAGTTGTATTCAGAAAAATAAGGAAGGGAAGAAGGATGCAGCTAGCCCTGTAACTATGGAAGATAGTTGATTTTAGTCGTCCCTCCCATTCTGTAGTAACCCAGCCAAAGGTGAACTATGTGTAGCATCAGTGATGAAACAAAAGTAATTGGGACGTACAAGAACCCTTGCTCTGTCAGTTGTACTTTATTTAGCATACATCCTGGAGTGCTCTGGATGATTAGGCTGTTTTCCCATTAGAAATTCACACCTGTATTTGTAAGAATTCATAATGAAAAGTCAGAGTCTAAGTGAAGTCCCCTCCAACATGGTTTCAGGACCAGCTTATTTGTTTATGAAATTATATTTCTTCCTTGATTTCTGTGAATAAATAGGCATGCAGGCCCAACACTCAGCTATCCAACCCTTACCTGAGTGACCATTGCTTTTCATTTCCAGGCTTCTCTTTTCTCATCCTCATTTGGTCATATCTCACACATGAAGGCACAGGTTATTTTAAGATTTTTAGCATTGGAGCTCTGATGAGTTGTGCAAGACTTTCTGCATGTCTGAGGGTGTAAGGTAACGAATTTTCCAAAACTATGGGTGACTTGCCACTTTAAGCGGAAACAAACCTGAGAAGAAACACTTTCTGTTCTTAATTCAATTAGTAGAACGTGATATTTTAAGTCAATAGGAACCAGGAGTCATCTAGTTTATTCCCTCTGATCTCAGGAGCTTAAAAGCTATTAGTAATCTTTCTCTTGCAAAAAGACACACTTACAGCAACATTGTATTTGTTACCACCTAGTCAACTGAAATACGTTTAGTAACATTACATTGTTCCTGAATATATTTCTATGTAGTTGCTTTTCATTGTGCAGTTTTGATGCTGATTAAAAGAGGGTAAATTTTATGGTCTACTTACTACAATTTTTTTTCTTTTCTTTCTAGTGCAACCTTTCTGGCTAAATAAAGAGGAAAAGAAAACAGTGGCACAATTGCTGTTGGATCCATGTGTGACATAGTTCCATCTACCTGTCTTCCTTCTTTCCATTCAAGTGTACTTAACAATTAATGATTAATTGCTAAAACTCATTAAAATGTCTTTTACCCTAAATTTGACATATTTATTTTTAATTTATTTTTAATTATAATTGAATAATAAATTTAAACTGATAAAGAGGAAATTTATAGTATATTTACATACTAAATAAATTTACAGTGCACAGATCCTTCAACATGAAAGAGGACTAAAACAAGACAGGAAACAACCATAGCATCCAAAAAGAATAATAAAAAAAGGTTTGGTTTTTATTCTGTTTCGTGAGAGCTGGTAAAACACAAGTGGAACACAAATGCATCTTCTTTGAGGTTACACTCTATGTTCCCTTTTCAGACATCTGGAGTAGGCAGTCTGTCCAGCACCTAGCTCACTGGAGCCTGTGGTCTTGTAAAGCTTTTCATCAGTGCGAACAATCTCAAAAGTTTCAACTTGCCCTCAACAACTGGCCTCAAGCATATAGGTGTATCAAAAAGAAATATTGGGGTTCTTTTAGGTGCTCTAGCATTGTTGAGGTTTGTTTTCACTTGTTAAAATGATAAGATCATCTGTCCTTGTCTTTATTTGTATATATGCTGTGAATTAAGGAAGTGCTGCTGTTCCTCTTTCTTCTCCTCTCAAAGTGTCTGACATAGAAGCCCTGGAGCATCATGCTCAGGATACCAAATCTACTGTGCAAAAGCTTTGGGAAACTGAACAAGATCCAGAATTTGAGTAAGAATATTGTACTATGCATAGGTGGGATTTAGCTAACACATTTTAAATTCCTATGTCAACTTTAGGTTCAATAAACTCCTTCTGTAATCAGGAGATAGTGATTTGTTTTAGAAAAGGATCAAAGATACCTGAGATAAATCTATGACTGTCTTGTAAGGGAGTGCAGAACACTGTCTCAGACTAGATGTAAAGATTCAGATTGGTGTCAAGTCGTGCAAGTTCTCTTGCACCTTCATATTTTCAGCATGCACAGATGGTACTCTGCTGTAACAAGAAAGTCCCAAACAGTATGTGAGAGAGTTTGTTATGGAATTACAATAATTTGTTGGTCTCCTGTGGCTTAGTTTGGAGACTGCAATTAGATGGGAGCTGCAATCACTAAACAGTTAGGAAAGGGTAAGCAACCGACTTGCAAGTTGCATTGTCAAACACACGTTCTAGGGTTGTTATGATCTTAGAAAGTCTGATGATGTTTTTATTGTATCGCCCAAAGTACATAGAGACAAAGGACTTTACCCCTTTTCGTGTATGCTCCTTCCTTCATTAATAGAAAAAGTTTTGCTGGTTCCTCCTCCCAACTTGACACATAGATTTATCCCTGTTCTACTTGAAATACTGTGCCTAAGTCACTGAATTATCATAGGCAAATGTAAGAGCCTTTCCTGAGGACAATGGTTCATATACATGAGCAATAAAGTCAGCTCCCACATCAGCCCACTTTAGTGGAACATTTCCGAACATTCACATAAAAAGCAACTTGTGTATCAGTTATGGTCTTGTCATTTTTGGATTTTGTTTTGTTTGTTTTTTGAAGCAGGGTCTCCCATACCATCTTGACAGTACATTTAAATTATGGCAGCTTTAGAACTGGTCCAAACTTACTTGCAGATATTCTGCTTTTCCTTTGTTTGCTGTTTCTTGACTGTTGATGTTTCACCTGTCAGCCTGCACATAGCATGAATATATTTTTGTTTTTAAAAATCTGAAAAGAAGGTAGAAGCCTACTTCTCATTTCATACCTTTTTTCTTAAGTGTGATATGTGGTGACAAGTAGATCATGTAAAAGTCAGTCTGTGGTCAGCCACATCTAAAACTGAAAACCTTACAGCTTCTTTTTGCAGGTGCGATAATGCTACTGTAATAAACTTTAAAATGTATACTCTGTGTATGAACTCTAAGGAGTTCTCCTTTGTTAGTGTAGCACTGCAGTATATTTTTCATGTGCTTTATGGACAGTGGTGGTTCAAGTTGTGCTCTGTTGCTGCTGAAAGTCTTAAAAGGGAATCAGGACTTGGCCTAGAGAACTGCCCCCTTTGCTCCAGCTAGGACCACAGGTTGTAGCTCAGTGATTAGAACTGAAAAGAAAGCATGACACTTCTTTGCATTTCCTTTACCCCCTAACATCTTTCTGTAAGTGAGAGAGAAAAAAAATCATCTGACTTTGTAAACAGCCAGTTCTCATTGTATTTGTTCTTTTTGTACTAATTTGTTTCACATCAAACCAGTTGGTTTTGGTAGGGTCACAATTTGTTCAGCCAAGGTGTGTTCTACAGGGAAATGGAAATAATTCAAATCTGTTATTTACCACATGAATGTTAGTAACTCTGAACTACTAGTAGTGACACTACTATTCCTATTGCTATGCTACTGGTGACTATACTAGTGACATGAATATAGCGACTCTACTCCTCAGATTTTGGTCAGTGGCTGATAAACATTCCATGAAAATTGAGAGCATATAGACAAATTTTAGAAAAGATCTCTTTCTTATATGCAGTGTTCTGAAATGTACAATTGTAAATTACAGCCAGTTTTTATTCTTACTCTTATTATCTTGAATGATACATTTATGTTACTCAATGAGTGTAATGCATCTTTCATGTAAACTTAAAAACGCTACTGTGCTGATCTTGGCTGGGGTAGTGGCTAATATGAGGCTGTGTTTTGGATTTGTGCTGAACACAGGGTTGGTAATATAGAGACGTTTTTGTTATTGCTTAGCAAGGCTTACATAGAGCCAAGGCTTTTCTGCTTTTTGTACTGCCAAGCTGGCAGGGATGTTGCAGAAGCATGGATGTTGGGAGGAGGCACAGCTTGCTGAGAGAGCTGACCCAAACTGACCAAAGGGATCACAGAATATGCAGAGCTAGAAGGAACACACAGAGTATCAAGTCCAGATCTTGGGGATGGTCCTGCACAGAACCATCCCCAGGAGTCATACCATGTGCCTAAGAGTATTGTCCAAATGCTCATTAAACTCCGTCAGGCTTGGTGCTGTGACCAGTTCCCTGGGGAGCCTGTTCCAGTGCCCAGCCACCCTCTCAGTGAAGAACCTTTCTAATATCCAACCTAAACCTCACAGAACACAACTTCAGGCCATTCCCTCTGGTCCTATCACTGGTCACCGTAGAGATCAGTGCCTGCCCCTCCTCTTCTGCTCATGAGAAGGTTGTAACCTCAATGAGGTCTCCTCTCAGTGTCCTCTTTTTCAGGCTGAACAGATCAAGAGACCTAAGCACTTCCCCTCAGGGCCCTTCACTATCCTTGTTGCCCTTTGGACATTCTCTAATAGCTTAATATATTTCTTCTGTTGTGGTGTCCCAAACTGCATAGAACATTCAAAGTGAGGCTGCACCAGTGCAGAGCAGAGTGGTATAATCCCCTCCTTCAACCGGCTGTTGATTCTTTGCTTGATGCCTCTCGGGACATGTTGGCCCTCCTGGCTGCCAGGGCACTGCTGACTCACATTCATCTTGCCATCCACACCATGTCGCTTTCTGTGGTGCTGCTTTCCAGCATCTCATTCCCCAGTCTGTACATACATCCAGGGCTGCCCCATCCAAATGCAAAATCCGGCACTTCCCCATGTATGGTTGGGTGATTGCCCAGCCCTCTAATTTGTCAAGGTCTCTCTGCAGGGACTGTCTGCTTTCCAGGGAGTCAACAGCTCCTCACAGTTTTGTGTCATCCTCAAACTTCCTTAGTATCCCTTCCAATCCTGCTTCCAAGTCATTTATAAAGATGTTGAAGAGCAAAGGCCCCAAGATTGAGCCCTGTGGAACCCCACTAGTGACAGGTCCTTAGTCTGATTTAACCCCATTCAGTATTACCCTTTGTGCTTGACTCATGAGACAACTGCTCACCCATCTCATGATGTGTTTATCCAGCTGTGTGCTGGACATTTTGTCCAGAAGGATCCTGTGAGAGATCGTATCAAAGGTTTTACTGAACTTCAAAAAGATGACATCAACTGACTTCCCTTGATATTCTGTACCATATGACATCATGCTGAGGAAATAAAGTGAGGGGAAAGAAGAAGGAAGAGGAAGAACATTTGGATCAATAGTGTTTGTGCCTTCCTGAGTAACCATTATGTGTGATGGGCCTCTGCTCTCCTGGAGATGGCTGAATACCTGCCTGCCCATGAGATGCAGTGAATTAATTCCTTGTTTTGTTTTGCCTGCGTGGCTTTTTCTTTTTATGTTAAACTGTCTTTATCCCAATTCATGAGTTTTTCTAGCTTTTAACCTTCCGATTCTCTCCCCAGTCCTACAGGTGGGGAATTGTGCTAGTGGCTGAGTGGTACTTGGTTGCTGTCTGTGTTAAACCATGACAACTACCTGAAAGGAGAAGGTGTTTTAATTTTACAAATTCAGTGTTTCAGTGGGATAAAATGAAGAAATTTGGACATATTAAAGTGGTTTTTTGTTTGTTTGTTTCTTTTTGTTCATTGGTGGTTGTTGTTTCTTTTTCAGAGAGATCTTTTTGCACATTTATGAACTACTTTGAATAAACCTAAGCCTATTTTTGTGTCAACACTAGTAGAACAAAACCTTATTTCTTATATTTTATTTAATATTTTTAGTCTAGCCTAGAATCAGTGAGAGCAAGCATAAGCAGACTAAAAAATATTTCTCCTATAGCTTGCACTGCAGAGAATGAACAAGTGGAGAATTTTCCAAAATGAACAGGTTTATTTAAAATCTCTATCCTTATTTGCAAACTTGATCAGGTAGAACAAAGGCACTGATGAGATTTTTTTTTTTCCAAAGATTATTTCTAACCACTTCCTTCAATGCCGGGTTCAGACAGAAATCCAACTTTTCAGAATTTATTTCTAGCTTTGTGATTTCAGGTAATCATCCAGCCTTTTGGTTTCATTTACAGATTCTGCTGCAATACAGTTTGTCATAGGAGGGTCCTGATTTTAGAAGAGAGTTTTCAAGATTAGAGTTTCAAGATGTTGCCAGTTGGTGAGTTCTGATTTCAGCTTTACCACTTCAAGGACTATTATAGTCAAGTCTCCTTTTCAAAGGTAGTGCTGTATAATTAACTTCTTCATACTAAGACGTGGAATCCTAGATATTATCCAAAAGACTTTTTTTTGTGCTAACCATTTTACATTGGTGTAACTTTTAATATGAAATAGAAGTTGCCTCCTTACCTTACATCGGCAAAGTTATGAATTTCCTTTTTTCCATGATATGTCAGACTTTACTTATATGGCTCAGGGCAGAATTTGAGCATCTGAGGTTGGTTCTATACACAAACTGTCTGTAGCACCATGTCACCTCAGATTTAGGTTTCCTCTGCTGCATGTCCACTTCTGTACAGTGTGAAGTTCTTGACATTGCCAGTAAACTCTTACTGGCAGAGATGGGGCCTAAACTAGATTCCTAAATCTCTGAGGTGACCATATGGCACATGAAAAAAAAAATTACTATTTAATGATCTTACTCGTATAGCCTCTAATTATAGGAAATCTGATAAGGGGAAAATAATCAAACTTATTGCTTGAGGCTCAAACAATATTAAAGGAAAAGAAATCCCACAGCTATCCTCTAGAACTTCTAATGTGACTTACTGCAGCTCTCCTGATCACTAGAACTGTGTCACCAACAATTAATAGTTCTCCCATTCCTGTTTCCACCTTCTACTGTAATTCCAGGATTAATCTGAACTCTCAGAAGCTATTGTGATATAAAATGATTTTTAGTTGTATTTAATTTTAAAAAGTGTACGTAACCTCTAGGGGAAAGTTGAAATCTCATAAGAAATATAAAACAGAGATCTTGAAACACCAGATATTTCATACTGCTGCATAGCCAACACTTTTCTGGATTCTCAGGTTTTACTTCTTTGTGTCTTTTTTATTTTCATATCAAGGTCTGTTTTCCTATCATAAATTTGATGCTTTGTCTTATGGAATGAATGAAATAAATACATATCATTATATTTCCCTTCCCCCTACCCCACTTCTAGTCTCCTTTCTCCAAAACTGAAGGACTCATTTTTATTGGAAAGTATCAGTTACAAATGCTGATATTAAAGTAATTTGCACTAAAAGTGTTAATGAAATATACAGAGGATCTAAATAGGGTTACAGTGTTCAAGACATTTTTAATAATTAATGGTTGTGTGATAACACAGACAGTAGTCTCACATCCCCATGCTCTCTGCTTATAAAAGTATTTTCTGTAGCAATCCTGAAACATTGTTATGTTGAACTTCTGGAATGATTGTGAGAAATTTTATTTCATACCAAACATAGAAAGATGAATGAAAAATTTAAAGGCAGCAACCAGGTTGTTGTGTTCAACGGAAAAAAAGGCAAAAGTTATTATACGCTATTAAAATACTCTAAATATCATATATATTAGTAGGTTACAAGTGCTATTCCTCATGCTTATTATAGGAGAGCTTTGTAGTCATATTTTTGAGGAATTTTTTGTTTGAATTTCTGCTTTGTGCTTCTAATTTTTGTCAGTCCAAGCTGGGCCTTTTGTGTCTCCTCTTAGCAAAATTCAGACTGAGAATATATTTGATTTCTTGGGATGGAGAACTTTGATTGAGGCACAAGTGACAAGTGAGACTACTTGCAGAATTTGCTTGAATGAAAAATGCCAAAAATACCAGAAAGGACAAAATTCAACTGCTTTTGTTTTGCTACAACACAAATTGAAAAATGAGCTTTAAAATAGAAGCATTCACACCTGTAGAAAAGATATGGATTAGATAAAATCCAAAACAATCTCCAAAATTAGATTTTGATGAAAAGAACGATGAAAATCTTTGATTCTATGCTTTTCTATTCTGAATTTACCATCTACAGCTTTTCCAAAGTCTTACACTTTTAGTTTAGGTCTTACACTTCAGACTGAGATTGTGCTGATTACATTTAAAAGCATAAATTATAGCAAGACCATAAACTTAGCTAATTACAGATCCTTAAATTATTGTCAGTCTATAAAAATATAAGGACAGACTTATTTTTTTGTTTAGTGCTAACTTTGTTAAACCTTGATTGTAGCTACAGAATATTCAAAATGGAAGAAAATTGCAGTGCATGCATTTAAAACTATGAAATAGTTTCAAAATGTTTTGTACTAAATCAGTTGTATAAATGGCAGCATTATTTGTTACATATATTTCAATAAATTTAGATCTCTTGTTCATGAATTGTAATGTTTAACTGAATTATACATGTAACATTATGCACCCTAAAATAATTTTGAATATGTTTTTTCTGGAAGCTAAGCAGTTATAAGTTTTTAAATAACAGAATTAAAGAATGAAACTCAAAATTAGGAGCTAAAGAAACGTGTTTCTGCATGCCTAAATATTTGTGTAACAATAAATTGGAAGAGCTTGCTGTAAAGCTATGCAAAAAGTTTGCTTAACAGGTAGAAAGAGTTAATCTGATATCACTAAAAATGCTAGGAATTGCCAGCTGAATCAATCAGCAGTTGGAAATATGTGTAAACTTTTATCTAATGTTTTCTACTATTCCTGGGCAATGCAGTGATATTCTTAAATCCATAATATATGAAATGGTGGGATTAAGTGTAAAATTTAGCACACACTGGGATCTCTTCAGCAATACTCTTGACCAGTAACTGGGGAGACAGGCTGAAAGGGGTTTTATCCATGAAAAAAAAATTTTACAGACAAGTGGAACATCACTTGGGGAGAGTGTATGTGTGGAATGGCGATGGGGTGGGAGAGGAGTTCAGGTAGTTACAGTGGTATGAAAACAAGAAATTAACAAATATTTGCAGCCTTGACTCCAGTAGGTACTTCCAGGCACTTGGTGCGAGCCTGAGCTAATATGTTTGTCTCATTTGCTCCTGTAGTGAAAGGAGGCCAGGTAGGATCTGGAGGCCACATAGTTCTCAGCAATTAACATGACAACTCCTATGCCTTAAGTGAAAATATCCTCAGGCTTGCTTTCTGTTTCTGTGTCATGTTGTTACCTGCATTTTGATTATAGTAAATCATGACAAGGCTGAAATCAGAAGTATCAGAAGATACAACACTTCAAGACTTTGCTCTTCCTAATATCTTTTTATCGAGTGATCTGTATCATCTTTCTCATCTCCTGAACTGCTCCTTTGCTGAAGTAGGTTACCTGCTGCTGTTTCCTGGTGGTATTTGTGGTTTTCATTACCCTTTGTTGGATATGTCAAAACTACATAAACTTAATTTGTTTGTGCAGCTCACCTTTTCATATACCCTTTCATAAACCCAGTTAAACAAATATAATTTCAACCTTTTAATCTTTTATCTTCTCTAATCCTAAATACTTTGTCTTCATATAAATTTGGGTAGGATTCCTTTCCGTGCCTTAGTCTTGAATATCCTGCTCTGCTGCTGCTGTCATTTGCTGTGATTTTTTATTCTTCATTAAAAGCTATGTCATTACTACCTTTTTCTTACTCTTTTCCTTTTTGTACTTCTGTGTGCACAAATATTCTGTATTTTGTTCTGAGATATCACTACCTGTTAGGAACCTGTTTTTCACATTATGCCATTTCTTGTGCACTTGAAACTCTGCAGTGTGGTGCCCTGAAGGAGGGATTGTTTTCTTGTCTGTTCAGGCTCAGTATTATATAAGAAACACATTTATTTCTCATATCTTGTATGGAATTGGGGTTGCAGATAACAAATCTATCCATAGTCTCTCCAATCTGCTTTCTAAGAAGCTTATTCCTCATTTACTGTAAATTGTACGAATGGGTTATCTTCATGCTAAATGAATAATGAAGTTAACACAATACTTAAAAGATGGTTCCTAGAAACATAAGGAAAAAGTTCTTTTAAAGTTTTGGTGATTGTCACTTAACTGGCAATATTTGGATAGATGCACTTAGTGATTCTCATCTGTGGCTCCTGGCTGCCAAATGTATAAAGGTGATTTTACACCAATTCAAGTGATTTCAGCCCAAAAGGGTTATCCAACACAATCAGTTGGTCATGCACCACCTCTGAGCTTCCTCTTTTCTAACTGCAAACACAGAATTTCCTGTGTAAGGGGATGAGGTTTGTGGTCCCTAGAGCAAGACTGCCTTGAGACTGAACTGAGAGCCCTCCCTAAGTACCTCAGCAATTCATGCCCCTTTGGAATTAATTTATTAATGTCTGCACAAAACTTTACCTCTGCCAGTGTGTGACTGCTAGCAAAGAAAAGCAAAGCAGAGGTGCTTCAGATGCCTCATTGGCATTATTAATTGAAAAACACTTGGCTATGTTTTCCTCCTCTCTGCTTCCTTGAGAGGTGCCTGTCAGTGTTGTAGGAACAGTCACTGTTTCTGCTTCAGTGGATGTATTGTTGAGGTGTAGTGTCTATTCAAACTGTTTCTCCCAGTGCGCTGAGTCTGTTGTGACTGCAGCCTGCCAGTCCTCGGACACAGCCATACACACAGCTAAGCTCTCTGGGTAGGTATGGCTGGTGTATGATTTTGGCTTGGCAGCACGGGAACAGAGCTATAGGGAAGAGGTATATGTAGCAGGCTGCTGCTGTAGCTTTGTATTTCCTTTCACCTCATGCTCAGCTTCAGGACTGACTCTTACATGCAACAGTGGCTGAAAGGGCCATTTCTTAATTTTGAGTCAGAGCTTTTTGCTTCATAGAAAAGCCAGTGAGATGCATCCGGGCAACACTTAAGAAAAAATAATCTTAAGGACTCCTTGCTTATGAACGTTTCTGATCAAAGATGTTCAGTGCAGGATTTTTGTTTCAATGGAGAACAATTTTTGTTTCAAGGATAAGGCACATGTTTCTGCTTACCTATATTGGATCAAAGTAGTGCAGAATGCCATTCTTATAATATTTTTGTGCACTGAAAAAATTATCAGGTGATTGGTCATCTGAAAACAGATGCAGCACACAAATCTTGACTCACTTTTTCTTTGCCTTTCTTGCTAATTAAGATGTTGTTGAGGACATTCTAGAGAAATAACTCTTTTTAATAAATTGTATTCCTAATTCATCATTCTGAACCAAAAGTTTCTTTATATACATCGAATCTGCAGAAAAAGGCAATGAAATAGAGGGAGTGCCATCTAAAACGAATAAATGTGGAAAACCCAAAAAAGTATATAAAGAAAAAAAGGCTAGGTAAAACTTACTTTTCAAGGAGAAAATAATCCTAAACAGGAGAGGTATTGTAAAATGAGAATTTGTGACAACTAGTCCTTCCACCATTGTTTCTGCAGGTGAGAATTTCAGAGGATTGCTCAGTGTGCAGTTAGATTTGGAAGCTAGCATGTGAATCATCTTTTTTTACTTTTTCTCAAAAATTATGATTTTTTTGTTTGTTTTTCAGATGCCATAATGTCATCAGTGTAAGAGTTGTATAAAATGTATGGAACATGTTTCAGGAAAAAAAAAAGGCAGGTATATGTTTATAATTGTTATAGTTGTAGGAGGAAAAAATTAAACACTAAAAGTTGGCAGCTAAAATATTGTCTGCTTTCCATCCACTTATGCTGAGAGTGAATATGAAGAAATGAAACTGTGGAACATCTTTCTCTCCCCTCCTTCCCCCCCGATCCCATTCCAAATGAAACATTACATTACCATAAGTCAAAGATGGTATAAGGAAATTTTGGTTGAAGATGAGGTCTTGGGAGTTGTTTGCTTGGAGATAACAAGTGCCTAGTGTTGATCTGACTGTTTTTATATTGATGTTGTGCAATGAGTCATGTTTTAAAATTCTGTAGTTGTGGCTCTTCACAAAAATATTATTTGATCCTCATTTGCCATTAATTAAAAGTTGTGCGTATATTCTTTGAAAATATATTTTTGTATTAATGTATATTTTATGCCTTTTCATTCTTTGATATTTTGTAGACTGTCAGTCTTCATTCTATCAAGCCTTAGTATTTGCTTTGTGATGGAGTTTTAGTTTTTAAAGCCCCTTCTAATAGTAGATTTGCTGCATTTTTTAATGTTTTTTGTAAAATGTTTACACTGCTAAAAATATTTTGGAAGCAACTGCAGAAATCTTCCTAGAAAATAGTTAGAGCACAGTGCTATTCAAATACTTTTATTTCTTTGTGTTCACTTAACAGGCTTCTATGCATGCATAACTGGTGTGCTTACTAAAGTTTGGCTGCTTCTATTTCAGACCTGAAGAAAGACTTACATGTTTAAAAACTTGTCTGTTTTTCCAATTGCATCAGGCAACATAACAAAAGATGTAAAAACAGAGTTTGTAACAACCATATCCTTTACTGCAGATGATACAGAAGTGGTGAAAACTTAGGATAACTTATTTAAAAGTAAAGCAATAAAACAAAACTACTGAATGTACTTCCAGCTAATTTTCATGGTGGACAATAGTGGGAATGATGAAGGCAGAATGATGTAAACATAAAGCATCAGTAATTCTTCCATAAGAGAAGCAATTGGTAATGGTCAGTACTTTAGAGAGAAATCCTATTAGACATTACAAAAATGAAGCTAAAAATGAAGGGATTTTCCTCACTATGTTTATTTAGGACGGGTTCTTTATAAAATTTGAGACTGCCTTTGAAACTTTACCCTCTTAACAAAGAGGCACATCCTGAACTATCTGCATGAGACATTTTCTGTGTGCACTAACCATTGAATTAACATCTGTTTTAACTAAAGCAGAAAGCAAGAATTACTAGTGAGATGTCTTTGGATATAAGTTCTCACTGTTCACAGACTCACACACTCAAAAGTGTGTTTTCCTTAGCAATACCTGTAAATATGATGCATATGTGTATCTCTTACAGCATCGAATTTTCATCAAATGGATAGATTTACGTGTACATAAGGGGCATCAGGAGCAAATCAGTAGTCATACAAAGGAACAAATTAGGTGGTTCAGAAGTGTTCTTGGAAACAAAGTACTCAGAACTTTTAAATCCTCAAGGCAATTGATTTTGCCTAGCTCTACATGAACAACTTCCCAGTCTCAACTTGAAATTTCTCAGGGGTCAAAACAGCCAAATAATATCCATGACCTCTCAAAGAAAGATGTAGATTCCACCTTGGAAATATATACAGAGGGTTACAGATATTACAGAAAGCCAGATTTTCCGCAGATTCTAGTATACAAAAGTCTGGATTTTAGTTTTCAATGAACCGGACCCTTAGCTAGTAAAAAAAAAAAGCAGTTTAAAATGTACTTTGGTAGCTTCAGTATGCTCAAAATGTACACTTATTGCCACATCATATCAAACACATTTGTAGCCTCTTTCACGCTAAACTTTCCTTAATGTGCTTTATAGAAACAGATCAACATATTAAAGGCACACTGTCAAGGCTGTTAGTCCTAAAAAGTGACCTACTTTGACACTGGTCCCATATGGATGCTTTTACTTCTGAATTTTGTTCTGTGTNTTTAGAAAAGATGATGTTATGGGTAAAGTGTAATTTTGGGATCTTCAGCAGTGTTTTTTCTTAAGGTTCAGATGTACCTGCTGTCTCTATCAAGATGAGTTTTCTGAGAAGATCCCAGTGCAAATATAATTTGTGCCTGTTTATTTGTTGGCAAGTTGATAAATACAAAATTGACTAACATCTATTGAATTTCTGTAAGATGTCCATTCAGCCAAAAGGGGTTTTTTTCTGGTTTCTCAAACTTAATAGTCATCTTCCAGAAGATGACTGACTTGCATTTGCTTGAAGCAGGTATTTTCTGCTTTCCCACAGATTAGGCACTATATTAAAATCAGGTACTAATTAACCACTTAAAGGCTTGGGTGTGCCAGCACTTTAGTTTATGTGTACTGATTCAATAAGCATTCATGTAACTCATTGCATGCCAGGTTGGTAAAAATAATATCACAGACTGCTGAATTTATTGCAGTGATGATCTTGTTCAAATAATAACTTTGCTCTAATGATTTATAGTCTTAGGAAATATTAAATTAAAAAATACATAACTTTGATACTATTTGTAAAGATAGCCCAGCAGTTCTGGATGACACATGAGTACCTAGCTGATACTCTTTGCTATTTTTCTCCTAATTGTCAGTTATTTCATAATGACAGACATCCTGAAGTACAGGAAAGACATACTTTTAAATACAACATGTACTGATCCAAGATGTGGACATCCATTTCAAAATCCAAAATTCGTATTTCTATTCTGGGCAATTGTATTATAAAAATACAATCCTGAGTGCATGGCTGCACATGACTGACATCTCACCCCCGCTCTTTGTATTGGCTAGTAATATTAAGAAAAGAAATTACTCATAACTGATGTTTTCATGACAACAGACCTGATGTTTTTACAGGAAAGCTGACATTTGTAAAGTCTTGTGCCAAATTCCATGCCAAGTCCCACAGTTCCCAGGAGGTGTGATCTGGCAGTGGTTTTGCTGGATCTATACCAAAGAGAGAATTTAGCATCCTCTTGCAAATAATTTGCACGCCAATGCTACCGGAAATCAAGTACCTATTATTCTGCATTAACTGATTTAATATATTTGATAGAGAAACATTTTATCCCATTATTCAGTCATACTGCTTCTCTGTCACACCTGTGTAGCTAGCAGAAAGACTCATATTTTGTTTCAAAAATCTTGTTCAAAGAAATAGAACAGCATCACTATTTATTCTGCTACTGTATTTCTTCAGTGGTTCAATATCTAGTAATGCTTCACGGTACTAATATTTGGGGATTTGGCTGTCATCAGAAATGAAGTACTTATTTTAACAGATAGTCTATTGAGAAGGTTATAGACTTGCACTTCATTTTGTAATGTCAGAAAAATTTGCTATGTTTGATTTTTTTTCCTTTGCTCTCTTCTTTGGGGAATTAATTTCTACAACAAATGGACATTACTGTTGGATTTCAGAACTGATTCTGTGCAGTTTTCATGGACGCCTCTGGCTAGCTGAAGGCTGCCATCGTATAACTTGTGCTACCAGGCAGGGTACTTGGTTGGTCTTAACTCTCATTTTCCCCCTTCCCCTCAGGAAATTTAACCGAAGTTTGTATCCCTCCTGGCTAACCCTGTAGCTGTCTTAATAACCTGAAGCTTGTCCCCAGGCTAGCTGTCTTGGTGCTATCTCATCCTCTGTCTTGCAAACCCAGAAGTAGCTAATGTGACTTCAGCAGAGGTCAGGATTATCCACTGTCGACTCTCTTCTGAGTTTCTAAGCTGCTTTTGGTCCTAACAGAGGCCTCCAGCAAGAGATGAGCCTAAATCTCAACATGCCATTTCTGACAGCTCTTCTGCGTCCACCTCGAGTGTGAATGGTTGCTTATCACAGGGAAAGGGGAGAGTGACCAATATGGGGTTCAGATATAGTTACAGACCAAATATTGAATGCAAACCCAGCACTTCACTTGGTATATGTCAGGATGAATAGAGTTGTGTGGCAATGTTTATGGCACAGATGACAGTCAACATGCTATTTAGCTCTCATTACCACTTCTTTGAAGATCCTGGTGTAAAGTCTTCATCTTTTTCAGCACTTTATAATAAACTAGTAACTGAACAAATATTATTTGAAACCCAAACATAAATACACTGAAGGGTGGGTGGGGGTTATCTGTTTTCAATTCTTTCCATTTATCATCCTTAATTTTGTAACTCTGTACAAATGTTAAGGCTATTATTTCTATCTATAGTCTGATTTCTCCAGCTTTTCTGTTTGCCAGAAAAAAACCTCTTCAAAACAACTTGTTAATGAGCATATGTAAAGTGTTTTGTAGCCTCAATACTGCATGTGAACTTTTATGTACAGCTCATTTGTATTTTATTTCTCCATACATTAACATCATGTCTGCAATTTATACTTCCACTCTTTTTTTTTTGTTATTTCTGACTGTTTTTTCTTAACAATTGCAAAAACTAATAATTATGTAAAACATTACATCTAAGAAATCTGTAGTAGGGCAGAAGGGGCACTATGGATTCAAGCGTTGGGTCTTGGGAATATCATTACTGCTATCAGCCCCAGAACTGTAAGACCATGTGCGACCCTGTTGCACCAGCTTCCCTCAGATACTGGATCCCAAAGCTGGTATGCAGTGGTGAACCACAAGGATCTTCACAAGGTGAGATATTTGCTTGTCATTTATAGGGAAAAAAACCACAGTAAAACCATAGAACACTTAAGGTTGTAAAGAAACTTTGGAAATTGTCTTGTGTAAGCTCCTGTTCTGGGCATATGTAACTTCAATGTTAGGTCACTCACTTTTCTCTTGTTCTTCATATTTCTTATTTATATACTGTTTATATGTATAGTGTTTTAGGTATACAATGTTTATCATACAAGTTCATGTTCCAGAAAGATGTAAGAATACAACCGTACATTTTTAGTGTACCCTGACAAAACTTTAAAATTGGGTGTATCCCTATGAAACTGTAAAATATAATAGTCTAAATAAATGATTAGTTTACTAGAACTGTTATGCCGCATTGAGGGGTAGGAGATAGTTCCCGCAGGTCCCTCCGCGCTGGGGAGCACACGAAAGAGATCTGTTCACGCAGAGGGGCTTCTGATGACGACTGTCTCATTGCACAATCACTACGCTTTTATAGGATTCTGAGGGGAAGGTGTTGGAACTTGGACAGGATTGGGTAAGGGCTCAGGGGAAGAGAGTGACTTGGGTACTCGGCTAGCCAATAGAGAAAATGGAAGGATCAAACCCAATAGGAACTAAGGGATTGGGGATAGACAGGTGAGACCAATGGGGTTAGGACAGAGGCGGAAACCAATAGGAGGGGCGGGCGCGCCACCGGCAGCTACATCAGTAATTCGAGGGAGAGGCGAACTCGAAGAAGGGGTGCTTCGGCCCGGCCCGGCCCAGCCCGGCGGGGGTAGCCCTGGCAGGTCCTGGATGCTGCCGCCTGGCAGCAGCGGCCACCGCAGTNCTCACATCTAACATGCTACCACATGATTGGTTAACCAATTCACCTTACATACACCACAGCCTCTCATTGGTCACAAGCCACACACATACTCCAGGTAGCTCTGTTCTCTTTAAGGTAGAACTCCGAATAGCTTTTCGTAAGGGATGCACTTACTGTCACCCCACACAGTGCTGGCTGCTCTGGCAACACGGGGCGGGAGAACGCCCCCCGGGCAGGGCAGTCCAAAGCTGCATGATGACTCCTCAGGGACAAAGCCTTTGGGGGAATACACCGTGGGGGTGTGTGACAATAACACCTTTTGAACTAGAAACCGTGCAGTAAAAACGCATAACTTTCAAACTCCCACAACTAAAGTCTTTCATGTTTGTAGCTGGTCAGGTCCAGGCTGCTCCCTAGCACCGTCCTTTGTGTGGACCTGTATCAGAACTAGTTCTTTCCATATTTTGTAGTCCGGTTTGTTTCCTACAGACTGTGATGAGTTATTTCAATAATCCTGGATTTAACTTAGACTTTTCAGGTCATTTAGGCAAGTTGTTTTCTAATTTCATGGCCTTAATTGCTGAGGTCAATGACTTTTACCTAAAAGCATTTCCAGAATGTAAGGATCTGCATTTAATTACTTGCATGTTATTTTTTTCCTAGTTCTTTCTGAAGTTCCTTAGTTATTAATGATATTTTCTTCTATTCTACTAATTTCTTATTTTAACTTTTCTTTCAGTTCCAGGTTGATCTCTGCCTTGTTGGTAGAACATACCTGTCATTTCTAAAACTAGAGCATGAGACATCTTATTTGTCTCTATTATTTTTGGCTTATAGAATGTCTGATCTTTCTCTGGATTTCTGTCTTAATGCAGAACACTTTACTGATTTAGTTTCACTTTTTCTTTCCATCATATTGAATTATTTACTTGTTTCATTTTGAATGACCATTTTACAGCTGGACTAGAATTTGTGCTCTCCTGAAATGGTTGGAGTGCTGTGTCTACTACAGACATATCTGGAGGGATTCCTAGGAAAAGGTTGAATATTCTCAGTAGTAGGGCAGAGAGAAATGGCAATATATTTGTGGTGATTCTAGCTGAGGTATGCTTGCTTCTCTTCAGGTACTTCTAGTAGAGATAATTTTTTTTGATGTTCCAATGGAAAGAAGAAATGTTGTTCTAAACATGCCATTCAAAGACAGGTGTTTCTCCTTCAGTAAAAGGGTTCTGGTGACGCTCTGTGACAGTGATGATATAAAAATGCTATTTACTTGATTTTTAAGGAAAGCATCAACTCGTTATTTCACATCCACTCAAAAAGAAAAGCTGTCACAGTTTTTTTTATCCTGTGTATTCACGAGGAAATACAACTACATAGTTCTGAGGTTTGACTCTGCACTTTCACCTAATCAGAGCAATTTTCCTGCTTGTCATGCACATTACTACAGCTTTAAGCAATTAATTGAATAGTTCTGGACTAAGATATCCACAAACTGAAGACTTGTGGAGTGTAATAGATGAGCTGTCTCCATCAGAACCGCAGTCTTAAAGATGACAACCTGCAACATCCAGCAAAATTTCGTTCTTGAGTGGTAGTCCTTATTGCTGACATAGATTTGATGCATGCTAAGCATATCCATTGCATGTCAGTTTATAGATCTTTAATTCTGCAGACTTTTCAAATTTGTTATGAAATTCTCAGTATGAGTTTTAGGATAAAGCCTCATCGACTGAGATCCTGCACATCTCTGCTTGAAGATTACAACTTATTATAAACCTCATTTTGGTTTTGACCAAATTTTCTTGACTTATCATGAAATGTGCTATGCACTGACTGGCTGTCATTCTCACCTTGAAGGAGCTGAGTTTGTGTAAAGCATGCTGTAATGGTCTTGGTAGGGAGAGGTAACAGACAGCACGTGAGTAATCATGAAAAATGTGATATAAAACGATCAAAAGTGTAAGGTTTAATTTCTACAATAGCTCAAGAGTTTCTATGTAAGAAGCTTATGGCAAAAAAAATTGTCTAAAGAGTTCTACAGCTACTGAATGGTCCATCACTGTAGTGCCTGTTTATATAACATTGGCCTTTGCATCATGGAAAAGAAGGAAAAGCTATGAGAAAATAAGAGCAACTGACCCAAGCAGACTCAGCTGGTATAAAACCTCTTATTCCAAAAGTGCCAAAAACAAGTGTGGGACATACTTAATCTGAATAACAAAATTACTAATCCAGATTATGCAAAATTATCATCATTTGAATAATCACTATTATTAAAAATTCTCTTTTGAAGGGCCAGCTAGCCTTATACATGGCTAGGCTTCACAAACGAA
>VWZD01000853.1:30577-45144 GCA_013396695.1 Sakesphorus luctuosus | reverse complement strand
GAGGGTCCCCAGCATCCCTGATAGTCCCCAGCATCTCTGATGCTCCCCAGCATCCCTGATGGTCCCCAGCATCCCTGATGGTCCCCAGCGTCCNGGTCCCCAGCATCCCTGATAATCCCCAGCATCCCTGAGGGTCCCCAGCATGCCTGAGGGTCCCCAGCATCCCTGATAGTCCCCAGCATCTCTGATGCTCCCCAGCATCCCTGATGGTCCCCAGCATCCCTGATGGTCCCCAGCGTCCCTGATGGTCCCCAGCGTCCCTGACAGTCCCTAGCATCCCTGATGGTCCCCAGCATCCCTCATGGTCCCCAGTGTCCCTCATGGTCCCCAGCATCCTTGATGGTCCCCTGCATCCCTGAGAGTCCTCAGCACCCCTGAGAGTCCTCAGCATTCCTGATGGTCTCCAGCGACGCTGAGGGTCCCCAGCATCCCTGAGGGTCCTCAGCGTCCCTGAGAGTCCCAAGTGTCTCTGAGAGTGCCCAGCGTTCCTGAGGGTCCCCAGTATTCTTTATGGTCCCCAGCATCCCTGAGGGTCCCCAGTGTCTCTGAGGGTCTCTGAGCATTCCTGAGCGTCCCCAGTATTCTTTATGGTCCCCAGTGTCCCTGAGGGTCCCCAGTGTCTCTGAGGGTCTCTGAGCATTCCTGAGCGTCCCCAGTATTCTTTATGGTCCCCAGTGTCCCTGAGGGTCCCCAGCATGCCTGGGGGTCCCTGTGCTGGGCTGTCACAGCGGAACAACACGGGGACTTTGTCCCAGCACCACTGGCTTGGGATGTGCTCCCACAGGAATCACGGAATCCCAAAATATGCTGAGCTGGAAGGGACCCACCAGCACCATCCAGTCCAGCCCTCAGCCCTGCACAGGCCCATCCCCAAGAGTCACCCCCTGTGTCCCAGAGCATCATCCAAACCCTCCTGGAGCTCTGGCAGCCTTGGGGCTGTGCCCACTGCCCTGGGGAGCCTGGGCAGTGCCCACCACCCTCTGGGGGAAGAGCCTTTCCCTGAGATCCAACCTGAGCCTGCCCTGGCACAGCTCCAGCCATTCCCTGGGTGCTGCCCCTGGTCCCACAGAGCAGAGCTCAGTGCCTGCCCCTCCTCTGCCCCTCAATGCTTTCTGTGCTTAAATTTGACATATCCACATATAAGAAGCCACAAAGTGAGGTTGTCTCACCTGCAGCCTCCCCTTGCTTGGCCACCTGCTCTGAGCAGGGTTAATTCCTGCCTGTCTTGCACTGCAGTGGGTTTGTTCAAGTGTAAGTGTCCCCAGGCAGATGCTTCCACCACAGGAATGTCAACTTGGCCTCAGGAAGTATTTTTTGTGTGTGTTCAAGCAGCCTTGGAGAGAGCTTTAGCCTTCCTCACTCCTTCCAGTGATGTTGTCACAGGGTTAAATGGAATTTAGGGCCAGTGCTGGTGTTGTCAGAGGCTCCCCAGGCTGCAGCAAGCACAGATCCAGCAGAGGATGCAGGAGCTTGGCCAGCTTCCCTCCCTGCTCACATTCCTGGCTCTTTGCTGTGGTTTCTCCCACTCCTGTGGGGAACAGGAGCTGGTCCAGCCCCGTGGTGGTGGTTCATGGCAGGGATGGGTCGAGGGGGACAAAATGAAGGGGAAATAAAGGCTGTTCCCAGTGGAATTTTCCTGAGTGTAAGCACAGCAGAGGGAAGGGAATGTGACACTTTGGCTGCTCCCACTCGTGTCAGGGCTTTGCTCCCTGATCACTTGATGTGGGTGAGCAGCAGAGTTTGCAAGGAATGGGGTGCAGGAGTTATCCAGGCAGCCTCTGGGAGTCCTTTAGCAGGGATCTGCCACATTCCAGCAGTGCAAGGCAGGAGGAGCATCCAAACAGTCTGCCAGGGTTGTTGGGTTTCTAATTATTATTACTACTACTACTACTATTATTACTGTTGTTATTGTAATTATTTTTAGGGGTCTCTTTTCACCAGTCACTGCCCGAGTGTATGTGCAGACAGTACCCAGCATATGTCACTTCACTAAAAGCAGTTATTTTAATTCATGGCCCTTTCTCCAGCAGTCAGCAGGATGCCTTATTCATTTGCCAGCAGGAGGATAAATCTATTTCAAAATGATTGAAATATTACGCACAGCTTGAATGAACGTTTAAAATAAATACAGTAGAAGAAACATGTTGTTTGTGGAATGAGAAGATAAATTAAGTTTAGTGCAGACATGTTCTTCCCAAGCCTGGCTGCTTGGCTTTCACAGCAAAATCCTTCAGGCCTTAATCCAGCAGCAAGTCCATGGTGGGGTTTCCTCTCCTGGAGAGGCAGGACTTTGTCTCCAGACCTTGGCTGGGTTTGGACCAGGCTGTGGCCACCACAGCATCTTGGGGCTGGTCCTGTGCAGGGCCAGGAGTTGGATTCCATGATCCTTGTGGATGCCTTCCAAGTGGGAATACCCTGTGATTCTGTGCCCCACGTTGTGGAAGGGCTGTTGGCAGGATGTGGATGGATGGACAGACAGACAGGGAAGGCTGGAGCAGAGCTGTGAGAGTGAAACCCTGTCATGGGGGAAGAAACCAGCCTTTGTTTCCCATTTTAGGGCTGTGGTTCCCTCCAGCCACTTCTGCTCAGCAAGATTAAATTTATTTTCATCCTCTTAACTGAACTTTCTTTTAATGGGGTGACAGCCCCCAAAATAGCCTCCCCCGGAGCGTGTGCCGGGTGGCCCCGAGTGCCTCCTGGCTCCGGATAACCCTTCTCCTTTATCTCAGCCCTGACAAACAGCTCTCCCTGGACACAAAGAGGAAATTCCACTCATTGTTGTGCTCTGCTGGGCCTGCCTGCAGCTCTATCTCCTGCCTGCTCGGGGCTGCCAGGGCTTCCTGAGGTGACAATCACTGGGAGGCTCAGGGAGGAGGGGATGGGACCAAGATTCCCAGTAAGTCCCAGTTTGAGTTCCCTCTAAATAAACCTGACAGCTCAGCCATGGCCATGTCAGCTTTGGATGCACCCCCTGGTATCTGCTCATCTCAGCCCCTCCAGAAACACCAAAACGTGCAAACGGACACCATCCCTCTTGTATTTGCTGATCTCAGCCCCTCCAGAAACACCAAAACGTGCAAACGGACACCATCCCTCTTGTATTTGCTGATCTCAGCCCCTCCAGAAACACCAAAACGTGCAAACGGACACCATCCCTCTTGTATTTGCTGATCTCAGCCCCTCCAGAAACACCAAAACGTGCAAACGGACACCATCCCTCTTGTATTTGCTGATCTCAGCCCCTCCAGAAACACCAAAACGTGCAAACGGACACCATCCCTCTTGTATTTGCTGATCTCAGCCCCTCCAGAAACACCAAAACGTGCAAACGGACACCATCCCTCTTGTATTTGCTGATCTCAGCCCCTCCAGAAACACCAAAACGTGCAAACGGACACCATCCCTCTTGTATTTGCTGATCTCAGCCCCTCCAGAAACACCAAAACGTGCAAACGGACACCATCCCTCTTGTATTTGCTGATCTCAGCCCCTCCAGAAACACCAAAACGTGCAAACGGACACCATCCCTCTTGTATTTGCTGATCTCAGCCCCTCCAGAAACACCAAAACGTGCAAACGGACACCATCCCTCTTGTATTTGCTGATCTCAGCCCCTCCAGAAACACCAAAACGTGCAAACGGACACCATCCCTCTTGTATTTGCTGATCTCAGCCCCTCCAGAAACACCAAAACGTGCAAACGGACACCATCCCTCTTGTATTTGCTGATCTCAGCCCCTCCAGAAACACCAAAACGTGCAAACGGACACCATCCCTCTTGTATTTGCTGATCTCAGCCCCTCCAGAAACACCAAAACGTGCAAACGGACACCATCCCTCTTGTATTTGCTGATCTCAGCCCCTCCAGAAACACCAAAATGTGCAAAAGGACACCATCCCCCTTCCCTTGCTGAGCCCAAGGCAGGTGGGACTGTCAGGAGAGTGACCAACAGGTGTCCATCCTTGCAGGGTCATCAAGCAGCTTCTGTTTGAGTTGTGGTAGCACTTCATGCTTCTAGAAATGGAATGACCCCTCCTCATGCTTGTGCTGTAGAGACAGGGCAAAGGCTTCAATAGCTGGCTGGTGAAGAACATCCAAGTTTATGAGATGGTTTTCCCAGGGCAGTGCCTGAAAGCAGGTTTTTAGGGACCCTCTAAGCTTTGGAGGGTGGACAGCACCTCCTGGACAGGTACTGGATGCTGTTTGATTCGGTTTTCCCACTAGCACTACCACCCCAAAGCAGCTTTATTAAAGTAGGAATCTTCCCTGCCTCCTCATTGCACAGCTGGGTTTGACCCTTAACATGGATTTCCCTTTGTCTTGCTGGTTTTGTACAGTGAAGACACTTCTACTTTTTAAAGAATTTCTTGGTGCATCTTGGAGTAAGAAGTGTAGCTTGTAAGCCTGGAGTTGTGCCAGTGCTGCTTTCTGGGGAAATCACACCCAGGGAACCAGAGGAAGCCCAGAAAGGAAATGCAGCAGCAGCTCTGGAAGGACTGAGCAGCACAGCAGCTTCTTGTTTCAGACCAGCCTGGGATTCCTGAGACATCATTTCACTTCCCTGCTCCCTCCTGGATGTCTGTGCATGACCACTGATCACTCCCTGTTTGCTTGGGGGATAAAACCTCTCCTTCAGGGGATAAAAACTCTCCTTCAGGGGATAAAAACTCTCCTTCATGGGATGATCTGTGGGACACTGAGGCTGGAGGGGCTCAGAGACCGTGGGGATTGGGACTATAAATTATATTTAAAGCTGACATTGTTAGTTTGGAAGGCTGCAAACCCAGAGCAGTTTGGGCAATGTGTGTGAATCACCCAAGAGAACTCAGCTCAGGGTTCAACATTCCACAGTTGTGGCAGATACTGAGGTGTGTGATGGGGACAGGAATTGGTGCGCTGAGGACAGGACTTGGTGTGCTGACCCTTCTGGAGGTGAAGAAGGAGGAGAGGAAAGATTGAGACGGTTGAGACTTGGCTTTTAAAGTGCTTTAGTGACATAATTGTTCATCACATTGTTCTTTGTACAACGTCAGTGTTTATGTCCCTGTTACAGATGGCAAATCTGAGATACATGAAATGATTTGTTCTGAACCAATGAAGGAGTTGATGCTACACTGGGACTGAGACCTGGACACTCCTGGTTCCCAGAGTTTCATTTCCACACTCACACTGTTCATTTGCAGCACAGCTTTCTCCCTGGCATCATTTGACCTGCTCATTTTCCCTCTTCTTCTAAAACCACTCAGTCCAGCAGCTTTTAAACAGTATTTCCATTTTACCACAGCAGTGAAAATAGATGAGCTGACTTACATCACTGGCAAGAGCTCCCAAAAAACCTCTCTGTGCTCTGTTGCTTGAACTCTCAGCAACAGAACTAGTTGAGGGAAAGAAAAAATAAAAAAGGTTGTGAGGGAGTAGAAATGCACCAAAAAGTTATTGGAGCTTCTTGTTGCATTTGAAACTTAAATTATACCCAGAAAATGTTCACCACTGCTCAGGTCATAGAATCACAGAATCCTAGAATGGATTGGGTTGGAAAAGACCTCCCAGATCATCAAGTCCAACCCTTGGGCCAACTCCAGTCCCTTCACCAGATCATGGCACTCAGTGCCACGGCCAAGCTCAGCTGAAAAACCTCCAGGCATGGGGAATCCACCCCCTCTCTGGGCAGCCCATTCCAATGCCTGAGCACTCTCTCTGCAAACAAGTTTTTTCTGATCTCCAACTTCAATTTGCCCTGGCAGAGCTTGAGCCCCCCGTGCCCCCTTGTCCTATTGCTGAGTGCCTGGGAGAAGAGACCAACCCCCACCTGGCCACAACTTCCCTGATGTGGCACTTCCAGACAGTGCTGAGGTCACCTCTCAGCCTCCTCTTCTCCAGCACAAACACCCCCAGCTCCCTCAGCCTCTCCTCATAGGTCCCACCGAGCAGAGCCTGTTTCCTGGAGGGATGCACATCCTGCTGTGGTGAGATGGATAGTTTGGGACTAAATCTGAACTAAGTGTTGGTAGGACTAAATCTGAAGCCAACTGTGCCATGTTTCTGTTTGAACAAGACCTCGGTGCTTCAAAGGCAGAGATAATCTGTGTTTGCATTGGGGATTATTTTGGAGGATACATCCAGAGCTGGGAATTCCTCCCTCCTCCCAGTGGAGGGCTCTCAGCCAGGTGTGAAGCACTCCATGGGTTCTGCTGGACAGTTGCCTTCAGGTGTTTCTTTGTCCCACAGCTCCTGGGGAAGTGAAGGTATCTGAGGGCTGAGACAGCTGGGGACAAGCTACAAAATTCCTCTCTTCCCACTGTGGGTCTCTGCTTCTTGTTTTTTCAGATTTCATTTCCATTTAGCTGTTTTGTCCCTGAAAGGAATCAAAGGCTTTCACAGGGAGAAGTCCTGGTTTGGAGTTCTGGATGCAGCAGCACGGCCTCAGCTTTGTCTTTCCTGGTTTCCTGAGCACTTTTCATCCCTAAATGCTCCAATTCTGTAGCTGTCCCAGCCTCAAAGACAGAATTGTTTCAGAATGTTCAAAAGTGCTCAAGTGTCCCCAAGCCCAAGAGTCTGTTTGTGTAGAGAACTTTGGCAACCAGAAATACACATTTTTTGAGGTTTTGGCTCTGAAGTCCCTTAGGGTTCTTTAGCTTTGCCTTCTGTCTCCCCTTCTCACGTCCTCATTCCAACAACTGGGTATCTTTAACATATCCTAAATGTGTCCTTTCTTTCCATCTTTCCAGGTTTTTTAACGCCCTTTTGTGCCTCTGGGAATGCCAGTGAGTTGGACATTCCAACATAGCAGCTTCATAAAATGTCCCATAGGTATAAAAATATAAATTCTATGAAACAGTGTCATTAAATAGCATTCTGGGGATCACTGATATCCTGCTCCTCTTTGATTGGAGGCTTTGGAGAAAACAAATGATGGTTTAGAGTAAGAACAAACCTGTGTTTCTCTTTTGCTTGACTGAGTTCTTAATCCTCTCAAGACTGAATTCTTTCTGAAAACAGGTACAGTCCCATGAGAGTGTGAACTACATTTTAGTGTCACTGGTTTCACTGACCTCTGACAGGACAAACCCAGGATTGTCATAGCCTTTCTTCTCTTTGGCTTTGGCTTCTTTCTCGTTGTAGAGGCAGAAGGCACAGTGGGGAGTCTCCACAGCCACTGTCTTGCTGAAGTTCTGAAAGTCAACTCTGTATTTCCCTTCTTTGGTCTTGGACACGATGGGAGCGAAGCGATAACCCCAGAGCACCTCCTCTGGGATGTAGGATGTCCTCACCTGACAGGTGGCACTGGTGGCTTCCACAGTGCCATCCAAAAACACCACCAGCTCAAAATCCTGCTGCAGGATGGTCTCTGCTGCCATGTGGAAGAACGGGCTGTTCTTATCTATGACGTGATAAATGGTTAGGGGGGAAATGAAGAAGAGGTTCTCGTTGCCAGCATCGACCACAAACTCTATGTTGACCTGGTCCAAGATGATTGTCTCTCCTTCTGGAGTGATGGTGGTCTTGAGGAGCTTCCCATAGATGTGGCTCCCGATCAGGAGGCTCTTCCTGAGGTTTGCCACCCGAATGAGGAGGCAGAGCTTCCCCCCACGCTTGCTGATGACGGCGTTCTTGCTGAAGGTGATGGTCTTGGCCCTGTTTTTGGACCTGGAGATCTTGGCCAAGATGGCCCCACACATGAAAGAGTTGATGACCACTCCCAGGATGGACTGGAAGATGAGCAGGAAGATGGCAGTGGCACACTGTTCCGTGACACACCTGAAGCCATAACCGATGGTCACCTGGGTCTCCAGGGAGAACAGGAAAGCTGAGGTGAGGCCGTTGATGTTCTCCACGCAAGGGGTGTGGTTTCTGGAGGGGTTGAACTCGGGCAGGTCTTTATGAATGTAGGCCACGACGTACCAGAGGAGCCCAAAGAGAAACCAGCTGCCCAAGAAGGCTGAAATGAAGATAGTCATTTTGTATCTCCACCTGAGGTCCAGGATGGTGGTCCATATGTCAATCAAAAAGACAAACCTGGACTGCTCTACGTTGCCAAACTCTATGTTACACCTGCCATCTTTGGAGACCAGCCTGGCCCTGCGCCGGCTGCGCTCGCGGATGCGGCTGCGGAAGCGTTGCCGGAGGGAGCTGAACATTCCTCTGGTGCTGCTGCTGTTCTGCAGAGCAAGAAAGAACAAACAGGGAGGTTTAATTTCCACCTGCAGGCGAGAGGGAGAGCCTGACAAAGGCTCCAGACACTCACTTAGGAAAAAAGTGATATCATTTGCATATTTTCCCACAGTTGATGGGGAAAGTTCCAGTAAGTACATGAGGAAAAGAACAGTTCCCTGCCTAAGGAGCATTCCAGCAAAAAAGGCTCATTTTGGCTTGCTCAGTAACCTCAGAGTCAGTCAACTGGTAACATTGTCCTCTGCTTAGCTGAGTAAGTGAAAGCAGAGAAAAAAGGTGAACCTCATGGTGGTCTGTCCCAGTTGAGCAGGTGGGCCCAGTTTGTCCCCGTGTGGGTGTGCCCAAAGCTGGGCATTCTAAACCCTCTGGGCCATTGCCCAGCAACTCTTCCCAATGGCCCATTGGCAGCAGCTGCCCAGGGCACAGCTGAGCCCTCAGCCTGGCAGCTGGCTGGGAAAGAAGCCTGGCAGAGGAGCTGGGAGAACTCCCCTGCAGGGACTCCTTGGCACCTCCACACCCACCTGAGGGCTCAGCTCTGCTCAGGGGCCAGCAACCAGTCCAAAATCCCCCCTGACTCCCACAGTCATATCCCCCACTCTGCAACTCCCTGCCCTGGGGGACCCACTGGGGGCTCCCACCCAAACCTCAGGGGACACAATCTTGGCCTTTGGGCACTTCTGGGACCACTCCTTGGATGCAGAGGAGGAGCAGCCCCTGGCCAGGAGGAGCCCACCACTCTGGCCCAGACTCTGCCATCATCTGCACCAACAGCTTTGGCCCTTCCTTTTCCTTTGGACTCGGGGGAACCCCGTGGGGCTCAGCACAGGGGCCACCAAACCCCACTGTGTTTGTGCCCCAGGGGACTGGGTTACACTGCTGGGTTTGGGGGTTAAACCCAATTTCTCTTGGTGCCATTGCATTTATTGTAATCTTGTTATTAAATTGTAACTCTGACTTATAATCTCTCTTTGTGTTGGGTTCATTTCTCCTGCAGGTTTACCTTTAAACCAGCACACTGGGCATATGTGGAGAAAAGTGGTGGGGAATGGCTGGGTTTGGAGGGCTTTCTGCTTTTAGGAGGTGAACCATGGCCTGTCCATGCAAGTGCGTGTTCCCCTTGGCATCAGAGACACTGCATGAGACCTGGGCAGCAAATTCTGGGTAGATGCAACAGGCATAATAAAGGCAGACACACAGAGTTATGGACAGGTTTTGGAGGTGTGAAATTCAAATTCTGGAATCACAAAAGCATCTCAAATAGGATTTTTAGGTGAAAATAAAAGAAAAACTAAATTACAGCAGCAGCAGAATTTGTTGGTTTACCCACCACAAAGGTGATGCTCAGACTAAAGGATCAGATTCAGAAATCTTGTCTCTAAGTGTAACTCTGCATCCCTGTCAACTTTGCCCTTCCTGATTGGCCATGTCAACAAGAGAGCCAGGGAATGAGAGTCACTGATGGAGAAAACACTCCTCAGACTGGAGTCTGGATCAACCTGCGCTTGGGGAGAGGTTGGAGTTCCTGAGACACACAGACATGGGGAGAAGTTGGAGTTCCTGAGACACACAGACATGGGGAGAGGTTGGAGTTACTGAGACACACAGACCTGGGGAGAGGTTGGAGTTACTGAGACACACAGACATGGGGAGAGGTTGGAATTACTGAGACACACAGACCTGGGGAGAGGTTGGAGTTACTGAGACACACAGACATGGGGAGAGGTTGGAATTACTGAGACACACAGACCTGGGGAGAGGTTGGAGTTACTGAGACACACAGACCTGGGGAGAGGTTGGAGTTACTGAGACACACAGACATGGGGAGAGGTTGGAGTTACTGAGACACACAGACCTGGGGAGAGGTTGGAGTTACTGAGACACACAGACCTGGGGAGAGGTTGACCCACTGCAGAGCCAGGGAATCCCTGCTGTGCTCACAGACACACCTGGGGCCTGATATCGACCCCAAACTTAGGGCTGTTCTTAGACATAACTGATTTCTGAGTTTATCAGCCTTCAAGCTCGTGTTTGGCTGCCAGAGAGGACACTGGATTAGTGCCCAATGCCAACCCACCCTGAGTGTATTCAGCCATTGTTGAACAAAACTCTTCTAGTGTAGCTGAACCAAACCCTGGGCTGTGATCAGGTGCCTTGGGGGCAAAATGATTCAGCTCCAAAACAACTGAAATAAGTGAAGAACTTGAGGGGAAAATGTTCTCTCTGCTCCTCACCCCAAGGGTGCTCAGAGCCTGCTGTGTCCCCAGGGATGAGCATCCTCAGCCACACAGAGCTGAAGGATTTGGGGTCCTGCAGCTGCTGTGGGGGATGTTTTCTTTAGGAGGACCTGGGTTTGATGAGCTGGGAGATGCTGAGAGCTTTGTAAGTGTTTGCTGTTGTTACTCTACAGCTGCACCACCCTTCCCAATAGAGAGGGACAGCAAAACAACCCTCAGCAATGACTTTTATAGAGCAAGCTAAAGCTGCTTCACCACTTATCTCAACCCTTGCCTGGTATCCCACCCCACCCAGGCTTCCTTTCTGATTAGAGCAAAATGCTTGGGCTCCAGTTGCTCTCAGGTGGACTGCACAAATTTTGCTGGATTTCACGTGCCTAAATATTTGTGGCAAGACTTGGTTTAGCTCCCCTAAGCTCTAATTTCATATATCCAAGGTGGGGATAATCCAGGGCAATCCATGAGACACTGAGATGAGTTTAGGGTGAAACTTGTCTCCTTTCAGCTTGGCCATTGAAACATCAAAGCTGTCTGTGCCAGCTGGGGGTCTGAGTCCCACTGACAGGAAAGGCCCCTGTGCCAGCTGGGGGTCTGAGTCCCACTGACAGGAAAGGCCCCTGTGCTCCCTTAGAGCTGTCTGTGCCAGTTGTGGGGCTGAGTCCCACTGACAGGAAAGGCCCCTGTGCCCCCTTAGAGCTCCCTATGCCACTTGGGGGTCTGAGTCCCACTGACAGGAAAGGCCCCTGTGCCCCCTTAGAGCTCCCTATGCCACTTGGGGGTCTGAGTCCCACTGACAGGAAAGGCCCCTGTGCCCCCTCACCACCCACAAGAGTTTTCTGAAGTCAAGAACTGCTGTTTGGCAATGCCCCTTTACTCTGTTGGCAGTTTTCTGTGCCCTGAGGGGGAATGCCTCCCACTGACAGGAAAGGCCCCTGTGCCCCCTCACCACCCACAAGAGTTTTCTGAAGTCAAGAACTGCTGTTTGGCAATGCCCCTTTACTCTGTGGGCATTTTTTAGTTGGCTGAACCAGAAATCCTCCCACTAGACACAATCACAAGGACCTTCAGATACGACAATCAGTAGCAAATATTAAATTATCAGTGATGGAGTCTAGGCACAAATTAATTACATGTTGTAAAGACAGAAATAAATTCTATTATTTGATGTCCTTGTATCAGCAGCCCTGAGAAGGAACTTGTTTCTTTATCTCCCAGTTGTCTTCTTTCTGCATTTACACTGAAATCACCTTTCCCCTGCTCAATAAAATCAGGATGAAAAAGTGAAGGTCACTTTGTAATGTCCCTTTTCCCCGTTTGGAATTTTTGCTGTTGGATTTATTGGTTGCAAATGTAGCTGACAAAGGTTAAACTTTAAGCACCTGCTCGAGGAAAGGGGAATGAGGTCACACTTCCTAAAACAATCTTTAAATCTTATTTTCCTGACTCACTTTTAATCTGTTCGTGTTAATGAATAGTTTGAGCAAAAATAAAATATTCCTGTGCAAATCACAATCCAAAAAAATTTCCAGCCTTTGCCTTCTAACACTCTTATTGTTCAAAAACATCCAGCTGGTTTTGGTGTTAATTTTCATAGAATCATAGAATGATAGAATGGATCGAGTTGGAAAAGACCTCCGAGATCATCAAGTCCAGCCCTTGGTCCAACTCCAGTCCATTAACTAGACCATGGCACTCAGTGCCACATCCAATCTGCGTTTAAAAACCTCCAGGGATGAGGAATCCACCCCCTCTCTGGGCAGCCCATTCCAATCCCTCAGCACTCTCTCTGCAAAGAAGTTTTTTCTGCTCTCCAACTTCAATTTGCCCTGGCAGAGCTTGAGCCCCCCGTGCCCCCTTGTCCTATTGCTGAGTGCCTGGGAGAAGAGACCAATCCCCAGCTGGCCACAACTTCCCTGATGTGGCACTTCCAGACAGTGCTGAGGTCACCTCTCAGCCTCCTCTTCTCCAGCACAAACACCCCCAGCTCCCTCAGCCTCTCCCCACAGCACTTGTGCTCCACTCCCTTCTCCAGCCTCCTTGCTCTTCTCTGGCCCCGCTCCAGCTCCTCAATCTCTTGCCTCAACTCAGGGGCCCAGAACTCAACACAACACTCAAGGTGTGGCCTCCCCAAGGCAGAGTCCAGGGGAAGGCTCACTGCCCTGGGCCTGCTGGCCACGCTACTTTGGATCCAGGCCAGGATCCCATTGGCCTTCTTGCCCACCTGGGCACACCTGGGCACACCTGGGCACACTGGTGGCTCATGTTGAGCTTCCTGTCAATTTTATAACAGTGATGTGAAAATTGGCTTTACCAGAAAAATTTGGGATGCATCACCTTATCCATCAGAAGCTGCACGTGGATTCCTCAGGGCTCCTAATCCCAGGGAGTAGATGGGAAGGAGAGAAATCTGCAGGAATTCTGGTTTCTGACCCACCTACACCCTGGGGGTCAGGATAAATTGCTATCACAGTTCTGGTAGGTCTGACTCAGCCTTCAAGGGAAACCTTTGGGAATTTGAGCAGATAATAATCACAGAAGAGCTGAGAATAAAGTGGTCAGCCTTGAAAATAGATCCCTGCTTTCCCCATCCTTCTCCTGCCTCTTTAAATCTTTCCCACCCTCCTCAGAGGGTGTTTTACAAGCCCTGTTGGAGCTACCCCGGAGCAGATCAAAGAGGCAGAAGAAATTACACCTTTCTTCAGGCAGCATGACAAAGGAATTCTCCTTTCAACAAATCTCCTGCTCCCACACTCAGCTGAAATGTGTTGATTTGCTTCAGCAGGAGCAAAATTCCCTCCTGGATAAGCATGCTGAGAGTATATCACTGACTGTCTGGAGGAGATTATATAAAGCAAGTTATATAATACAGCAATTAAAGTCCTTTTAATTTAAATCAGCCTGGCTACATCTTAGCTAATATTTACCAGGATATGTTTCCTGTTGGGCCCAAATAAACACAGGGTTTCTGTCTGTCTGGAGGGTGGAATTCCATGCTGCAGGAATCGAGCCCAGGGGCTGCTGTGCCTGGGCACAGGGTGTTTATAGAGGGGGCAGTGCCCGTGTTTTCAAGCACAGGGGCCTGTTCCAATAAAACTCCTCAATGAATAATCATGACTTGTCAAGGTGAGCTGTGACAACAAGGAGTTTCCACTTCCCTGTCTCGTGGAACAAACAGAAGCTTTCAGATCTCCATCTTCAACTTTCCAACTACTCCCTCAGTGCCTCCACGCGGAATATTTAACAGATGCCTGAAGTGAGCTGTTTCCAGGTGTATTTCTATTTTTCCTCTGCATTCCTGTGAGCAGGTAATGCCAATTCCTGCAGTTCCTGGAGCTCTGTCCCAGCTGGAGCTCCTCTGCTCCCTCACCAATGCAATTGAGTTCTTCTCTTTGCTTTTCCTCTCTTTCAACTGGTTTGTTCCAAAACTGGTGGATGTGGGGGCTAATGAGCAAGAGCTTTAATTGTTCTGTGGGGGAGTTTTTCACAGGGCTGTGTGTGGAGCACTTTAATCCTGGGAAATGGCTTTAATCTCAGCCACGTGCAGCTCTTGAGGAGATCAGAGAGCGACGAAGGGGAAGGTGGTTGGGGTTTGATGGGGGCCTGGCAAGAACAAAGTTTCTTTGCCCATATTTCCCACAAGTTCTGAGATCTGTGGCTTCCCAGGCATAGCAGGGTGTGTGAGCAAAGCTGCAGGAATAAATCAGTAGGGGGAAAGCACAAATGCAAAGAGCTCCCTGAACCCCCAGCCCTTGCTGGGAACACATCTTTGTTAAGGATTCAGATGAAGTTCTAAGCAGCTTAAGTGGAAGAAAGGGGATGCAGAGTTAAAGGATTATTTTTTTCCCCCAGTTCTGTTCAGGTCTTTGCAAAACTCAGATCATCTTTCAGCCCTTTTTATAATTTTCTTTTTGTTGAACTCTCTCTGAACAAAGTACGTGAAATATCCAATTTCTAATACCTTATAAAATCCCTTTTTATTAGAAAAGCAAATTATATCAGTCTCATGGTGCATTATCTGCTGGGGGCTTTACTACTGAGCCTTTGGAAAGTGGGGCTCATCTGCCCTCACTGGCTGCCCTGGGAAGAGCAGGAATGAGCCTGTTGGGATGGGATGGAGAGAGGAATGTTCCTGTTGGGATGGGATGGAGAGCAGGAATGAG
>VWZD01000853.1:16600-30334 GCA_013396695.1 Sakesphorus luctuosus | reverse complement strand
AGAGCAGGAAGGGTCCTGTTGGGATGGGATGAAGAGCAGGAATGAGACTGTTGGGATGGGATGCAGGACAGGAATGAGCCTGTTGGGATGGGATGGAGCAGGAATGAACCTTTTGGGATGGGATGGAGAGCAGGAATTAGCCTGTTGGGATGAGATGGAGAGAGGAATGGTCCTATTGGGATGGGATGGAGAGCAGCCAGTCAGCCCTAAGGAATGTCTAAAAGGAACCTGATCTGCTCCATCCCCTGTGCATCCTCCCAAGGGACACACCAGCAGTGGGACCAGCCCTGCAGGGCCAGGAAGCTGCCCCACCCAAGTTTGCTTCTTGGCCCTGGCAATGCCCCCATGGAATATTCATCCCTGGCAGCAGCTCTGAGCAGTGAGCACTGTGGCTGTGCCCCCAAGTGTGGCCTGAGGTGCCAGTTCCATGTGGGAAATGTGACCCCTCCATCCGGCTCAGCACTGAGCTGGAGTCCTGTCACAGCTCCAGCCCAAAGCCCCAGTGGAATTTCTAGTGGATACACCGCAGGATTTATGCCCTGCCTTGCCCTCTGTCCTGCTGGAAGAATTACTGGGAGGTGCCAGGGCTGCCCTTTCCCTCAGTGCTGCCTGGTGTTCAGCAGGAGAGGCAGAGGGACACTGCCCACCTGGGGCTTGGACATCAGCTCAGAATATCCCCTGGGATGTGCAAAATCCTTGGAAGAGATGCCCTCCATCTCACAAGCAGGCACAGAGCTCTGGGGGAGCACCTGACCAAGTCCTCCGAGATGCCAAACTTCCCTCCTTAGATGGTTTCATCCTTCTGTCCTTCAAAGTGGACGAACCAGGAGTGTCCCAGCCCAGTGACCCAACAGTGACCCAACAAGGACATGCACTGTCCTCTTCCTTCCCTCGTGTCCTCAAAGGGAGGAAATGTGAGCTCTGATCTCTGTGGGATGTATGGACTCTGCAGGAGCTGTTGGTCACCCCAGACAGTTCTGACAGGTTCTGACCCTCTGCCTTACAACTGGACCTTCTCCCGGTGCCTTGCACATGCTTTGTAGAGTTCGGTACCTGATATTCTGCTGCTGAGCAGCCCCAGTGTTGCCTGAGTGCCCCAATCCCAGCCACATTCCAGTGACAACAAACAGCCCCTGATTTCCACCCAGGGATGTTGTCCCACCACAGGACATGATTGGAGAAGACGGGCTGCAGTTTCCCTCCCAAAGCTTGACTGGAATAATTCAGTGATAGGAACACATGAATAAATGAAAGCACAGGCACTGCAGCTCTGGAGACTCCAGCAAATCGTGTTTTCTGAAAGCTTAGGAGAGTTTGGAGTCCTCAAATGTTAAAATACTTACTTCAGATGGATAAATAAAGGATTTACAGCAATAAAGACATTACTGTCATTGTTAGCAATTAATAATACTGTAATTAGTGCTGCACAGAAATTAATCCATGGCTGCATTTACTGGGGGAGAGACTAAAGGCCTCAGCTGAGTGGAGAGAAAGGACATTCCTGACCCGCAAACACTGGTGGGCTTTTGGTGGAAGCAGAGAAATAACATTTCCTTGTCCCTCCCTGTCCACACCTCACCAGAAATGTGGCCCTTGTAGGGCAGCTCTGGCTCCACAAAACCATCTCCCAGCACTTCCCAGGCACCAAGGAAAACATCTTTATTTGGTATTTTTGCTGTGCTGAGCTGATTTCATGGCTAGAGTGTGTCTCCCACAGCACCTTCTGCTATGGCAGAGAACTGCGGGTGCACCAGGAGCTCTGCAGCCAAGCTGGTTTTCCTGCCCCTGGAGACAAGAACTGGGAGCTGAGCTGCCTTTGCAGCAGGATTTCTCAGCAGCACTATTTCTATCTCAGGTTTTCACTGAAAATATTAAATTTTCAGTAGGAAATGGCTCTCTTGGAGAAATGATTTTTCAAGCAAATTATATTTTGGGAGGATTTTTGTTTGGTTAAAAAACCCAAAAAAACCAAAAAACAAACCCAACAAACCAAGTTCAACAAACCTCTCATTGAGGTGGACTTGTGTGTGAGAGAAAAAAATGGGGATTTAACTCCCCAATAGTGTTATGCTGGTTTTGTATTCTACTTTAGAAGAATTGGTTTTGATGGGCTGAGGATTCTTGAAATTAAAGCTTTTTGCTTTTAGTTGGATTTTTTTAATAGAGAAAGGCAGGTTTTGTCTAGTTCCTTCTCCTCCCTGTTGCCAGACAAAGGCACTGAACCCAAAATGTGTGAGAAAGGCAGATGGAATCAGTGTGGGAGCAGAATCCTCCTGTACCCAAAAGTCTCCCAGCACTGAGCCTGGGCTGGAAGGCAAAGCTGCACAAACCCCCCCAAAAAGCCAGAGGGAAAATGGGCAGAGTCATGTGAGCCAATTCTGCACATTCCCTCATTCTGCTGTTCCCTGCTGAAGTATTTAAGGGGTTCAATCATTAACTCAACTGTTGGTTTCTCCAGGTTGGCAATGTCAAGTCTCAGTCCCCAGCACGGTGTGCCCAGGGGGTTTGTGCTGCTCTGGGATCACTGACACACCAAGGGACACTTTGCCAGGGCAAAACCACCTGCCTGGCCCTGCTTTGCCACATGAGCTCAAGGTATCTCAGTGCCCAGCACCACCTTGGCACATCAGAGCTTCTGCACAGCCTTTCTTTGCAAAGTGCTGCTAAATTTAAACTGATTGTCCCACTCCAAAAGGGTCCAGCTCTGGGAGGGGGAACAGGGCTGGCAGAAAAAGGTGCTGAGCATCCTCCAGTGGGGTTGGAAGGAGGTTCTGCTGACTCAGTGCCCAGGAGGAGGGTGGAGTTGCTCTGTCTGTGCTCTGCACGGGGCTGAAGCCTCAAAGGTAAGAGTGGGAATGTTGCTGTGATGTAAAGTCTCCTCAGAGCAGATCAGAGAACAACCAATTCTGACCCCAGAGCAGAGACACAGTAAGGGAACACTCACAACAAACCACTTGGCCCTGCTGTGCTCACACCCTGCACACTCAGCCCTGCAGACAGGATCTGGTGTTCTCCCTGTCAGGTTTGGGATAATCCCTGTAGGAGCCTGAGGAACATGAGGGAAAGGCCAATAAACCCATGGGANCCTCAACTCAGGGGCCCAGAACTCAACACAACACTCAAGGTGTGGCCTCCCCAAGGCAGAGTCCAGGGGAAGGCTCACTGCCCTGGGCCTGCTGGCCACGCTACTTTGGATCCAGGCCAGGATCCCATTGGCCTTCTTGCCCACCTGGGCACACCTGGGCACACCTGGGCACACTGTTGGCTCCTGTTGAGCTTCCTGGGTTCATGCACACTGTCAAGCAAACTCCTGACCTTTCCCTTCTGACCACTCCACAGTGCAGGAAGGAGAAAAGCTTTGTGGTCACTTCTCTGGTGTCCAAATAACACACTCATGCTACAGAGGATTTTCCCAGGGAAAACCCTAGCCAGGAATATTTTCCTGGAATGTGAAGAGCACTGTCCTCACCTTCAGTCAGCCTCTAATGTCAGCAGGCCAGTCTTGGGTGGTTATCAAGGTGACTTTGATTTCTAAACTGGCCAAACTCCCACTGTGTGCTGAGCTGGTTTGTGGCCAATAATCCAACCAGGGCAGCACAGGCAGGGACTGGCACTGCTCTTGACAAGCCAGACCCAAACCCTGCTTTGCCAGCTTTCCACTGGGAATGCCAAGCCCTCAGCACTTCCCAGACAGCAGGACTGGGAGAGGAAAGACTTGGAGAGGAAGCATATGAGCTGCCAGGTGGTGGCTGAGCTCTGAGATGGGTGAGCCTGAGGAGAGGAGGCACAAGATTAATCTGGAAAGAGGCAGTTGCTGAGCCCTGGCCCTGACTGTGCTCTCAGACTGTTTCCATCCCTTTCTAACTCAGGTTGCCTGTCTGCAAAGGAAATAAGAATAATTTCACTACTTTGCAGGCAACTGTGAGGCTATTTTAAGGTTGAGAAATGGGGTTTCACGATGTAGAGAGTTATTTTATTACAACTTCTGGGCTGCCCTGCCCTGTCAGAGCAGCTTCAATAGTAACTGTCCTGATCCCTGAGCACAACTGTCACCCACGTTATTCTGAGACCTTTCAGGAGCAATGCTGGGCTATAAATAGAAATTATGGCTATTTTTTCCATGCAGAAAAGCAGTTCCTTCATACTTTACCACTTTCTGCATGTAAGCAAAGAACAAAGTGAGGAAGGCTTTCTCTCCAGATCAAAGTGTGTGGCTCTCCCCTTGGATCATTTCTGGCACTGAACTGTGTGTAAAGAAGTTTTCCATCTCTGCCTGTCTCAGTTGCCAGGGATTAAAGGCTGCCCTGAAGCCTAAATTCCGTGCTGCTGCTCATTACTTAGCACCTCTTCTTTACTAACAGTTTTCTCAGAGTAAACCTCCTTTTATAGAAGTCTTTTCTGCTATTAGTTCTTTTGCTCTTTCTCTCTCTGTTCCTGGCTCTGCTGTTGTTGGGTTTGGCTTTGTGTTGCACTTGAGTTGTCCTTGTTTCTTGAATTCCTGCACTGAGGGTTGTGGTTTCTCTTAGAGATATTAACACCTGTTAAGTTCCTCTGAACATGTCCTGCCTCTCACTGAGAAGTTTTCCATCAGATGTTTTGAAAGGAATATAATTCCAGACTTTCTCTTGGATTTCAGGTTTTGAACTTGCTTTTTACCTCAGAAGCATAAAAACCCACCCCCTTTGACTGTAATGAAAGTCAGCTGGGCTGCAATGGAGTGGATGTAACCTCTTAATTCTCACTGAGCATCTACAGAGCAAATCCACCTGTGGTGCCCCCATGGAATTGTTCAAAAGGGAAAGGATTGGGTGTGTTCCTGACCAGGTGCACGTTCCTTGGAACCTTTAGGATAACACAGGCTCTGTGCTGCATGAATTCCTTCCTGTCTCTGCCCACCTGAGATGCTGAGCTGACTCTGAGGCTTTTCCCTGCTGCTCCCCATCAAGCAGGAGCAGCTCCACAGATTGACTGATGCTGCTCATTTAATCAGTTGTGGCTCAACAAGGAGAGGATCAGCCACTAGTAGTTTGGAGGATTTCCTGCAGCCTGGACTGGCAGTTTCCGCCCTGCCTCTGATTCCTGAGCCTGATTTTGATGATTTCCAACAACCTGCCCACACACATCTTGTCCCATCACGGCCTCATCTTGGCAGTTCCCTTCCCCAAGAGAATCACAGAATGGATTTGGTTGGAAAAGACCTCCCAGATGATCAAGTCCAACCCTTGGGCCAACTCCAGTCCCGTCACCAGATCATGGCACTCAGTGCCACGGCCAAGCTCAGCTGAAAAACCTCCAGGGATGGGGAATCCACCCCCTCTCTGGGCAGCCCATTCCAATCCCTCAGCACTCTCTCTGCAAAGAAGTTTTTTCTGATATCCAACCTAACCCTCCCCTGGCAAAGCTCAAGCTGTGCCCTCTTATTCTCCTGTTGGTTGCTTGAGACAAGAGACCAACCCCCAGCTGGCCACAACTTCCCTTCAGGCACTTCCAGACAGTGCTGAGGTCACCTCTCAGCCTCCTCTTCTCCAGCACAAACACCCCCAGCTCCCTCAGCCTCTCCCCACAGCACTTGTGCTCCACTCCCTTCTCCAGCCTCCTTGCTCTTCTCTGGCCCCGCTCCAGCCCCTCAATCTCTTGCCTCAACTCAGGGGCCCACAACTCAACACAACACTCAAGGTGTGGCCTCCCCAAGGCAGAGTCCAGGGGAAGGCTCACTGCCCTGGGCCTGCTGGCCACGCTACTTTGGATCCAGGCCAGGATCCCATTGGCCTTCTTGCCCACCTGGGCACACCTGGGCACACCTAGGCACACCTGGGCTCATGTTGAGCTTCCCCAGCCCTGCTCTCCTGCTACACCACAGACTGGGATAACACCCATCATTCCAGAGCCTTGTGCAGGGAGGAGCAGCCCAGCCTGCAGCCCCTGCTGTGGTTTGGGAGATCCCAAGGCATAGGCTGGGAAAAAGGCTGATTTCAGAGGTTTCCAGCTGAAGGCAGAGCCATTAAAGGCATTTGCTGTCCTCTCCTCCAAGCTCTGATGAAGGGAATTTTGTCCACTTGTGCCCAGCAGATTGGGTAAAATGTTCCTGGGATTTATTACAATTTAATGCCATGAAAGCTGAACAAATTTCAGGAGCAAATTTGGAGGATCAAATCACAGTAGGCAGCTATTTGCCTAATGTACTACTTCTTTGTTCCCCCCACATCTCCTGCAGGAAGAAAATAGCTTTTAGTTACACAGAAACCTGATTATTCCCTGAATTACCAGAACTCAAAATTACCCCTTTTAAGGCTGTTTTCTGCTTTTAGGGGCAAGGACCCTTCGAAGGGGCTGGGGGACCACAAGCAGAAGATCTAAAGCCAGGGATCCTCTGCTTTCCCTGGGATGTGCAGTGTTTCACCAGCACAGCTTTTCCTACACCAATCCTTCAGTTCCTTCTGTTCTCCTAATTATTTATATGAGTGTAATTGCCTTGCAAGCCATTCTTGGCTTTCAGTGTGCCTTGAGTGAATTATTGACCCGTCACATGGGCCATTGATGTGAAGAGACGTCGGAACAAACTGGGTGCAAAGCAGCTCCTTTGCATTCCTATTAGCAAATGTAAGCCATTAATAACTTTGCTGCCTGGTGCACTCGGAGCCTGCACAGCTTTAGTTTGACATGCATATGGCTGAGTTCATCCTCAGTGTAATTTGAAATTCATTGGGCATGGACTTCATCTCCTTCTGCTCCTTGGAAATCTCTCCTGTGCTAATTCCACAGTTTATGGCTGACTTGAGATGTTACATTTGAAAAATCAAATCCAATTAAATCAACTTATTACCCAGGTCAGAGACCAGTATTCAGCACATTCTCTTCCTTGCTATTTCACAGCAAGGAGTGAACTGAGGGAGCATATTGTGTCTCAACCCCAAACCAAACTAATCTGTCCTAATAAAATGGCTTTTGGCTGCAGGACCCAGAAAACACAATCAAACGATAAAGCATTTCCCAGAGCCCAAATATCTGAGCTCAGTTCCTGACTTTGCCCATTTTTTTTTGAGTACTGTGGGACAAATATCCACCCCTCTGGGCCTGTTTTCCCACCTACTCACAAGAGGGAAGAGAAATGAGGGTGTTGTAGGAAAAACTCAATGTTTGCAAAGGTTTGAGACCTCTTGAATGGGGTGCTGTGGCAAGAGCAGCAGCTTCCTGGAGTCAGGACTGGAGTGGAGCAGAGATTTGAGGAGACTCTACATCAGAGATGCCCAATTGCTGTCCTGTTTATTAACTAGGAAGGGAAAAAAGCTTCTGCATGAAAAATATCTTAATATCCTCAGCAAGGAGTGGGACAGAGAGGAATATACTGTGGCTTTTGGGGGTGGACAAATACTAAGCTGATTTGCAGATCCTTTTGCAAATGAAAGTCCTAAGTTTAGATTTATTGTGAGTTCCCACACTGTGCAAGGCTTTGTATTTAAATTACACCATCACCAAGTGCCCAGTGGCTCTTTCTGCCTCTTATTGTTCAGGATCTGATGTAATTCCTGCAGGAGGCCCTTCTGCTCCAGACAAAACCAGACAGAAAACCGAGAGGAATGTTGAATTCCTCGATTCCCTTCACACATATCCTACTGTCTCAGTTCCAGGGGAAAATACAGTTTAACCTGCCCAGGCATCTTACATCTATCCCATTCATTTGGGAGCTTAAATCTTGGCATTTTCTATTCATTCAAACAACCTGAGGGAACTTATTAAAGTTCCCACTTTGGTGGCTCAGGTGCTTCTGGGTTGTCAGAACTGGCATCTCGCAGTGAATTGCTTCAAACTTCCCTGGATCATCAGCTGCACAGGGCACTAAGACTCATTTTTTTAAGTTTCTGCCTCTGTCAAGTGCCTAATTTGAACCTGAGTCTAAATTGCTCCCCAAAGTGAAGCTCTTTCTTCAGACATTAAGGAGCTTTTAAAAACTTTGTATGGGTTGCTTTAGTTCAAGCAGAATTCAACTCTGCAGCAACCTCAGGGTGTCACCGGGGATGTCCAGAGTCCTACTAAAGTGGGGTAGACACCAAGAAGGGTTGAATCTCGCCTCACTTTACCCCTCAAAGTGTTAGAAATGCCCAGACAGCTCAGTTAAGAGAGGCAGCAGAGCCACAGTTTGTGTTTGAGCTCTGAAGGAACATCTCATCTCTCCGGGGCAGCACCAGGCTGTGAGCACAGATGAGACTCAACCTCCAAAGTCAAATGAAGAAAGGAAGTGAGAGTAACCTCTCTCAATATTAGCAAACACTCCCAGCCAGGGTGGCCACCCAGCCCTCAGGAGCTGTTTCCTCTGGTGCACCTGCAGCTTGTGTAACTGCTTGTTTTCCTCTCTGGGCTGGACATTCTTGGGGCTTCCTGCAATATCTGGCTGTTTGTGACCTGTCCTGTGGTTATCCTGCTCACATTTTCTCCCCACAGCACAGGGAGTTTATTAAAGCAGGGCCCAGCTGAAATTCCTTTGCATTTCTCATGGAATGCTCACATGTCCAAACCCTGAGTGGGGAAAGTGAGGAAGGAATGAACCCAACTTACCTCGGGGGGGGTCTCAGCACGGAGCGTGTGAACTCATCGGCCCCTCGGCCCCGGCGTGGTCCCACTCCTGCCCTGTGGAGAGGACTTGTGAAGGTCTCTGGGGGGTACCAAAGCCCTCTGGATCTGAATTTTAAAGCTCCTTTTCTGCTGGGGGCAGGCTGAGCTGCAGCCCAGCTCCACGGGCAGGGGACCTCCTGCTCATTTGGGGTTTGGGGGTTGTGCCCCCCATGGAACAGACAACAACTCTGTGCCAACCCGAGAGGTAAAACTGCGTTCCCATGGGAAACTCCCCTGATTCCTGCTAGCCCAGAGACCTCAGAGTTCAGGTGAGCTGCTGGTAGCAGCTGGAACACAAGAACAGCCCCCATGTGCAGGCTGGAAAGTGCTTTCACCACGACCACCCCCTTCCAGCACCCACCCAGTTGCCCCAGGACATCCCTCCTTACCAGCTCTGGGGGTGGCTCCAGAAACTGCTGCCAGGAAAGGTGGATTCCCAGAGCTGCACTCTCTTACATTTCTCCTGGAACAGCCAAGGACAGCCAACAAATCTGGATGGAGCTGGAAACCAGCAAGAAACCCAGGGAAAGGAAATGAGGCATGAGAGCCTCTTTCCACCACCTTCTCACTCCCTCCCAGCCCCAAATACAAATCCATGATTAAGGCTTAGTGCCCTTTGCCCTCCTCCTTCTCCACTCCACGCACTTCCCCCAGCTGTGCCCTGCTTGCCAACCTTGGGTTTGTCTGCAACAAGAGGGTCTCCTGCAGGAGATGCATGAGATGCTGAACTAGAAGGGGCACAAAGAGCCCTTGGTGATGGTGAAATGCCAACACCCACAGAGCCCATCCCTGGAGCTCCATGCCCTCTGCATCCATGCCCAGCACCCACCTCCTCCCCCAAGTGCTCTGAGCTGCCTTGTGGGGCTCCCTGTGCTCACCCAGGCAAAGCTGGGGCAGGATCCAGCAGCTCCAGCTGTGAGAGACATTATCCCAAGGTTGGCTCTGGGAATTGCTGTGCCCCAGTGCCCAGAGCTGCTCTGTGCAAGGAGAACACTTGCAAACAAAGCTGATGCCCCCAGCTCTCTTACACTACACCTGATCGAGGTTTTTAAACAGAGTTTAAGAAAATAGTGGCAGTTTTCGGCTCAACACCGATGGAAAAAGTCTGTGGGATGGGAAGTAGAGGCAATTAGTCCAGAATGGGCACTTGTTCCTTGCTGATCATCCAAACCATTACTTGGTTACTTTTGTAATTTGATTCTATAATGGAGATTTTCCTCCTCTTGTGCGGCCAAGTTGCATCAAGCAGAAAATTGGTTTGTTTAAGTAAGAACTCTTATGGTGTCTTTCATGCAATGTTCTCAGAGAACATTACTAATAATTCATTAAAGCAGCACTGTCAGCTGGAACACTTTTAATTACCATTTTCTGACAAGTCAACCCTTAAGTGCTATGCCCTGATTTTTAAATTTATTGCTACCACATATGCAGATTTTTCCCTTTCCCTGCTGCTGCTTATATGGGTTGAGAGAAGCAACTGAGTGTGAGATTAAGGAAGTGAACCATGAACCACACATTGTCATGCCCAAAATGGAACAGAATTTTGGGGCAGCTGCTTTTTTAACAGGAGTTTTGGGACCCTCAGTGCTCTGAGCATCTCTGAGCAGCTGCATGGAGGGACCTGTGGGTGCTGAGGAACTGAAACACCTTGAAGTCCAGGGATAGCTGTAAAAATCATTAGCAGCTGCTCATTAGCTGCCCAGTTACACATGCTTAGCCCTTAAGTTAGCAGGAGGTGAAGGCTGAGTGCTTGGTGAAGTGAAGGCCCAGGGCAGTGAGCCTTCCCCTGGACTCTGCCTTGGGGAGGCCACACCTTGAGTGTTGTGTTGAGTTCTGGGCCCCTGAGTTGAGGCAAGAGATTGAGGGGCTGGAGCGGGGCCAGAGAAGAGCAAGGAGGCTGGAGAAGGGAGTGGAGCACAAGTGCTGTGGGGAGAGGCTGAGGGAGCTGGGGGTGTTTGTGCTGGAGAAGAGGAGGCTGAGAGGTGACCTCAGCACTGTCTGGAAGTGCCACATCAGGGAAGTTGTGGCCAGCTGGGGGTTGGTCTCTTCTCCCAGGCACTCAGCAATAGGACAAGGGGGCACGGGGGGCTCAAGCTCTGCCAGGGCAAATTGAAGTTGGAGATGGGAAAAAACTTCTTTGCAGAGAGAGTGCTGAGGGATTGGAATGGGCTGCCCAGAGAGGGGGTGGATTCCCCATCCCTGGAGGTTTTTCAGCTGAGCTTGGCCATGGCACTGAGTGCCATGATCTGGTGACGGGACTGGAGTTGGCCCAAGGGTTGGACTTGATGATCTGGGAGGGCTTTTCCAACCCAATCCATTCTCTGATTCTGTGATTCTATGGTGCCAATACAGGGTTAAAACAACAGTTCCTACAGCACTCTAATATTCCATGAGCTTGGAGCAGCTTATCCCACCCTGATTTCCCATAAAGGCCCTCCCAGCTCCACGTCACTGCCACAAATCCACTCAGCATTCCCAGAGAAGAGCAATGCCCAGATCTTCTGCCTTCAGTGTCCTGGATGCCCAGGGCAGATTCAGAGATTCCCTCTGCAGCCTGTTTTGTGGGAACAGAAACTGAGGCAGAGAACCAGCAAAAGGGCTGCTCAAGGAAAGGTGAGACTAGAATCCAAACACCCCATTCCACAAAAAAAAAAAAAAGATTTTCTGGTTCCCTTGCTGTAGTCCTGAGGATTCTGTTCAGTTTCTGTCTGGGAATATTGGGGATTTGTGGAGCTACCAAGAACCTCTCACAGCACTGAGCCCCCTTACCTTTGTCTTACGCAGAGAGGGTGAGCACAGGCGGGAGGTGGGAGAGAAGCTGCCCAGCTTTGTGTCCCCCAGACCACAGAACTTCCACACAACTTGGGTCCAAGGGCTCCTGTGTCAAAGGAGAGCCCAGAGCCCTCTTTGGCTTTTATGTGTGGCCGTGGCAGCTCAGACTGGTTGCCAGCTCATCTATATGCAATGGCTCATTAACATCATGCCTTGGTTTGTGGAGTGGGTGGTAAAGGCACAGGGAAGGATGGAAAACTCAGTGGAAGTGTTGAGCTGCTAAAGTCAGAGAAAACTACCCGGAGAAGCTGCTGTTACTCCTGCTCTCCCCACCATCCAAGTCTCTCATCCCGTCTCTTGTCTTGGCCACTTGTGAGGATCCTCCTTCCCTTTGCATGGGCGAGAACCAGATGCCCCTGGATGCCCTTCATACCCTGCAGAACCCTTTGCAGCTTGATTTATTTGATCTGTGCTCTGTCAGCTGTGTGTGTCCTTGCCCAAATCCCTGCTTAGACTTCCCTTCCTGGATTGGAGCTGAAACTTGGATTCCATCTGGACTCTTTGCAGAGGAGAGGCTGCAGGAGCCAACTCATTGCTGGGAGGCTGCTCTTGCTCTCCCTGCATTGCTGTCATCTTGGAGCTTCAAGAAATGGGCATCTCTTGTAGTTCTCAACCCTCTGCATCCCAAGGGAGTGAGTGATTTAAGCCTGGAGTTGCCCCACTCACCCCCAGGCACACAAAAATGACGTGTAATAAAGACAGTTCTGGTTCCCCTCGTGCTCAGAAGGAATTTCTTCTCCCTCTAAGACAGGAACCTGAAGCTGCATTGCCTTGCAGAGGTGCCCACCCCTCTCCATCAGCACAGAGGGGGCTTGGGTGGCTGGGGCAGGTTGTGTCCCTGTATTTTGGAGGCCCTACCATAAATAAATGGGTTCTTCCCTCAACAATGCCCAGTCTGGAAGCCTCTCTTCCCCTTGGGTTTGACAGCAAGAAGTTTCTGGCCGGTCCAGGGACAGGTGGAGTCTGAGGGACCTCTGAGTCTTAGAGGAAGTTTGGAACAGGATTTGTATGTTAAAAAAGAAGTCATTTAATGTTCAGAGCTGCAGCCAAGAGCAGCTTTGTGACTCGGTGACAGCAGCCTTTGCCCCGCAGTGCTCTGGGGACAAAAGCAGTGATACAAGAATTAACTCTGTCATTATCCCCCTCATTGTTTTAATGGCTCCATCATTAATAATAGATCTGGTAGTGCTCAAGCAGCACTTTTCATCTGCAGAGCATGTTAATCCATCTGTTCCACCTGTCAGCATTCCTGGGGGGCAGGTGTGCAACACCAACACAGAGAGGCTCTTACTGCACCAGGGACTGGGCATGGAACTGCTCCAGATCCTCTGACCAGGAGCTAATGGATGAGGTGCACCCTGAAATAATCTGTAGGAAGATGCTGAAATGAATTCCAAAACCAGCACTGGACAAACGCCTTAAAAAACTCAGAGACTCAGGTGAAGTTTTAAAAAGCAGTTTCTGGTTCTGTTCCCCTGCCTGCGTTTCATTGTGATGGGTCGTTGTCCACACCCTGCCAGGTCTCTTTGTGTCGCCAGAGGCCTTTTGTTCTGTTGATGGCCCAGCTATTGGGCAGTGCTGGTCCCCACCCAGGTGCTCTGGTGAGGCCCCCTTGGCCCTTCTCCCCTTTCTGTTCTGTTATCCCTCGTGGCTGGGGGGGGGGGCAGGCCAGGGCCCCAGCCAGCCCTGCCCCTGTCCCAGTTCTGTTGGTTAAGGGACCTTTGACCCTGCCTTTTCCTCAGTTTTCAACCAATCCTGCCAAACCTGGGGACCGCCCCCAGGACTGGACATTACCTCGTAATAAACAGATTATTCTCTGCCTTGCAACTGCCCGGAACTCTTGTCTCTCCCTCCCTTCTCTGCCCCCATGGACCAAAGGGGATAGCAGGAAAACCCTTCTTCCTTCCCCTCCACGCCAACAGAAGAGACCCTTTTCCTTAAAACCTATAATAATCTGGTTATTTTTATATCCTTCTGTCCCAGTTGAGCAGGTGGGCCCACTTTGTCCCTGTGTGGGTGTGCCCAAAGCTGGGCATTCTAAACCCTCTGGGCCATTGCCCAGCAACTCTTCCCAATGGCCCATTGGCAGCAGCTGCCCAGGGCACAGCTGAGCCCTCAGCCTGGCAGCTGGCTGGGAAAGAAGCCTGGCAGAGGAGCTGGGAGAACTCCCCTGCAGGGACTCCTTGGCACCTCCACACCCACCTGAGGGCTCAGCTCTGCTCAGGGGCCAGCAACCAGTCCAAAATCCCCCCTGACTCCCACACTCACATCCCCCACTCTGCAACTCCCTGC
>VWZD01000853.1:2564-15129 GCA_013396695.1 Sakesphorus luctuosus | reverse complement strand
CAGGGACTCCTTGGCACCTCCACACCCACCTGAGGGCTCAGCTCTGCTCAGGGGCCAGCAACCAGTCCAAAATCCCCCCTGACTCCCACACTCACATCCCCCACTCTGCAACTCCCTGCCCTGGGGGACCCACTGGGGGCTCCCCCCTGCACCTCAGGGGACACAGTCTTGGGGTGTGGGGACTGGGGGAACCACCTATTGGATGCAGAGGAAGAGCAGAGCCTGGCCCGGAGGAGCCCACCACTCTGGCCCAGACTGTGCCATCATCTGCACCAACAGCTTTGGCCCTTCCTTTTCCTTTGCACTCAGGGCAACCCCGTGGGGCTCAGCACAGGGGCCACCAAACCCCACTGTGTTTGTGCCCCAGGGGGCTGGGTTAGACTGCTGGGTTTGGGGGTTAAACCCAATTTCTCTTTGTGCCATTGCATTTCTTGTAATATTGTTATTAAATTGTAACTGACTTATAATCTCTTCTGTGTTGAGTTCATTTCTCCTGCTGGTTTACCTTTCAACCAGCACCCCCACCCCAGTCCATGCAGGACTCCCATCTTTTTCACCCCTTGGCACAAAGGAATTTCCTTCCATCCATGGTGCAGATTGTTTAACATCAGTTTTCCAAGCATCAAGCTGGTTCTCCTGCAAAGAAACTCAATGGGATTTTTCCCCACTGGCTTCAAAGAGCATAACTGAGCCCTTAAAGGGATTTGCTTCTGTTGAATATGATCCTCAAAACTGGGAAAATAAAAGCAAATGGGCTTTCTTCCCTTTCCCTCTAAGACATGTCAAAAGAATATTACAAAAAGGAATAGCTTTCCTCAGCTTTCAGAGACTCCCCAAGAGAATCTCAATTGCAGGTTTTTAGGAAAGAGTGTAATTAACAACTTTATTCAGTCTGAAGCCAGAAAATTCATTCTATATTTGGCATGAAAAAAAAGCAGAGCAGGAGGAGGGGAGTAAATGACCCAGATTTTCACAAGTGACAAATGACTCCTGGGTGCTCTGAGCCCCCTTGGATGGCAGAGATGCCCACAAAGTGCCCTGCAAAATGACTTCTCCTTGTTGTCTTTCACATTGGACATTCCAAATCACCCAGGGCAGTCTTGGAAATCCAACCTATTGTGTCTGTTAAACTGACTAATGAACTAATTAATTTAATATTAATGAATTTAAATAATTAGATTAATTATATTAAACTGGTTATACAACTAGGGGGATATTTCCAAAAATGCATCCACAATCCAGCAGTTGAATCCTATTTTCAGCAGTGGTCTCAGTATTCGAATTCACAGCATTCTGCCCTTTCATTTTTTTCCCCTGGAATTTGTGCTTTGAGAGCGTTTCCCATCAAAAGGAAATGGGAAAACAGGGAAGACCCAATTCCAGAACGTCCCTTTCTGTATTTGCATCTTCTTGTTTTTCATTGCTCTGTTTTCCATGATAAAGTCAACATTTTGTATAAAAAGAAGAGCCTCTTTGCCTAACAGCAGTTTTTCTGTATAAATGTTGATAATCTCTGCTCTATCAAAGAAAAAAAATTAAGATTTAATGCCTTTATCTCTCGGGATGGTTATTTATAGGACAGGAGCCCTCCTGAAGATGGAACCAAGATACACATGAAGGTATCAGAGCTGTGGGTGCTGCAGGGGATTGTTTATCCATTAACCTCGGTGGGGCTGGGCTGGAAACCTCCCAGCAGTTGTTTACTCTCTGCCTACCACGGGCAGGGGTTTGGAATGCACTGCAGTTTTATTCCAGGCCCAGGAGAGAGGATTCCACCCTCCCAGTGCTGTGAGTGGAGCAGGAGCAGGAGCTGAGCATTCATTCTGGTGGCTGAATCCCTGAGAATCCCTCCCCAAACATCCTTTTCCATGGAAAAGCACCATCACAGCCAAGAGAAATGTGAGAGCTGGTATTTGCTCCTCTTGGTTTCACCCACAGCCTTCTCCAAATAAATAGCTGTGGAGAAAGTGGGAACCTCTGTGTCTGGAATGGAAGAGAAGAGCAACGAGGCTGGAGAAGGGAGTGGAGCACAAGTGCTGTGGGGAGAGGCTGAGGGAGCTGGGGGTGTTTGTGCTGGAGAAGAGGAGGCTGAGAGGTGACCTCAGCACTGTCTGGAAGTGCCACATCAGGGAAGTTGTGGCCAGCTGGGGGTTGGTCTCTTCTCCCAGGCACTCAGCAATAGGACAAGGGGGCACGGGGGGCTCAAGCTCTGCCAGGGGAAATTGAAGTTGGAGAGCAGAAAAAACTTCTTTGCAGAGAGAGTGCTGAGGGATTGGAATGGGCTGCCCAGAGAGGGGGTGGATTCCCCATGCCTGGAGGTTTTTCAGCTGAGCTTGGCCGTGGCACTGAGTGCCATGATCTGGTGACGGGACTGGAGTTGGCCCAAGGGTTGGACTTGATGATCTGGGAGGTCTTTTCCAACCCAATCCATTCTGTGATTCTATGAAGAGCATGCCACAGATGAAGGGGATCACACCCCTCAACCCTTCCAGAACCTTCAACCTTGCTACTGATGGAAGGGAAAGGTGTTCTTGGACAGCAGGTTGTGGAAGCCTTGCCCTCCTCTCCTAACTCTAATGACAAAATTTAAAAGCATGGGCTATTTAAATGCAAGGACTGGGCTGGTGGTGGCTCTGGCTTGGCAGTGTCCTGGAAATCCAGAGACAGAGGCTGGGGTGGTTTAACCGCTTGGAGTCAGAGCCAGGGATAGAACAGCAAGAGAGGCCTCGTGTTCTCTGCCCTCCTCTTCCCAGAGCAGGGTGGGTGGGTTTGGGAGAGGGAAAGACTCTCCTCCTGATTTCACAGCAGGAGAGACCCCACTGGAGGGTTATTACAGAATCAGGAATCCCAGAATATGCTGAGCTGGAAGGGACCCACAGGGATCACCGAGTCCAACTCCTGGACACCCCCAAGGGTCACACCCTGTGCCCCACAGGATCATCCGAACACTCCTGGAGCTCTGCCAGCCTAACCCTGCCCTGACACAGCTCCACCCATTCCCTGGGCCCTGTCCCTGGTGATGAGAGTTACAGCTCAGCACCTGCACCTCCTCTGCCCCTCAGGAGGGGGCTGAAGACCCCAAGAAGGTCTGACCTCAGTCTCCTCTTCTCCAGGCTGAACCAACCAAGCTGGTTTGTGTCTTTCTGCCATGTTCATGCACTTAATTCTCCTGTAACTTTTCAGAAGGCACAGAGAATTGATGGTGATAATTAAGCCCTGTCTTTAAGTTGTTATGCTGGAACAGCACACCTTCCATAAAGAATTCCTGGAATACGGGGGTCTAGAATGCCCCCCAAGTCCCCTGGCAAGGCCAGAGGGAGAACACCTCTGCTGGCAGTGCCATGTGGGGAAAGTGGGGCTTATGCAACTCTGTTGATGGAGGAAATTATTCCCACTTCTCACTGGAAGGAGCAAAGCTCATTACTTGGATTTACTTGTAACTCAGCTGCTTGGCAGAGGAGGGGAGTGCCAGGGGAGTCCTTATTTCCCCTGGAAATGTAGGGCATGGGTGGACTGCAACAAAGGCACTGCTCTCCCTCCTGGCTGGAGAAAAGTGGTGTTCAGTACCAGGGGGGTTGGCTGGAGAGCACATGGAGCAGAGCAGGAGGATCAGGGAGCCAACCAGGAGTCACTTCCCTCTTCTAGTCCCTGGATCCTCCTTTTAAAATGCTCAGCTGAGGAATGTTCTGTTTCACAGAAGGAAAGATCAGGATTGGACTGGTAAAGAACCATATTCCTCCTTGACAGCTGTGTCCTTGTCCTCTTGCCCCTTCTCTGCACTCCCAAACAAAGGAATCTGGCATGGAAACCACAAGTGAGTGCTCTGAACGGTGACACTGGCACAATATCTTTTTCTGCTTGAAGCTGGAAAATCAGAAGTTGGAAACACCATGTGGGGAAGGTGTTTGTAGTCATGGAACAACCGACCACCAGTTAAGACCTGGTGAAGTTTTGTTCCTGGATTTCCAGTTGGGTTTGTCTGGCAGCATCAGTGGGACATCAGAGCTCTCCCCCCTCTGGTGCACATGATGGCATTCAAAGTGTTAGTTACTGTCTGCAGCTCCGTGTCCATGGTTATTAATTGGGTAGAAGAGCAGGCACAGATGTCCCAGGTACTCTCTGTGCTCTACCAAGGTTGTTCTGAGCTAAATTAAGCAGTTGGTGTGAAGCCCTGAAGTGGGATCACACCTCATTTCGTCCTCTGCGTGTTTCCTCTCACGTTGGTTTCCAACTAAACACGCTTCTGGAAGCTCTAAAAAGGCATTTGTGGCAGTTCTAGTTGTTCTCAAGGGTCTGAAATGTTTCTAAAATGCTGATCTCGAGGTGCTGTCCCTACCCCAAGCTCTGAGGGCCCCCAAAGGAGTCAGATCCAGATGTGTCTTGCCAAAGGCTTTCTCTGGAACATGAGGTCCCTGCTTGCTTGAGCTTGAGATCTGGATGAGGAGAGGGTGGCACCTTCCTATCCAGGCATGGGCACAGCCTCTTGTCTGCCAGGAGAAGGTACCAACAACAACGACCAGATCTGGGTGTATTTGGCTTTACTTTCAGTTGTTTTTCTGGGCTGTGTTAAATATCACCAGTCAAAGCCAGCTGAGAGCAGAGTATGAACTCAAATTCTGAAGAACTGATGTCTGTGCCTCAGGTTTTCCACCCTTTGTGCTTTGCAGAACAAAGGATGAGTTCTGTGTAGCTGCAACACTGAATTATCTTTTGCACAGCTGTGGCCATCCCTTGTCCTGCTGTTCTTTAAATCCCTTGACAATTCAGTGAGTTGATCTTGCTGCTCCTCAGAGGCTCCCAGATATTGCTGTGCCTCTGTTTCCTCTGCTGCAGGACCTCCTGATGGTGGTCATGTCCCCCTTGGGATGTATCTCTGAGGTCACTTTTAGATCAGTTGATCATTTTTGCCTTCTCTTTCTTCCATGTCCAGGCATTTATTCCATCTGTTGCCTGTTTACCTGACAGTCCTCAGCTGCACTTCACATGTTAGACTCAGGCTTTGATTGCTTGATTATTATTGCTGGGCTTATTTTGGACATTGTCAGTAGGTGCTTTGAAAAGAAACACTAAAGCACAATCTTTCTGCAAGGCAGGACATTTTATTCTGCTCCACAACGAGTGTTTTTATCTGAGAGTCTCCATGGACTCTGTCAGCATCAATAAATGAAACTCAGCCTCTCTTTGGGAGTGCAAGGGAGGGAGAAAAAGAGACAGACAGCCACCATCCTATTTTTCATAGACAACCAAGGTGGAGAAAGGCAAAGGAGGTAGAAAGCCTGGTTTGATATCCTGACCCACTGAAGTCAGGCATTGATCTCTGGTGGGAGCCACGAAGAAAGTGAGAGCTCATTCCCTGAAAGAGTGAGAGCTCTGCTGAGATCCCTCTGCAGATAATGGGCTGGATGGAGCCAGGCAGAGTGAGCAACTTGTGTGGAATGATTGTTTGTTTAGTCATTTCCCAAGAGGGGAAATAAAGCCCCAGAGGCAGCAAAGACACACGACAGGGTAGGGAAGAAATCAGCACATCCTCTTCACATGCATTATGCTCTTTGTTCTGTGCTTTCACTGGGAAAAGGGTTATCTTTGACTGTTGTCTGAGTGGAGTTCACAGTCCCTTGGAGCTTGGCCTTGTGAAACTCAGTCAAAGCCTCCAGAAGGAGAGCTGGATCCAGGAGCCAAGTGCTTGTGAGCAGCTGCAAGCCTGAGTGCAGGGTGTGCCATTGTCCCAGTTGAGCAGGTGGGACCAGTTTGTCCCTGTGTGGGGGTGCCCAAAGCTGGGCATTCTAAACCCTCTGGGCCATTGCCCAGCAACTCTTCCCAATGGCCCATTGGCAGCAGCTGCCCAGGGCACAGCTGAGCCCTCAGCCTGGCAGCTGGCTGGGAAAGAAGCCTGGCAGAGGAGCTGGGAGAACTCCCCTGCAGGGACTCCTTGGCACCTCCACACCCACCTGAGGGCTCAGCTCTGCTCAGGGGCCAGCAACCAGTCCAAAATCCCCCCTGACTCCCACACTCACATCCCCCACTCTGCAACTCCCTGCCCTGGGGGACCCACTGGGGGCTCCCACCCAAACCTCAGGGGACACAATCTTGGCCTTTGGGGACCTTTGGGACCACTAAATGGATGCAGAGGAGGAGCAGAGCCTGGCCAGGAGGAGCCCACCACTCTGGCCCAGACTGTGACATCATCTGCACCAACAGCTTTGGCCCTTCCTTTTCCTTTGCACTCGGGGGAACCCCGTGGGGCTCAGCACAGGGGCCACCAAACCCCACTGTGTTTGTGCCCCAGGGGGCTGGGTTCCACTGCTGGGTTTGGGGGTTAAACCCAATTTCTCTTTGTGTCATTGCATTTATTGTAACATTGTTATTATATTGTAACTCTGACTTACAATTTTTTCTGAGCTGGGTTCATTTCTCCTGCTGGTTTCCCTTTAAATGAGCACAGCCATGCAGGCTCTGTATGCCAGGCAGACTCTGTGTGCCATGCAGGCTCTGTGTGCCAGGCAGGCTGTACCAGCTGCAGCCCAGCAGTGCTGTCCTCCCTCAGCAGCTCCACAGCTGGCCGTGCCCCCTGGGAACACCAGGACTGTGTGGGAGCTCTGTCCTTGTTCCTCAGGGCTGACACTCTCACATTGTTCCCATAGAAGTTGCCATTCATTTTGTGTGTGGTTGCTTTAATCAAAAGAAAGAAATATGATGCATCCTGGTTGGTTTTTTTCCCTGGGCAAAGGACTGCAGGTACCTCACTCCTTCACAGGAGTAAGGCCTTGGCTCTGTGATCTCTTCCAGGAGGACATTTACCAGACAACTGGGCAACTCTCTGGCCTTGGTTTTGAGGGTCAGAACATCAGAACCAGCCCTGCAAAGAATGGCAGTTTTCCAGCTGAGTGAGCCCACCCAGGTGAGTCAGGAGGGCAGTGAGAGCAGGCTGGGTGGCACAGAGCTGTTACCACACTGGGTGAGACAAAGCAGCCTCAAATACGAGCTGGGTTGGCATGAGCAGTGAAAGCATTCAGTGGGGTGTCTGCCTGTGTGCAGGCTGGAAATGCGTGGTCTCAGGGGCAGTGTCAGGGTGGGCACAGCTCTGCATGGGCTTTCCTGCTTCACTTGGGGACAAGTTGCTCTGGGTGCTGCACAGCTCCCTTTGAGGGGCACCTGGGTTTGGAGCCTCTGCCTTGGTGCTGGAATAGCTCTGAATCAGCTGGCACAGAATACTTACACAGTACTCTGAGTTGGAAGAGATCCTCAAGGAGCATCAAGTCCAACTCTTGAATGAATGAGCCACACAGAGGCCAAACACACAACCTTGGTGTTATTGACACCCTGCTCTGACCCCATCTCAAGGTTACCTCATCTCTCTTGACCTGGTTCAGTGGGTAGGTGGGTAGATGAGACAGTCCTCTGCCCTTCCTCTGCCAGTGTGTCCATGCCCTGATTGTCTCTGTGCTGAAGTTTTTGTCCTGTCTAGTTCCCCAGAGCTGGGAGGATTTATGAGATGGGACCCTCATCTCTTGGAGCAGGATCTCCTGCAGGTCTCCACCACTCCCACTGGGATGACCCCTGACATTGCACAACCTCTCCGGCCAATGGTGGATGTGCCAAAACATGCTTGTCCTGCACAGTAACTCAGAAGTTCTTTCTGAACCTGTAAACTAGTCCCCATCTATGGCTAAAGGACTTAAAACTGGCATGTATCATTTCCATGGAAAATTATTTCAGTAAAGCTTCTGCTTCCTGCTTAGAATCACAGGATGGTCTGGGTTGGAAGGGACCTTAAAGATCACCCAGTTCCACCCCCTGCCATGGGCAGGGACACCTTCCACTAGATACCTTATGCTTAATGCAAATAAAATGCTCAGACTTCTGGACTTCCTTGCAAATGGGGTGTGTGGAAATGGAGTGTGTGGTTAAATAAAGTTCTGGAGATGTGTGGCTTTGCCCTGAGGCTGGTGAGGAGAGACAGAACCAGTGTGGCTGCCCACTCCCCTCTGCTGGGCTGTGCAGGGACTGCTGGAGGCAACATTGGCTGTTCGTGGTGGGAAAACCTCTGAAAAAGGTGAAATAAAGGTGGAGAAGGGCGAGGGGGAGGTGAAACTTTGGGTATTTTCATGCCATACCCACCTGAGCCCCACAGAGCTCCATTTTGCTTCTTAAAATAGGACCAGTGTCATCGAATAAACAAAAATAAAAATCACTCAACCTTTTCTTAGATGCCAAAATCATTCAGCACAGCAAACAGGAGAAAGCAGAGAGACTTAACTTTTCATCCAGCTGTGGTTGCTGTGCTGATGGTTTAGGGGTGGGTTGGCCACCGAGGGGAGCATCATTCTGAGTGGAAACAAGGGTGGTGGCTTCAGTAGTTTTACCTCAGATTTAACCCAGTTCAGATGGGAACAGCATCTGGTCTTAGTACAGTGGGGGATCTCCTTGGCCTTGGCTCAGATAAGTCCTGGATAAATCACCCAAAGCAACGATTGGAGCCTTTCTGGCAACTCAGTTGCAGTGACTTTGCTGCATGACAAGGTGTGTACAATTGTCAGGGCAAATAAATCCATCCCCTGCGAGTGGGACAGCCCAGAATCTGATTTCTAGAGGTCTGGGGGGTGTGGAAACACCACAGCCCAGGGCAATTTCCAGGCTGAGATGACACAACCAGGAAACATTATGCCATAGAAAAGCCTGGGGAGCTGCCAGAAGCCTCACCAGAACAAAGTCTGTGTCCATATGGCATCATATTTCCTGGAAAAGCTTGTTTTTATGCGTTTTGACATGTCTACACTTTCTGGTGTTATGCCTCATTTGCACTGGTACGTTCTGGGCAATCCAGTCAACAATTCCTTGTGTCTGCTCCTGCAGGAGCTGTGGGACTGTTGCAGTGAGCTGAGTTATGTCTGTGGTCGTGTTCCACGCTGAGAGGGTTTTACAGTGCCTGAGGCTGCACTGATCTCCTTCATCTTGGGCTCAGATGCATCCAACAGTGGCTGAAATTCATGACTGACCAAAAAGAAAAGTAAATTCCATCCATTTGGGTGAATCGTGGTTTTTTGTGCGATTTCAGCCCCAGGCAGCAGAGAGATTTGGAGCTGGTGCATGGAATGGAACAGGAATAACCCCCAGGCAGCACAGGGATCTGGAGCTGGTACATGGAATGGCACAGGAATAAGCCCCAGGCAGCACAGAGATGTGGAGCTGGTGCATGGAATGGCACAGGAATAAGCCTCAGGCAGCACAGAGATGTGGAGCTGGTGCACGGAATGGCACAGGAATAAGCCCCAGGCAGCACAGGGATGTGGAGCTGGTGCACGGAATGGCACAGGAATAAGCCCCAGGCAAATCCAGGCTGAAAGGAAATGGTCACTGGGTGGCTGTGGGTGAATCCAAGAGTTTTCCTGTGGCTGCACAGTTACACCATGGAAGGGAGCACTCAGGTGCTCCATGTGCTTCCAGAGAAGGCTGAAGGCTGCAGAGGACCCAGTTGTCTCCTTCTCAGGTCTGCCTGGATGGTCCCCACCACTGACCTGCAGCAGGTCACAGCAAAACTCATCTATTCACCCCTGAGGAGAGGATGGAGAACACCTTAAGGAAGGTTTCTAAATTAAGGGTTCCCCAAAAGCTGTTGGGCACTGACCGGGGTCCCCAGGGTTTGGTCATGGCCCCAAGGCTGCCAGAGCTCCAGAAGTGTTTGGGCAATGCTTTCAGCACAAGGTGGGATTGTTTAGGGGGTCTGTGTGGGGCTCAGCTGGAGCTCTCCATGACTTCAGCAGCCTGTAGACAAATATCTGTCTAGATCTAGTATTAAATACCATTTGTTTCCATAAATCTGCCTTTCCTATATCCATGAGACTCTTTCAACACACAAGATAAGCTCAGGAGGACTGGAATTTTATTCTGTTGCTGAAGTCCAGCAGCAGCAACAACCAACAACCCAACCAACGCTGCAATTCTGGAAGAGTCCAGGCAAATCTATTCCTCCTACTGATGGCAAGAGCAAGCAGTTAATCTTCTAATTTTCACTGAAAAGTAAAGCAGAGAGTGAAAAAATCTGCAAGGTGATCAAGTACCCACCACAATGAGTGGAACAAAGTAGGTAGGACATAAAACAGGATCCCTGCACAGGAATGCAGGAGTTGGCAGATGATCCTTGTGGGTCCCTTCTAAAACTCTGTGATCCTGTGACTCTGTGAAAAACCATTTTGCAGCTGGAGTTCCAGGCAGGAGAGCCAACTCTCAGACCATGGGAAGGGCTGGAGAGGAGGTGTCTGTATCCCTCCTTTTGCTGGGTGTCCCAGTTGAGCAGGTGGGCCCAGTTTGTCCCTGTGTGGGGGTGCCCAAAGCTGGGCATTCTAAACCCTCTGGGCCATTGCCCAGCAACTCTTCCCAATGGCCCATTGGCAGCAGCTGCCCAGGGCACAGCTGAGCCCTCAGCCTGGCAGCTGGCTGGGAAAGAAGCCTGGCAGAGGAGCTGGGAGAACTCCCCTGCAGGGACTCCTTGGCACCTCCACACCCACCTGAGGGCTCAGCTCTGCTCAGGGGCCAGCAACCAGTCCAAAATCCCCCCTGACTCCCACACTCACATCCCCCACTCTGCAACTCCCTGCCCTGGGGGACCCACTGGGGGCTCCCACCCAAACCTCAGGGGACGCAATCTTGGCCTCTGGGTACTTCTGGGACCTCTCATGGGATGAAGAGGAGGAGCAGCCCCTGGCCAGGAGGAGCCCACCACTCTGGCCCAGACTGTGCCATCATCTGCACCAACAGCTTTGGCCCTTCCTTTTCCTTTGCACTCGGGGGAACCCCGTGGGGCTCAGCACAGGGGCCACCAAACCCCCCTGTGTTTGTGCCCCAGGGGGCTGGGTTAGACTGCTGGGTTTGGGGGTTAAACCCAATTTCTCTTTGTGCCATTGCATTTATTGTAATCTTGTTATTAAATTGTAACTCTGATTTATAATCTCTTTGGTGTTGAGTTCATTTCTCCTGCAGGTTTCCCTTTAAACGAGCACACTGGGGAATCCACGTCCCAGTCTGTGCCCCAGCACACACCAGCCCTCGCTGGAGGGACGGGAATTCTGGCAGTCAGGGGGCTGCTCAGAGAGGGTTGGCACAGCAGAGCTGCTCCAGGGCACCTGATTCCCCAGCAAACACCTCACCCTCTCTGGCTGATGTGACCAAGGAGCACCAGGGACCTCCCCAGGTGTGCAGGGGGAGTGCAGGGACAGCAGGAGCACAGGGACCCTGAGCTGGAGCACGTTCTGTCCTCAGAGCTCGAGCCAGTCACCGCCTGCAGCTCCATATTCATGGCCCTGTGCCGGGGGATTGCTCGAGAGGTCTTTCATTTCCTCTGCCTTTCCTCTGAACATGCCTCTCCTGGGGCAGCAGCAACATTTCCAGCCTTATTGAATGTCATTTCTGCTCAAACTGAGCAGGGGAAAAATACCCCAACAACAACTGGAATATATGGAGGGGTGGCACTCTGGCAGCTGGGGGTTTTTTTTGTATTATTATGATTATTATTATTTTTTTTCCCCTCAGATGAGAGTTTCAAGGTCAGCTGCCTCCACAGCCACAAACATGCCAGGGACACGCTGTGCAGATGCTCAGGAGTGTGGCACAGGAACCGTAAACAGCCCTGGCTCATGGCCAGCCCTCACATGCAGGAGGCTTCAGAAAAACCACTTTATTACAGCAATATCAAGGTTTATCTTTGCTCTCTGCTGCATCATTAAACACGAGTTATTCGCTTCTTTTTTGTGGCAAATCCTGGATTCAAGGTTCTATTTGGAGGATGGGGGAGGGTTTTATTACAAAGCAACAGCTGAGCACATAACAGAGGGCCTTGAATGAGTGGTTAGGGCAGAAAAAGGAAAAAAAATGGTTATTTTTCCTTATTCTGCTGCTGATTTATTGTGTAAACATAGACAGACCTTTCACTGTCGCTGTTGTAGTTTTTTACCCACCCTCTCCTTGCACTCCTTGATATGTCTCCCTTTGTCAGTTATTTGTGTGAACCAAATACCAACCAGTCAGGCAAAAGCTGGAAATATCTTCCTCCAGCAGTCTTAGACTTAAAATATTAATGCATTTCATAATGTACTTATTTTTTGTAACTGTCAGTTGTTGCTACCAAGACAGGGAATTCCTCATAAATATTAAATGCTGCTGCAAGGCTTGCAAATGAAATTCTAGAAATATTTCTCTCAAGCTCCCCAATGACTGAAAAACTGCAGAAAATCTTACTAATTTTAGTAAATTATGTGGAAATCCGAGTTACGTCACTGTTTGCGGGATTTTCGAAGGAACAGGAATAGTTTTTGAATTTAGTGGAAATTATTCAGTGGCCACAGACACTTTGGGGGTGAAGAACATGATTGGGTTTGTTCTTAAAGCCTCCCTTGAAGGTGTAAGAGGCATCTCAGAACTTGGCTTGAAGGTCTGTTGTGCGTAAAATAATCATAGAATCACAGAATGGATTGGGTTGGAAAAGACCTCCAAGATCATCAACTCCAACCCTTGGGCCAACTCCAGTCCCGTCACCAGATCATGGCACTCAGTGCCACGGCCAAGCTCAGCT
>VWZD01000847.1:51643-93773 GCA_013396695.1 Sakesphorus luctuosus | reverse complement strand
TCAGCCAAACCCATGACAAGGTGTATGGATTAAATATAACCAATGGAAAACTGGTCAATGTTTCTTACAAGGTGGATGATAAGTCAAAGCCATAGTACTACTATACAGAAATAATTTTTTTGTCTTTCTAGCACTCAGGAATAATTGAAAATCAAAGAAATTATAAATTGAAAGTAATTTCAAGACAAGATAATTTTTATTAATCACAATTGTGAACAAATATTAACGGCCTGATTTTCCGAATTCCCCTCTACAATCCACAAAACAAATGGTATTTCACTTGAGTATTTCAATGCAAAGGGCAAGTCTCTGACCTGAGAATTATAAGCTACAGTTCCTTTTTTTCATCTTGATTTTCCACTAATATCATACTTACCTACCTAATTTTGCCTGACTGAAAAACAATTACATATCCTGTTGACTTCAGGCTGATGCTCTGTTCATCTTATCCCGAAATACTGTCCAGTGATTTCATAAGGAATTTATCAATCCAGAGATTATGTTACCATCCTGCCCATCCCTGCTGTGTATGTTCTGCTGGCTCCTGCAAAGTGTTGAAGTCCACTGGGTTCTTTCGGCTTTTTCCAGTGCCAGGAATCAAACTGCGTTGTGATATTTGTTGTTTTCAACTCACAGTGAATCTATTTACTTTTAATCCTCAAATTCTGCCCTGTAAATCTATGGATATTTCATAACTTCCGTAGCATCAGGTAGTTTCCTTTTACTTTTGAGCATCACTTGCTAATTTTTCTGCAAGATAAGTTCTACATTTTGTTTGGATTTTTGTTTGGTTTTTTTGTGTGTGTGTGTTTGGTTTTTTTCTTTAGCATATATTCTATTTCACTAACTAGTCTGTTTTTAAGTTCTCTTTCCAAATAATTACATTTCCATTAACAGGTCTAAGTTGACATGTGACTGGAGAATTCTAATTAAAAGAAAAAGCCATTATGAACCAAAATGAGCCACTGTGATGTATATTCCTTCCTTACATGCTCTCTTCTCTCATGATTGTTATTTTATGTATTTTTAAAGATTCAGTTACTTGTTTCATTATTAACAATCATAACAGTCAAGGACTCAGTAAGTCCTCCCAAACTGCAAAATTTATAAAACTATAAGCATTTCAATACAAGACCTCTTTTGGTCTTTTCTATCTTCACTTAACCTTAAAAAAAATAAAAATAGAAGGAACAATTTTTCTCAAAACTACTGTATTCAGTTGTAGACAGACAGTGTTCAAAGGTCTCTAATACCATTTCAAACCACATCCTGAATTAACAAAAAGAAATGGAAAGCAACTGAATACTTAAGGATTTTTTTTCCACTCACTATTGAGAGTTATGGAACAAAGTAAAAATTCAACTTTGACTGCTTCATCACATTTTCAAAAAGGTGAATTATTGTATTATTTTCTTGAGTGTGCTGTGATGACTTATTTTACCTTCAAAACCATGTGCTGTTCAGAAACCAGCCAGAAAGGGGTCTGTTTTCTCCTGTGCAATAATACTTAGTTTTCACACACTGTGAACTTCTGCATACCCTTAACAGCTTTATGCAAAAGACCACTGAAGTCAGCCTCCTAAGGAACCACTTCCCTAACTCCAAGGACTTTTAGAAACCCTTTAGGGATAGTGAGAAAATAAAGAGAACATGGACAATACTGATCTGAGAGGACTCAGCCCAGGCCCAGGAATCTTTCCAGGATGCAGATCTGTGTGTTCATAAGACTGACTGTCCAGCAAACCTCATGACCAGAAAATTGCCTCTATCTTATTTTACCCAGTAACCAGTGAAGCTGGAAAACTGACTGCCATGGCACAGTACTTAACCCAAAAGTCTTGCTTCATAATGCCCACAGTAACCTCCAAAATAACTATTCATTTCATGGCTTCTGACAGAAAGTGAAAAAGTTATTGAAAGCTATTTGAAGATGTGCTAAAGGGCTTTGCAAGTTCCTCACATGAATGGCAGATTTAGGGCAAAATAATATTTTGGAGCTGAAGTCCTTTATGAGTGTGAAAACTCATAATAATAAGGCAGATGTTTGGATATGAACCTTTTCCTAGCCATTCTCTGAAAGTAACCTAGAGTACTTTATAACAACATTTTCTCCCACCAGCATTTTTTCATTCTCTTTTTCTGTCTTTTTGTTCAATTTCATAAATCATGGAATGATTTGTGATGGAAGAGACCTTAAAGACCTCAAAAATAATCTGTTTCAACCCCAGCCACAGTCAGGGACACTTTTCACTAGACCTGGTTGTTCAGATCCCCATCCTGGCCTTGACCTCTTACAGGGATGTATCATTCACAATTCCTCTCAACAACCTCTTCCATTGTTTCATCATTCTCACAGTAAATAATTTCTTCCCTATACACAATGTAAATCGACCCATTCTCTTTGATGACATTCCCCCTCATCCTGCCCCTCTCTTGTAGGTCCTTTAGATACCTGAAGTGTTAAAAGGCCTCCTTTGATCCTTCTTTTCTCCAGGCTGAACAACCCCAAGTGTCTCAGCCTGTCTGCATTGGAGAACTGCACCAGCAGACGTGATCATCATAAACCTCCACTGAACTTGTTCCAACAAGTCCAGGTATTTCTAATATTGGGGGCTGCAGACCTGGACACAGCACTGTAGGAGGGGTCTCATGATAGCAGAGTAGATGTTATGTCCTCATGATATTTGACCACTCCCTATCCATTATAAGAAGTGAAAATGACATTTTTTTTCATGTGCTTTTATTCTTCTGCTTCTGTTCTTCAACTATGACTTTTGGAAACACAAAAATGTTGCCTTGAGTTGGGTTATTTGAATTTTATAATTTAATTTAAAATAGGCAACAATGAGATTGTGGGAAATAATTTTAAGATCTGGAGTCAGTGTCAGACAGATTTCTCATGTAGGGTCAGATTTTGGTTCAGAAGTAAGAACTCAAGACAGTGATAATTATTGCCAAGGGATCCAGAATACGAAAGTATGATATTTTCTCAGTATTTTATGATTTATTTTATTTTTAAGACGCTTTAGGATTTTTTAATATTTGGTGTTCAGAGTGAATTTTGACAGAATACAAGTGGAAAAGAAGGTTGTTAAATGTCCAACACTGAGAAGTCTGCTTATAAACTGGAGGTTCTCCTTAGTAATCATACTGAAATTGCTGTTATTACTAACCCATCCAAAACTAAAAACTGATATTCTTAAGCTTATAGATACTGAAGAAGTTCCAATATATTCAGGAAAATAACATATATGAGAAAATGATGACCTTGTCTAATTAGATAAATCTCCACTAATTTCTGACTTAGCAAGTTCCAAGAGAAAAGTGGTTTGATGATATTTTGGAAGAATCAAATTAAAAAAAATGGAGATTTCCCCTCAGTACAGTAGAAATTACTCTTCCTTTCTCTGTGTCCCCAGTATTAGAGAGAAAGATTTGGCAAAACTATCTTTTAAATAAGCTATTTCCCATCAACAGCTTTCAACATTTTAGAGGCAGATGAATAAAACTGTTTTGAATTCAAACAGCTATGAATTCTAAAGTCATCCAGCTCAGCGGGGAGCTCAGCTGAATTTCTGTGTATCAAAAAGCAGTAACAGAGCAGTCTCATTCCTATCTTGCCATGTGTTTAAAATAGTCCTATGAGACATACAGTTTTAATCTTGGAGGCCAAATGTGATTAGCCAAGGTACATTTGTGGATACAAATGTACTGACGTTTGTGCTACAGAACATTTGTAGGTGGTGCTGATGAACTGTTGATTATGAATTGAAATTCAGGTGCATAAAGTCCCTTCGCTGATTTTTTTTATGGTGTCTCTCTTATTAAATTTCAGCTAATCAGTGTTTCCCACACCATTTTAATTACCATAAAGATTGTTTTTCACTCCCTCATTTATTAGGCCAATGTCTTATTTAGGTTTACATATTCACATTGTCTGGTAGTCTATGTTGCAAACCAGACTACTGTTCCTTTGGCCCGTATTAAAATACAGTTTGAAAAGATGATTTCTATCTCAAAGAGAAGAAGACTGGAATCAGCACCACACGGTTATTGAAATCTAACAGACTTTGTAAGAAATGTCTAACCTCAGGATTGGGGCTTGTTATAGGTTTGGCTGGTGGGCCTAAATTTGGGCTTTGGAGTTCAAACCAGGCCTGGGATTGTCAGCTGACTTGAGCTGAGCTGGGCTAGCTAACAGCTGACTTCTTCTAGCCAATGGTGTTGTATTCTATACCATGTTACGACATCATCTCAAAGGGGTAAGAGCCAGTGTGTGGGTGTGGCTTGGTCAGTTCCACCTTGGCTGAGGTACAAGCCAGACATGCTACAGCTCTTCTATTCTGTTAGGCCTTGCTCCTGCTGCCGCTGCTTGCATTTTGTTTGAGTTTCAGGGAAGTAGAAACATTTTGTTGTTACTCTTTCTGTTTCTTGCTAGGTGTCTTTTAGAGTGCTTATGGATCTAGAGTAATACACTTTGTATTAATTGGGGAGCGGGAGGTTATTTCTTGTTACATATAACTTGTGTAAGTGTGTGTTATATTGTAGTTTTCTTTTAATTTTCTCTTTTCTGTATAAATACATGTAGTTAGTTTCAGCATAAACCTAGTTTGGAGTGGTTTTTTTTCCCCTCTCCCTCTTCTTCCCTTTTCACTCTGTCCTGGACAGTTGGCGTTTTGCCTGCTCAACCCAAGACAGGGCTATAATAATTTCTAAACAGTGAGTATAATGTATTTCAGTAAAAATGAGAAGACATGATTCGGTTGTCTTGAATTGGTTTATTAATATTATTCAAGTTCTTATAACTTCTGACTGGATTTTGAAACTTCATGCTCCATGCAGACCAAAGCCTCATAGGAATTCAGTCTAAATCATGCAGCTAAAGGGATCTTAGTTTTAGCTTTATTTTTGTTGAGTCATGCCTGTCAGATTAAACATGGGGATGGTAGAATGTGCTGTCCAAAACATGGTACATGTTTGAGCAAGAACCTCTGATCACTAGGATGATGTGAAGTGGGATGCAGTTTCGGAAGATCAGTCAATGTCAAAGACAGAACAACATTTGGAGACTGTTGTTAGAGAATTGTTTCTACAAGCCCAAGTAAAACATGACAGATTCTGGGAGAAATATTATGGTTGGATGCTTCTGCTATTCAGGAAAGTGGCTTTACTTTGGTACTAGAAAATCTGGATTTTGCTGCTGAGAAACAATTTTATGAATGCTTGCAAACCTGAGGTGACAAAGAGCAAATTCTGTTGTTATCATGTTGTACTGATCTAGATATATAAACCAAGGCAGATGATGACAAATTGCAAATAGGGGGTCACATGGAAACAAACTAATATTATTAGCATGGAAATGGTGGGCTAACTGTACTTGCAATTGTATTGCAGACACGATTTTGGAAGCACAAAAGAGGAGAGGGATTTAGGGAATATATCTATTGTTTTTTATGGTGAGTTAAAAGTTCCACCTGCACTTGAAGACTAAACTGAGAAATGTGGGAAAATTTGCTTGAAAATTCAGCAAGTAGGGCGTGTTGAAATGGAAAACAGTGAAGATTTAATATGAGCTTGAGAAAAGTTAATTGTCTAATTAAAAGAACAAGTGATGCTCATGAAATGCAAACCCAGTATGGAGTCTTTTAGCAAAAGTCACTAGGAAAAGTTGTAAATTTATCCTAGCTTTCTGGTTCTCTACTTTCTAGAGAAGCAATGAGGAGAATGTATGCATGGATACAATACTGCTGATTTGATCATCAGATAATTTTAAGAAAAATTTACTGGGTTTGCTGGTTATGAGGCTTATGCCTCTTATATCATACTGATTTCTGTTATCAGCACAGAATCCTGGAGTGCTCTGGGATTGGAAATTTTGTAAAAGTAAGATTTTGTCAGTGTTATAAATTTCATCAATGATCTTAAAAGCTAGAGATTTTCTGCTGCAGAGCTAAACCACAATGTTTGTATTGAATATTGAATCTCTCAGTTATGGAAAATCATATTTTGAGTCCTGGATCAAAGAAAATACTTTCACCAGTGAAAGTCTCTGACAGCATGTGTATCTTGATTTTAGTTTTTTTTTTTTCCAAAAGGACTATCCAGTGAAAAAAGAGATGAACAAAATGTCATAGGACATGATATAAAATCCTACTCTAGCATTACATCCTGAATGCTTCTGAGCTCCAGGAAAAAAGTTTCTACCTAATTCTGAAAAAGGAACAACAACCACAATGAAAATGAAAAGTCATGGGTTACAATCCCAAACTCTTCATTTTTATTTCAGTTTTAAGAAAGTAACAGCTTCACTTTTACTTTTAGCCGTATTTTTTTTTAATTTCCTCTGTGCATAAGTGTGAGGGTTTATGGGGACAGCCTATTTAACAGCATTCCGCTTATTTTGAGAAATCTGTCTTCATCTTAGGTATTTGAATTTCTGGGCTATAGTATTATTTGGAAAGTTCTGTTTTGTCTGGCTGTAAAACTTACCATCTGTGTTTAGACAATGCAGCGAGCCTGTATTATTAAGTGAAGAGAGCAAATAAGAACAACAAACTAATAATGCGTGATAACAATAAGATTTAGAGATGAAACATGTTACTGGATTCACTGTAGGTATTCAGATTGCTCTGCTTCCTGTAGGTAAATCAAGCTGTGATTATCACCTGTTTGGGTGATTCAGCTTCACTTGCAAAATCAGCAGACTGTTTTGATGATTTGTGTTATTCTGTGTTTCATGAAGTAAACAGAATGACTACAGTAATATGGTGTGTGCTTAGCTAAGTAGACATTTCATCATGGTTATGCACCTCTTTACATCTTTATTTGAATGAAGGAAACGAACTTCAAAAATACTACCTTTTCTTATTACAAGAGGATCCTGAATGTAGAATACAGGTGTTAGTGCAGTGTCACTGCCACCAGAAACCCTTGCAGAGCAAGCTGCTGACGAATGCAAATGAGATGTTTCAGTGCTTAGTCTAGATTTTCTCACTCCTGGGCTAATTCACATGAATTGATAAAGGACTTTGTTAAGGATTTCTCATCGACTAATACACTAGGGTTTTGTTTGGTTTTTTAATTGTTGTTTTGTTTTGGGGTATTTTTAATTTTTTGGTTTGTTGTTTGGTTTTGTTTGGGTTTTTTTGTTTGTTTTTTTTTTCAGTATTAGACCAAGTGCATTTGAGTAAAGAGATTTTCTTCCTCTGGGATTTTGAGATGTAGCAAATGTCAGCCTTCACATATTCTGCGGAGGTTTTGTCCAAGTCCACAGGTTCCAGGGTTCCACAGGCATTTTTAAAATCAAAACTATGCTTTAAAGGACTGAAATTTTCACTTGTTGACAGGTTCTGTATAACAAGGCTCTCAGACAAAGCAGAAAACTTAGTGAAAATGTGGGAATTCATGACTACAGTGACACTGAAATATTACTGTTGTTTCAGACATCGTACTGTGTGTTGCCTTTCAAACAGATTTTATATAAAGTGAGAGAACCTAATGTGCTAGTTTAAATGACCTTGCAAATGATGTTTCTGAACCTTAACTGAATACACATATCCTCTAAAGCGAATACATAAAGTTGGTCTAGAAATATCAATACTACGTGGTCAATTTTTGGACATCATAATTGTTTTTCTTTTAACCTCTGCTGGTAATTGGTTCAAGCCAATGGGGATAGCATGGACCATGAACCATTCCCACAAAGTAATTTAAATTTAGTTATTGTAGTACTTGGTGGGCACGGTGAGAAAGTTAAGCTGTGAGAAGCAAGCAGCTGATGAGTCAAAATGAGTTGAAATGGGTTGAAACTATTTTTATAGGTATGCTAGTGACTAGGAAACCTTAGAAATCTTGGGTTTATTCCACTTTTCTAAGACTGAAGTCATATTTGGTCTTTCTTACATACCTCTTACTCTTTAGACATCTTTCATTCAATATTTTATTAAGAAAACTTTCTGGGGAGATACCAGAAAACAAGTTTCCAGAAGTGGGTGGTGGTGAGCAAGATAACTAGAAAAGTGGGCTCTGATTGTGTTATTGTGAAGAATAAATGTAAGACAGCGATATTTGCTTTATGGTTTTATACTTTTCCCTTTTAAAATTAAGAAATAGGACATACATTATCCAGATTATATTAATTATCAAAGAAAAGTCCTTATCAAAGAAAGGTCCTTTCATTTGGAAAGGACCATCAAAGATTATCTAATCAGTGCCAAATTTGCAGTTACATCAAGTTTTAAAGTTAGATCACGTCACCCAGGGACTTGTGAAATTCAGTTTTGAATATCAGTGAGGATGGAGACTTACAAAAACATTACATGGCTACTTTTCCTCTTTTTCTTCCAGGACAACTGTTCAAGGAGTGCTTAGACTGTTATCCTGGACCATTGTCAGTGTCTGGAAAAAAAAAAAGGCTGTAGTTATTGGGGTTATTGACATTGAGGCCATGACAGTTGCTGTTGAAGTGGACTATTATGATATTCTGATACCACTAGACAAAGTATTAATTGTCTCATAATTTCTGCATTGTAACTATGATAGAATAAGAATATACAAGAGGGAAGGTTTGCACAAAGAGAGAGGTAGATCACCTGAGGATTCCAGTGTGTGTGTGTGGGTAAACAAAAAGAGATGCAAACGCAAAAATCCTTCTTCTGATTTTGCTGAAGTCAAAAAAATCTCAATTTTACTGCCATGGTAATATAGCAACCAAACCCTAATCCTAACAAAAAAGAGAACCCTAACCCTAACCCTAACCCTAACCCTAACCCATAAAACTAACCCACTGGTGCCAAGGAAGGACTGAGCTTTGTGCCAAGAGAAAAAGTGGCAGCCTTGGGCTCTCAAGTGCCAATGATGCTGCGCCATTAACATTAAAAAGACACCCAAACCCTAATCCTAACACAAAAGAGAAGCCTAACACTAACCCTAGCCCTAACCGTAACTCTAAGAGTAACCCTAACCCAGGAGTTGGGAGTGGAGAGAAGAGGGGGTCTGGAAGAATAGAGAGAAATAGGCCAGCCCTTTGTGGGCTGGCACCTTTCCTCTCCGATTTTTTTGGAAGAGGAATCTTCATCCATCTACAACTCTTGGCTGAAAAATGGCAATTTCCCAGACCCACTGGTGCCAAGGAAGGACTGAGCATTGAGCCAAGAGAAAAGGTGGCAGCCTTGAGCTCTCAGGTGCCAATGATGGTGCGCCATTAACATTACAAAAACACCCAAACCCTAATCCTAACAAAAAAGAGAAGCCTAACCTGAACCCTAGCCCTAACCCTAACCCTAACCCTAACCTTAACCTTAACCTACTGGTGCCAAGGAAGGACTGAGCTTTGTGCCAAGAGAAAAGGTGGCAGCCTTGGGCTCTCAGGTGCCAATGATGCTGCGCCATTAACATTAAAAAAACCACCCAAACCCTCATTCTAAGACAAAAGAGAATCTTAACCCTAGCCCTAACCCTAACCCTAGCCCTAACCCTAACCCTAATCCTAACCCTAACCCTAACCCACTGGTGCCAAGGAAGGACTGAGCTTTGTGCCAAGAGAAAGGTGACAGCCTTGGGCTCTCAGGTGCCAATGATGCTGCGCCACTAACATTAAAAAAATAACACCCAAGCCCTCCTTCTAAGACAAAAGAGAATCCTAACCCTAAACCTAGCCCTAACCCTAACCCTAACCCTAACCCTAACCCTAACCCTAACCCTAATCCTAACCGTAACTCTAACACTAACCCTAACCCAGAAGTCGGGAGCAGAGAGAGGATGGGGTCCGGCAGAATAGAGAGAAATAAGCCAGCCCTTTGTGGACTGGCACCTTTCCTCTTCTATTCCTTTTGGAAGAGGGATCTTCATCCCTCTTCGATTCTTGGCTGAAAAAAACACAGTAGAATAACTGAATAGAGAAATTCCCATGAAAACCAGCACTATTTAAAAATAAGCCAAAATAAAATCCAAAGAAAAAAGTAGTCCCCAGTCGTCCCCATATTTTATAACCTAGAAAATTGTGTGAGCTTCATCAAGTAAGAATACTCCATATTTAGAAATGTGAAAATTTCTAAGTGTACTGACACTGTCCTGCTGAGAATGCCCTTCAGAAACAAGACCATCTGAAATGTAAATGCATCTTGGCACAGCAGAAATGATTGATGTCTTTTGCATTTTCAGGTATTTTTTAATAGTTCAAGACTGAATTTATGCTGTATAGAATAAATTTGAATGATTCATCCCTTATGAAAATGTCACATTAGCTCTGTAGGGCTCTATGAAGGACTCAGTAGAGGGTGAACTGGATTTTACAAAGTTGTTAGATTTCAGACACACCTTTTTTTGTGTTCCTTATGTATCAATTAGAAAAAAACATCTCATATAGACTGTTGATCAGAAAAAAATTATGTATTTTTGTCTTTCTGCAGATATTTTGAGATTTTTGAACTTAATTCCTACTAATAAGCTCTTAGAGGCCAATGAACTGAAGTCTAGCTGGCACCTTTGAAGATACCATCAACAAGAAAGCAAGGACGTACCCACATCAGCCATGAATAAAAAATTCCCGTTGTTTCAATTAAGCTCAAAGAGTAAAAATATGTTATATTTCAGTGAAATGTTTGCTTATATATTATGCTTTTTTTTAATCATTTGCCTCTGTATTGAGAAGAGAAATTAATTTTTCTCCTCAATGTCACTCAATAACCAATTCTTCCCTCTAGCAGGCGTTTCTCATAAAATGTTGTCCAACCCAAATTTATATTTGGATCCCAATGGATTAATTCAATTTCATGCAATTTAAATGAGTTTTGATTTCACTTTCTGTTTTGTTGAAATTATGCAGACTTCTGTAAATGATGGAAGATTTACCTACAACCCTCAATATCTCAGAGTGTGCCACGTCTGGTTTCCATATGTGCTAGAGCAGACAGGCCATATCCTAAGGTGCTTGCAACAAGCTGTACCATTTCTTCTTTATGAATTGACGGAAATGTGGAATGGAAATTAAGAGGAAAAGATTCACTTCAAAATATTTTATAGCTTTTACTCTTCTTGTTTCTTCCCTTTGTACCCTACTGTTGTACAGTTTCTGAATCTCCAGTATTTTCTATTGATTTTTTGTTGCATCAGCTTTACTGTGTTGTTCTTTTTGGTCCCTATTTTTTCCTGCTTTGCTTAATTTTTTCTTTCCCATAGCATTTTTTGTCTCTTTCCTCTGCTTTAAAACACCACAATAGAATGTCATAGATGCCATAAAAATGATTACAAAGTTTCACATAAGAAAACCACTGTTAAGAAGATATCTAGGGATGTAAAGGTGATGGAGTGAAAGTTCTTTGTTATATCATCATTGGATAGCATCAAATTCACTGGTCAGATCCACTTCCATTAACCAGCCAATCTACACCAGAGATGTGGTGGTGGTTGAACAGGAGGAAGGACATTTATTCAGTATGGGGGGGATTCATGATGTATTTACCTCCATATAGGAGCCCTCACTGCCTAAGCAGTGTGTAGTATTTTCCAGGCCTGTGATTGATGCAGTACCAGCATGAAGGAAGGAAGGCAAAGTTTGCTGGGCAAAGAAGGAGCAGGATTTGTGACAATGTGTGATAATGCAGATTCTCCTGGGAAGTCTGGGGCAGGTGGGAGGGTGTCCTGGGTTTTCTGTTAGGAGTTACACAGTTTGGATAGAGGGCTTTTCAGGAAAACAAATTAACATTAAAAAAGAGACCAGGTCTTGATCACACAACTTTCCTGTTTGTGGTTATTCCCATTAGCCTGTTTCTTCTTGGGAAGTCTACATGCTCTCTCCACCTAGATAGCGGGGGAAGAAAATATTAATTTGTGGGTTTTTACTGACATTATTTTTATAATATTAATGTTATATTTATGCAGAGAATCTCCATCTGTGCTGAGGAGTGCACAGCCTAAGGAAAAGTTAGAGGTCATAACTCAAATTGATAAAGCTAACTAATAAAAAAGCAGAAGCAGAATAGCTTTTCAAATGAGTTAGGGAGCTCTCAGAAATATAGAACTATGTGAAATGTTTTTCAGCTTAACTATCTTAATGGTATATTTTTCCTTGCCACTTCCTATGGAAATGACAATTATTTTTAATACATTTTCTAAAACTTCTGCTTAACTGAAAAAGCTAGTATATCTGAGAAAAACGAGTTATATATTAGAAAAGTTTTTTCAAAGAGCAATCAAAAATGTTTTAAATCACTGCTCCTTGTTTTAAAAGATTTAATTCTGTGTAATGCATGTTAATATCATATCAAGTATGTGTGTAATATGGTAGGGATTAATATATATGCATATAACATTTATTTCAAAGGAAAAATTAATAAATTGAGCACTTGGGTTTTTTTAGAAGAGGGAATAAAACCACCTTTATTTTAGAAATTCAATAGCTACAAAACTAAATTGAGAAATCATTCATTTATTGTATCATGACATAAATGATATCATGCTTTTCAAAAGAGCAAATCTCACTAAAAATGCTTCTTAAATGCTAATCTAGGTCCTTCCAAAAACAAACAAACAAACAAACCCTGAATATGTGAGAACCCTCCAATGTGATATTTGCTGAATTTCTACATTCAGACAAAAGGCTGACTTTGAAATAGAATAACGAAATGTGTTGAGAAAAAGTAGGACAAGTGCCTTTTTGGTGGCACTGTTTTCCTTTGTCATCTTTTAAAAATAAAAATAAAACAAAAGCAAACAAATTCTGTCTCCTTTAAAAGTGAACTGTATTTTATTTACACCGTTTTTCTTGATTGACAATTGTATTGTAAAAAACACAACATAGCAATGAAATTTATGAGCAAATCTCTTGTCACGGAATGAGTCCCCCGGTGATATTGCTTTGGAGTGACTGTACTGTTCAGAGTTATGAAGTCACTGTGTCGTGTTTGAGGGTGAGAAGTAATTTCAGGGGATACTTCCAGCATCTGAGAGGAGAACAAATGTCCAATGTGCTTTTGTTGTTGGGAAATTAGTCACTGTGGTAAGGGAGAACTAACAGCTAGATAGCTAACCTGAGGTATTCTCTGTGTAGATGTCCACATTAGAGGTAATCCTGTCAGTCTCCAGGGAAGATCTTAATCTGATCCAATCTGGATGTCCACCTTTTAGAGTGAAGAACTGTCTTTTGATGTACCAATCACTTTAAATGGCTGCTGTTATTTACAAAGTTAACATAACGTAATGGAACAAGCAGGACGATGCAGAGTTTGACCATGAGGCTGTGGATGCCTCATCCCTGCAAGTTGTCAAGGCCAGGCTGGATGGGTCTTTGAACAACATGGTCTATCAAGGTGTTCCCATCCTTGGCAGAGGGGTTGGAACTAGATGATCTTTAAGGTCCCTTCCAGCACAAACCATTCTGTGATTCTATGATCTCTCCAAGGAGGCATCAGACCGCTCATCTATGTTGTATGTGCACCTATGAAAGGATGTCTTCAGTCCTGTGTGACTGTGACTAAAAAATAGCAGTTTACATTTGATATTTTACAATCAAGTCCAATGAGTAAGGATGAGATCTAGCTAACTAAACTTGTCTCCAGGAGATTTTGCGATACCTAGAATAATTTATCCCGCCTCAAGTTCCCATTTGGGAAACACATGGATGTCTTGAGGCATTAAAGTTCCGAAGCATGTCACCCAAGCAGGGTGATGAAGCTACTGAAGGGTCTAGAGATATGTCTTATAAGAAGCAGCTGAGGAAATTGGGATTGTTTAGTCTGGACGAAAGCAGGCTCAGGGGAGACATTGTCCCTCTCCACAGGTACCTGAAAGGAGGTTGTAACATGATGTGTGTCTTTTTTTTTCAAAACAAGTGGTGAGAGGAAACAGACTCAAATTATGTCAGCAGAAGTTTACACTGGATAGTAGGAAAAAATATTTACTGAAAGGTCCTCAAGCATCGGAACAGGCTGCCCGGGGAAGTTGTTAAGTCACCATCCATGGAAGCATTCAAAGATGTGTAGACATGGTTTAGTGCTGGGTTAGCATGGCAGTACTGGGTTAATGGTTGGACTCAAGGATCTTTAGGTCTTTTCCAACCTAAATGATATTTTGATTCTTAAAAGTGCCTTGACACATCTGCCAGCCCTTTGTGTTCTTCTTGATGTATGTTACAAATGTGGCAAACCACAAAGTAAAACAAACACCAGCTATTTAATAAAGCATTTTTTCTCCTTGTTTTCCAAAGGGATATTGCTGTAGTATGACAGTCAATACACACATTCTATGGATACTCCTGTTTCCCTTGGCTGTTATAACAGGGTTTTATAAAGTATTGTGCTTAGCTGTACTTAGCTGAGTTTAGCTGCCCTTGTGTCACTTGGAACAAGGTTTTCTAAAAGTTAAGTGTGTATTGAAAGATTGTTTGAGCTGGAAGAGACTGTGGCGGTGTGATCCCTCCTTGCCTTTGCTGCTTGAGAAAGAGCCACCAGTGGTGGTCATGACAGCTGCATCTGGCTTACATGTAACAACACAATATTTAAGGGCCATAAGTCTTGGTCAACAGCTACTCTGGGACTAAGTCTGGATCCAGACACACCTAAAGCTCCCTTGGAAAAGAGTTTGGAAAACAAGAGGGTCTTTTCTGAATATCATGACTCAGTAGAAGACAAATTTGTCTGACCCTGACCTCTATGTAGTAAATAATCAAGTTGTTGTGACAAGAGACTGAAAAGTCTTGGTGATCTCCTTGCTGTGTGAAAGCCCCAGGAAACCTGAGTTGCCTTGTCAGAAAGGGAGTGTTGGTTTCATAGGCAATAACCTCCACTACAGATTGTAAATAATTTCTCAGAAACAATAATTGTTATTTCTACTCTTACTGTAAGTAGAGTCCAGATTTCATCCTCAAGGCATCATGATTCAATTTCCTCATACAGTCGAGAAAACAGAGGTGGTTCAGGACAATTCAGGTACTAGAAAACCCAGCAAAATAACTCCTACTAGAGATGTTTTTCTCAATGCACTCTCTGTGTACCCTCTCAGCTGTGCTACTCTAAGTGAATCAGTCAGCTTTGTGGGAAAGTGCCGAGTGAAACTAAATATATCTGAAATAGGTATAATGATACCAAAATCAATGGTGAAAAGTTCCCTTTACTGTTATTTTTTTTTTTCATTGTTTTGCCTTATTAAGAAAGGAATTATTTTGCTGGTAAAGGAATTTCACTTGCTTAGCAAGTTGACAGAGAAACAAAAATTTTAAGGGACATATTATTGTAATGATATATTTTCCAATAAAAATTGTGTGGAAAATTGTTGTTTGTTTGTTTGTTTGTTTGTTTATTATAGTTACATGCTATGAACTGGACATTTCAGGGTATACAGAAGAGTTATAAAAGCTTGTCTGTGAAAATGATTCATAATCCTGTGATAAAACAGCTTCTTGGAACATTTGAACTCCACAATAGTGTTTTTAATGGGATTGTTTAGAAAGCCAATGTTTCCTCCACATAATTTAGCCTTCTAGCTTTATGAAACCTAGATTTAGTTTTATTAAACCATTTTTCTGAGGAATCTCAGAAAAAAAATTTAGAACTAAAAATCTGCCCTGAAATGCTTAGAAGCCCCATCTGCAAGGAAGACAACCTTGTGCAGATGGCCAGTGTGCAGAGCAACGTGAGTGAATATTTCCTAAAAATTAGGGTACAGTAGTTTGTGAAATGCATTGTAAAATTGTTGATGTTATCTCTTTATTATAAAGAATACCTCAATTGTGTTACAGATACTACCACAGATCCTACAATATCTAGTAATAGGAAGAAGGTGCAGAACTGGGCATCTGCATCTGTAACTCATTCTAGAAGACCATAGCAGGACTACTACGGTTCTACTACGCAGTTCTACTTTTGCATTTGTGCTACTGTTTGTCATTAGGCAATTCAGTTTTAAATACAATCTTTTAAGATCACTTAAACATTTTGAAACTTCTGTAAAACTCTCGGTAAGCCATTTTCCACTGATGTCAAGTGTTGATTTCTGTTGTAAGAACTATATAGCAATGCTGTTTGGTCCTGTAAACTAAAGGATGCTTTGAAGTTAGTGAATATCTCGCTAAAGAAACAAGCTGTGGACCTAGGCTGTTTAGTCAGAAAAGGATTTTCTTCACCCCTACCAAGACTGTTAGTATGCTCATAAGAATTTAAAAGTCAGCAATTGCTCTTTAAATTAAGACTATTTACACTTGCTTTACACAGAATTGACTTCGGACAAAGGGATCTGCGGTTACATGCAGAAACTACGCTGGAAGGTTGAGATTTATCTCATTTAAGATAAGAGATCTAAAAATTATACATCTACTTTAAGCTCTTAGCTCTTCCTATCATCAGTGGAAAGAGCTGGAGGCTTCAGAAAGTGATTCATCTCGGCTGTCCTTGACATCTGTCATGGTGAGATGAACTGCATTCTGAAGGTGCCTGTTCTCACCTGTGACTACAAATAAATGAAAATGTGACTAAATCAGACTTAAAAACTTGGAGATAAAACTTAATTTTGATACCTAACTGGAAGTAGATGAATCCTACTTCAAGTGCCTTTTTGCTTTAACCTATTTTCAACATAAAGAAAATAAACCATATCAATCTACTCTTTCAAAGAACACAACTTTCATCAGAGGGAAAGGAACAATGATTACAGAAAAAGCAATTTTTATAGATATTTATTAGTATTGTTAACCTACAGATAATTGTTTTCCAAAGTATAATACATATTTTTTTGCAGTTTCAGTCAAAGGTGGGACTGGATGATCATGGAGGTATTTTCTGACCCTAATGATTCTATGATTTCATAATGGAAAATTAATACAATGAATAGAACTTGGAAATTATTAACAGCTGTGCACTTTCAGCATAATGTACCATACTTTATTTCCTGCTGTGCTCCTGACTAGATTCATCATGGATAACTTCACCAAAACTAAAAGTTACCTGACCAAACCTTAGAGACCTCTAAATTAAAATATTTATGTAGACCCTAGTGAGAGTCACAGTGGAAATTAAAGCACCTCCAGATTATTCAACATGCCATTCTAACATCTATATCCATAGCAGGCAGAATAAGTTGTCATTTCTATGAGAACTCCAGAGAGAGTTGAAATAACTAGATTAGGATGGATTATCAGGAAGAGGAGGTAGCTGAAGCCTTTTTGAGGTAGCTGGAGAAAGCCTCATAACTACAGATCTTGATACTTGTAGGCATCTTTAACCACATCAAACACTTGCTGTAAGAGCAAAAATTCTGGACACAAACAATGCAGAAGATATTTGAAATATATTAATGGAATTTCCTGATAATGATGATCAATAAACTGAATAGTGAGGGTGCTCTGTGGGACCCTGTTTAGTAGGGAGGTTGGACTAGATGACTTTCAGTGGTCTCTTCCAGATATATTTCCCATTCTGTGATTCTGTGGCAGTCAATAGTGATTCAGTCAGTACAATGGAGCCTACTGAGCCATGTCTTGAGATTGAATTCTGGTGTGCAGGGGCCCAGGGTATAAAGACACAACACATGGCACAGAGGAGTATAATACCCAAAAACTTGCTCAAAAAGCTGGCTATCTATGAGCAGGAGCTGGAAGCCCATTCCTGTCATGATTAGAGATTCAGATAAGTGATCTAAATAAATAAAATCACCTGTTGTGAAATAAGAAACAGAGGGCTCAGACTATTATTAGTCACCTTCAGACATTTATAATCATGCATTATGGCTTTAGAATACCAGTTCAGTGAAAATATAACCATGGTAACAGAGAAAAGACTTTACTACCCATTCCTGTATTTGGACTGGTATAAATCCCATATTTAGACATTTTAATCACTTTAGGATAAGTGCCAAAATAAACTCAAAATATAATTGAATTTAATTTTAATTAGACCTTACAAATCTAACATTTTGAACTGAGATTTCAGGCACAGGTTCAAGGTCAGTTCAAAGTTTGAAAAGAAATAGAAAAGATTAGGTTATCTGGAAATCAATAAATAAATGGCCTGAAATATTTTTTTAAAAAACATCTTTATGAGGTTGGACACTTTGGCATTTTTATACCTCAACAAAACATTCCTACAATGGGATCCCTCTGCTTTTATAGTTCTAACCTTGTTTACTTTCAAGTGTGATCACATGGGATCTAGTTGCAAGTCTTCTCATGTAAACTAACATAGTCTTAGGGAACTCAGTAATTTCTGACCAGTTAGGCTATGACATATTCCCCCCAGTCCTGTCCCACTCGTGATCAATATCAGGAACTCAGATTTTACTCCTTTCTGGTCTTTCTAGAATTTTTGCTTTTCTCAAAAATCTTTAGCTATACCTTTAGAAATGCTTCTTTAATGAAAGTCCTCATAAGAGCTATTAAGTCTTCATTTCTACCCATGCTTGTGTCCAGTTGGGTTTTGAGTATCAGCAAGGATGGAGGATCCACAGTCTTTCACATAACCTGTTTCAGTGTCTGACCACCCTCACAGTAAGTTTTTATGTGTAAATGGAATCTCTTGTGTTTCAGTTTGTTCCCATTGGATGTTGTCCTGCCACCAGGCACCACTGAGAAGAGTCTAGGCCCCACCTTCTTCATTTCTCCCATTTTATATAGATACAAGTATATATANTCTGAGAGGTGCACAGATAACTCCTGTTCACCTTGTTGACCATCAGATCACTCTGTGTAGGTGCTGTCAATGTGGTTGATCCCCAGCTTGTAAAAGTACATGAGGTTATTCCTGGCCATGCATAGCACTTTGCATTGCCCTTTATTGAATTTCATGGCATTCCTGTCAACCTCACTCTTCAACCTGATGAGACACATCCACACAACAGTGCAATCAGGTGATGCACCAACCTATCAAGGACANAGGGAACTCAGTAATTTCTGACCAGTTAGGCTATGACATATTCCCCCCAGTCCTGTCCCACTCGTGATCAATATCAGGAACTCAGATTTTACTCCTTTCTGGTCTTTCTAGAATTTTTGCTTTTCTCAAAAATCTTTAGCTATACCTTTAGAAATGCTTCTTTAATGAAAGTCCTCATAAGAGCTATTAAGTCTTCATTTCTACCCATGCTTGTGTCCAGTTGGGTTTTGAGTATCAGCAAGGATGGAGGATCCACAGTCTTTCACATAACCTGTTTCAGTGTCTGACCACCCTCACAGTAAGTTTTTATGTGTAAATGGAATCTCTTGTGTTTCAGTTTGTTCCCATTGGATGTTGTCCTGCCACCAGGCACCACTGAGAAGAGTCTAGGCCCCACCTTCTTCATTTCTCCCATTTTATATAGATACAAGTATATATAGATTGACAAGATTCTATCTGAACCTTCACTTCTACAATGGAAGCAGATACTCTTCAGCCTGTCATCATGGGACAGACACTTCAATTTGTTTATCATTTTCATGGCTTAGTTGGATTCACTTCAGTACTCCTGTTGTGCTCAGGAGGCCAGAACCAGATTCAGCCCTCCAGGTGTGTCTCATCACTGACAAGCAGAGGGGAAGGATCACATCTTCTAACTTGCCTATGGCACGCTACTTCATGAAGTGTGGNGACACATCCACACAACAGTGCAATCAGGTGATGCACCAACCTATCAAGGACACCTCCCAGTTTTGTATCATCTGTAAAATGCTGAGGGTGTGCTTTGTTGCAGATCTACACTTATCTAATCAGTACTTTCTCAGTTTGTCTGTGAGAAAGAACTCTTGAAAGCCTTACTCAAACTGAAATAAACCGTATCTCCTGCTCTCCACTAACCCTGATGGGTTAGTGACTTGATAGTCATTCATCTTGTAAAAGACTATCAGGTTGGTCAAAAATTATTACTTCTGTGTAAATCCATTCTGACCACTTCCAATCACCTTCATGTCTGTCCTTCATATGTTTTGAAATTATTTTTCAAGAGTATTTGCTCCACATCTGCTTCCCAGGGCTGGTCTTCTTCAACCCTGTTTTATGGTTTTCAGTCTCTCCTCTCTGCATCACCTTATATCCTTTGCTTGCTAACCTGGTCCAGTACTTTCTCACTTGGCTTTAGGTCATCATGACTCTCCTGCATTGTTCCTAGTTTAAATCTGTCTTTACCAGATTGGCCACTTTTTCAGTAATTATTCTTCTGCCTTGTATGGTCAAGTGGTTCCCACTTCTTTTTAGCAGTCCTTGATCCTCAAAGAGGACTTCATGGTTGTAAAACCTGAATTCCTCTTATTAACACCAATTTTGCAAACATTTCCAGTTAATAATAATCAGTTTCAACTAATTTATAGATTTTTCATCATCCTATGCAGTGCCTTGTTGATATGAGTATCAACTTACTTTCCAAGAAGAGACTTCACAGTAAAAATGGTATAAACATGGAAGAGTTTTATTCTTGTAACTGGCAGTTTACATCAGCTGTGCAATATTTCTTGGAAATTCATGAGACTTTCCCAGAGGTCAGTGTTCCTTTAATACAACAGGAAAAGAAAGAAAAAAGTCTTTAAAACCCAAACTAACAAGTGTGTGCTTCCCACTGGGCTTGTGAATGCTTTGCTTGCTGTACCTTGTAAAATGTAAATTTAAAATAATTCAGGTAGATACCTGCTGAGAAACATGTAGTTTCACTGTCTAACTGGGTCATATCCAAATCTGAAACAAAGGGCATAACTGCTAAGTAATGTAAAAATAATGTTCTTGATCAATCCTCTTTTTATAAAAAGATTTTCTGACCCTGAATTTCCCAGCAAAGCCTCACCATGGTGGTTAGAAGGCATCAGAAAAGCTGAGTTCAACCTTTATAAAGAAGGGAAGGGGATTTATCTCTGATGAGCGTATTTATCTCACCTAAATTTAGAAGTAGAACTCAACTGAAGGTTAAGATACCTGCATTTTGATACCTTTATGTCACTGCGTTAGTGGGATTATAGCTGTCTAAACTCTCTGGCAAAGGAAATCATAGCTGGATTTTAGGAGATTATTCATCTGACCAAAAACCCAACAAATTATTCCATTTCCTTGGCTATGCAGGTACCTAACCTGCTCAGAGCTGGGTAAATGCAGAAGGTTGGCAGTTATGGCACAGCAAATATATCAGAGCTGTGTCCTGCAATGGCAGCTGGAAGCTGGGACTGTCACATACAAGTATCCTGGAAGTATGATGAAGTTTAGGAGGGCTGCCTAATTTTCCTGCCCAAACTTGCTTAGAGTGAATAGCTGCCAGAATATTGTTTCACTGATGACTATTTCTTTCTTACAGAACTTTTATTTCTATTGGCAACACACATCTGCAATGATCCAGTCTTTTTTGTCTGCCATATGGCAGAAACTGCCCTGGAATAACCAGCACTAATAAGATACTTACAGCTTTCTCTTCATCCCTGTAAACCTTCCTTTGCTAAGCATGCATGAATGGATAAAAGCAGGGCTCAGCATTTCATTTTGTACTGGTAGCTTTCAAGCTCTGCAAACCTTGATCCATTGTTAAGCCTGTTAATTATATAGTGTATATCATTATTGTTAGCAAGGGCACATTCAGATATTTCCATTCTATAGCCATTGCATTGTGAAAATTATTGCATTTATTCTGAACAGTGCAAAACAAACAAAATTAATTTTTTTTTGTTAAATATGATCTACTTCAGCAACACTTTATTGACTGACCTAAAAGAAGTGAGTACTAAAAAATCACAATCATAAATCAGTGTTTCTATTTGAATATTAAAATCACTGGTATTACAATTACAATGACTTTCCTTATGTAAAATCATGATCAAGCAAAATATTTCCATCTATTCGGCTAAGTGAAATTTCAGATAACAGTTATTCATAACTTTGTTCACTGCTTCACATCAGCTGTCTTAAGTAAGTCTTGCAATCTAGTGTGTGGAAACTTATTAATATCATTATAGAGTTAATGAAATGTAGGAAGAAATTATTTCATCTGCCATAGCTGCAAGTAGAGTTACTTTAAAACTGGGAGTTCTTGAACAGCTGAATAAATAATTATATGAATGTGGAAGTAGAGCAACTGTAATATGTTTACCAGTGGCTATGTATGTCAAATGCTCCTACAACACTTTGGTTAAAAAGTATTTTCAAAAACTTTTCTAAAGTACTAAAATTTAACTATACTTTTACAAATATGCAGAGTACTCAGGGCACCTACAAACTTAGTTTAGGGTTTTGTTATTTTTTTTTTCTAAATTCCATCAGTCCATGGAATCTTTCCTTCATTTATGTTATTTGAGAATGAAAGAATGAGGTAATGGAGTGTCTATCTTTCAGGTTACTGATATAACCAAAATGATTAGGGTGGCACAAAGGTCTTCAGTGATCTAATCTGCACCAAACACATAAAATTCCACTGTTCACAGAGGCAGAATTGTTGAGCTTCTCAGAAACACACAAACATTGTTAAAACAGTTTTCATAAACTAAAGGGATGTATTTGATAAATCAGTGTTTTTCAGCAGGCCACTGCAACTCTTGCCTCTGACTTTTGTGTCATATTTTGCATTCTCCTTCTTGGCTTGTGAATTGCTCCAGTGTGCTCAAAGGAAAAATTGACATATTTTGGGTTGTTAAATAATAAATAAGAATAATTTAGCTTTGCAACACAAAATATCTCACAGTATATGAGTTCTATCCCTCTTCCATCAAGGAAACTATAGGCTAGCGTTTAAGCAATGGATAGCTGTAGACTCACTTGAAATGTAAAACCTGTTCCATATTAAACCTATGGGAAATAATATTAACAAAAAAGTGGGAGTGCCTGACACATCAACTGATGCTGGGCCTCCACTTTGCCAGATTTTCTATGCTCCCTGAAGATGTCTTGGGTTCTTTAGGATATGTCAAATGGCAACAACCTCTTTCCTTAGACACCTGAATTCTGCTTTCAAATCTAGTAGATTTAATAGCTCTGGACACCTCTGACTACATGAATTCCATGTCAATCCATTGCACTGGAGATGTAAAAGCATAGACCACTATGTTTTTCTGTCTTTTTCTCAAGGGAGTCTCCCTTTCTTCATCCTCTCACCACTTTTTATTTGGGGTATAAAAAGACTAGAGGAATATGATTATAAGAGATTACACTCCGTTGACATCTAGATGAGATGACTGCCAGAGGTAGCGTGGGCAATAAAAGTCCCTCAGAATTGCAGTAAAAGGAGGCCAAGAAGTTTGTCATAGGAAACCTGAGACAGCATGACATCCTTACAGCCTCAATAAGGAGCATTCACCACAAAGTCACCCATCCTCTTAAATGAAAACACCAGTTAGAAGCATAATTAATTAGCAAAGTAAAATTTGGCTATGCTGAAAGATATGGAAAGCTGCTATCCATCTCTTTTCAACTAGCAGTGGGAAGGGGCTGGGGATTGTCTTCCTGGAAGTAGAAATCATGCTGGCATATTCTTATCCATCTGGTAAGCTGAGCATGCAAATTCAGTTCCTGAAAACTGGAAAAATGGCAGTGACTCAAAACTAGAAATTTCTTCCACAGACAGTGTTTCTGGTGTGGCTGTAACGAAAGAATATCACAAAAGGAACTTCCATGTAACAACTTTTCAAGGCAATAATATGCATTCTAGCAATATCTAATATGAAAGCAAACGGGAAATGTTTGTTTTCAAGTAGTTATTTGGGGAATGTATACTAAAAATATAATATATAAATATATAATATTTAAAATAATATATGATTTTATGATATTACTAAAATGAAAAAGCCTATATTGGACTAAATAATAATCCTCTTTGCAAAATGCAGATCAAGTGAATGATCTTTACCATTCTTTGCATTTTACTTCAACACAGGCTTTTTCTTAACAGTGATCTTGTCATTTTTTATCAGTAGACTTTATAAGACTTTATAATCCACCCATAGCAACATTTATCTTGCTCTGTTTTGTTATTGTACCTTGCCCATTGATGTGTATTCTGAACTCAGGTTATGTGGTCTAGCTGAATTATTTTTAACTTCATTTTGATTTCAGGTTTTCAAACTCTGTTGTTTTGCTCAAATTCAATATTCTTGTAACCATGACAACAAGAAGATGTGCATACTCTGTCTTAAATATTATCTACCAAAACCCCCATCAATTTAAATGGAAAGCACTTTGCATGTCAGAACTTCACAGTAGTTCAGATAGACAATTATGAACAAGAAATCAAATGTGTAGTGACTTTGCTGCTGGATGTACTGTAATTACAACTCTGCTTCATAATGTACTTTTATGGCTCAAGTTTCTTCAAAATGAAAAACAGTGCTGCATCTTTATTTATTAAATGCTAATGGATCCCTAACTGAAAGACTTTACAAATCTTTAAAAATTATGCAGAATGCACTAAAGTGCTCTCAGTTTAATCAGTTTGTTTTCATCTTTTTAATTTTAATTTTCCCTGAAATTCAACAGCAAGACATTGGTCTTAATAAAAATACGGGGATAGCAATGAGGACTTTTTATAAAGACTCCAATTCACCTCCAAGTTTTTGTGAGCCAGAACAGTAAACACCATCATAGGCAGTGAAAATCACTCCTTCAGTGTGATCTTCCTACCCAAAGTAAGTCCCTAAATTTAATTAAAAAAACAAAAAAAAACCCAAAAAACCAAAAAACAGCTTTAGGAAGAAATTCTGACATCTAGCCAGTCATTGCAAACAAACTTAATAGCTTTCTTTATGAGCATTGTTTCCTGGGATTCTAAAGAGTACTTAGAGGATGGGTGCACAAAACAAAGGTATGAGAGCAAAGGCTGAAATCCAAACAGCTGTAACTTCCAGAATAGGTCAGAGAGGCCAGTTCTGTTTCTATGGCTAATGTCCAAAGACCTTCAAGAAGAGTTTTGACGGTCATCAAAGTTCAAAATCTCCATGAACAAAAATGCCACCCTGATTTTTCTTTCTTATGTAGGAGTAGTGAAAGAGAGAATAAGTCTTCAGATGAGAACAGCTTTTAAAAAGATTGTCAGACTTTTTTTGAGGTAAAACATATTCTGAGATGAAGAAGGATTTCAATGAAAACTGCAGGGAATTGTCTATATTGAACTTTTAAGGGAAAACACAGGAAAACATGCAGCACTTAAGAGTCTGTTGCATATCAGAAGCCCTGTTTTGGGAACATACAATTCTTCAGCAATGCTTCTAGCTGAATAAACAAACTGCAAGATTTGAACAAGTGTTTGATATTTTTGCTTTCTGATGATGTATTAGAATAGAGGTACTTTTCTTTGTTTCTTTCTTGGATGTCAAATATTCTTCACACAGACTTTGCAATGCGTTATGGGGTTTTTTCCTGATGCATAAGCCAAGAAGCAATTCTAGAAATTGGACTGAAATTCTGTTTGAGTGTAAAGATTGTCTTTATTATCTTGTGATGCTATTTTTGTCTGTAACTAGTTGCAAAACTTTTCATAGTCCAAAACACTTACAAATATATAGGTAAAATGTTTGTAAATGCATGAGGCAGCCTGGTCTGAAATTTAATAGCTGAGACATTTATGTATTTCTTGGGATTTAAGTAGTTATATGTAGTCTTCCTTCTTATCCATATCCATTTGATGTCTAGTAAAAGCAAGCATACTGTAATTTTTCAATTGCAAAAAATAATTTTAATTTAAGTATAAATAACCTCATCTTTCAAATAAACCCATGCTTCAGTAGTAAAGATTAGGAATAAAAAAAAAATCACCTTAAAAAAGTGATATGATTTTAATAGTTATTGCTAATTAAGAAAAAAACCAACAACACAGAAATGGAAGTTATTGAATATGAAGAGACTCACAGACCAAATTGCATTGAAATTAAGCTGGTTTACAGACCCATTGCTTTGGCCACAGATTTTTTGGTTGTAATTTTAGTTAATGGAGGGAAACATTAATAAGAATTTAGGATTTCTTTCAACTTGTGCTTAAATAAAAGGTTAAGTTGTGATCCAGGAGAGTCATCCAGGTTCTCTGAAGTGTATGAGAAGGGTCAGACAACTCTTTTGGATGTGTAGAGAGGGCTAGAGACCATTTAGGCCTTTCCCTGTGAATGAGCTAAATTTTTCTCTTAATGATGATTCTGAGAATAAATGCTTAACTTCAGATTATCTCTTACCATTGTGTTCAAATAATTGACAAAATCTGAAAAATCTCAAGTTTTAACAGACTTTCAAAGTGTTCACTGTGCAGGGAAGTAGCTTACAGACTCCATGGAGGTCTGATCTCTGACCTGTGCTGCTCAACGTATTTATGAATATTATGATTATTTTTAATAATATCTATGACTCTTAACAATGACAAAATTCATTTATGAAACTTGATTAATTGGGATAACAAAACTGATGGCTAATGGAGGTAAACTGCAGATGTTTGCAATATTGATTCACTAGGCAACAGATTGCTGACAAAACTCTAATGTCACACAGGAAAAAAACCCCCTATTTTATTTTTTACTTATTTTTTTGCAGAGATGACTTCTGAGTCAACTATTAGTGTCCAGAGATGAGACTTCAGCTAGGGTGAGATAGGTGAGAAGGAATTTGATAGACAAATTTCAGGAAGAAGATGAATAAGTATTGATTTTCAACTGTCCTTTCCACAGAAAGCAGAATAAAACAAACAAAACTCACAGAATATAGACTCAAAACAATCAGAAGGAGAAATTTCTCACAGGCATGATTACATTACAAAAAATCCCTTTGGTGTGCAGAGCTCAATACAGGTTCAAACCATGTTTATGAATTATAGAGGCAAAAGACATGAGAAAGCACTAAATAAAAACACAGCAGCTAAGGATTAGGGAGCTCTTGAGGCACAGTCTGCTGCATGAGAGGATGTACTAGGAAGTCTCATGTTGTGCTTTCTTGGTTATAATCCTTCTCAGCATCTGCTACTTGTCCAGTGCCAGGAATGAGATACTTTTCTAGATGTTCTGTTATTTCTATTATTTTGGCTACTCTTATGTCTTATTTCCCTACTATGATCATCTAGAGTGTATTTTGAGTCTGGGAAGTTTCCATAGTTTCATTGATATGACTTCTGTGATTTGAAAAATAAATGAAGATTTTTTTTTTTGGCTGAAAAAGCCATTCTTATTTTATTTCTCTTCTTGTTGTTTCACATTAAGTTTTATGTTTCTTACAGAATACTGAGTTTAGAGGATAAAACTGTTGCAAGTTTATTGCTCGAGATATAGTTAGTGACTAGCTGTGGAATGAAGTTTGACTTTCTCATGCTCTCCACATGCAGTGCTTATGCAGGGTTCTGTACATTAGCAGATTTACTGACTTCAGAAAATTGGCTAATGTGTTTATTTTCTTTTAATTAAAATTGGACTATCAGGTTATGTTGTATATACAAATATCCCACATTAGAAGACTTTTTCCTGCAAATAATTTAGAATAAAATTCAAGAAATAAATTATTTGTTTCTTATATAGAACAAGTAATGTATTTTGTGCCTGCTTTGGACAGTACAATACACTTTTTATGTGTTCATGTGATTTTGCCATATTCTCATACACAATAAATAAATAAATTTTAGACATAATTGGAGTCAATTTCAGGTAAGTATTTGTAGGATTATTTTGGATCCAGTCCCTATTACCTGTTTAATCTGTAATACTGTAGTTTATAAATATTATTTCTCAAACTAATAGCAGTGATTAGCATGGATGAAGCAAGAGGATCTGGGTGACGTGGTACCAAATATTCTTTCAATTTTCATCTCATAATGTAATTTTAAATTCAGTTTCAAATTTAATTTCCATTTAATTTCAAGTGAACTAAGTCTCTAACTCTCATTATCTGTCAATTCTGCTTAATCATCATCCTTTATTGTGGAAAATGAATTAACTCCACAAATAATCCCTCAGCATCTCTGGCTTCTAGAGGAATTCTCTCTACTTCTCCGTGTATTGTTCTCCCATCTGTTCATTCACTGCTTTGCACAATAATGTCGCATTTGCAGGAAACGAGTGTAATCCTGCGGTGTGAAATGTATAATAGAATCTACACCAACAAATCCCTGCTGCGGTGCACGGTGTCCTATTTAGAAACAGTGTCAGGCTTTGAGGGAATAAGTGAAGGAATTTTATTGCAATAACTTCTTCTGGGGAGTGCATGGGCAAAACAAAGTCAGTACAAGCCTTCTATCTTAGAATTGTTCATATCTTCTCCCTTCTGGCTCATTGCTCTACCTACTAGGCTGTGTCCATAGTCTCCTATTTACTTTCCTTCTGTGCTCTTGTATTCTAGGTTGCAGAGTCCCTTAGACTCAGATAGAAGGATGAAGAATAGCTTTCCTGTCCCTTCCACCTTTATATAACAGGCTTTGAAGATTAGGTGAACAGGGATTTGAATTTATTTTGATTGCAGATGTATTTGATCCATAGAGGATGAGTGCTGTTGGCCTTGAGCTCTTCCACAGGCTGTTCTGCTGTTCCCTCTCTGTGTATCCATGTGCTTTTTGAAGAGGACCTGACACTGCAACCTCAGTGAATGGAGGTAAACTGTTATGTGGCCATATTTTTTACTGTAAAGGAAGAAATTGATGAGACACATTTTTATATATCTCATCAGCCAGTCTTAAACACTGTTCTTAAAGATTATCAGTCTGCAACCAAAGTCTCTCCAAAGACTGTGCAGGGAACTTAAGTGGTCCTTTAGGTAATTCACTTTGAATCACCTGACTAGTCCAGATACCTATTTTTGGTTCACTGCATCACTTAAGTTGGTTGATTGAAGAAGATGGTCTGACCATCCTCCATAACTCTGTGCTTGCCAACCTCATTACATAGTGAGAGACTGTAACACCTTTATTTAAGTGTTCTATAACCAAAAGAATCACACTATTTACTGGGCAGTTAAACATCTGTAAAAAAGTAAAAAATACTGGTGTTGAGAGGTATCTTAAATTAACTGCTCTTCTAATGCCTTCCCTAGTCACAAAATGGTGTCTCCTGCACATTCCTCTGCTGAATGTCATTGAATTGAAAGTCTGAAGCACTCTATAGGGTTCATGTAATATATGTAAACAGAAATAATAACTTCATTGAATTACTTCGTTCTGGTAACTTGTTTTTAATATTTAGCTCTCAGAGCACAAACTAGTTGGAACAAATGCATGGGCTTGTGTTTTTCTTTTTTCTAAAGCAATGCAGATGATAACATTCTCAAGAAAGAAACAATCTATCTTCTGTTATAATAGTGTTACTATAATCAGAGTCAGTATATTCCATAAACTGACAAAACTGAAAGACTTATGTTCATAAATCATTTACATTTCTACGATACAACAGACTAGTGAGGTTTCCACACTGTAAAATAACTTTTCATCATTTGGAGGCAAGAACTACTTCACATGCTGTGCCATCAGAAAACTCCCTGAAATGGTTCATTTGAGGGTGTGATATGAATAATATGAATCTCAAAACTGCTCTGTCTTCAGTGGATACTCTCTGTCAAAACTGATTATCTGATCCATTTAGTTTACTAATGTATTTAATGTCTCTAGACACATTTATTAACAATTAACACCTCTAAATTATACTCTAGAGAGAATGTTAGAAACATTTTCCACATATATATGGAGAGAAATGTGCTGGGATTTAAAAGAAATGTTAAGAAAATTGCAGTCAAGTGAAAATGACTCTTACTGCATTGCAGATCCTAAGCAACTACTTCATGAAAAACAACAGACTGCAATGAGCAGCACAGAAACAGGCAGCATCCAAACATTAACCAGCACTCTGTTAAATTGGATTTCATAAATGATCCCTGCCTGCTATGTTTTATGTGTTTTACATACAGGACACTATACATCTTCATCAGTTTGGGGATTGCACTGTGCAAATATTCAAAGATCATCCACGGTAACTGTCACAACCCGCTCCTGGGAAGGGGACGGGAGTAACCTAGGTTGTTATTAATCATTCCCTTTGGAGTGGATTAAAGTGAAACGACACTATATAATCGGTGTTTATTTAACAATTCCGTGTAGTGTGACATAGAAAATATCCTTAGTGGGGGTGGGGAAGATGCATGGGGGGAAGAAAGACAGGAGAAGAGTCCAGGACAGCAAGGAAAAAGGAAAAAGAAGAGATGAGAAAAGATGAGAATGAAAAGGTTACATTGTCACCACCTTAGGGATCCAGCGTTGCATCTCAGCAGTACTGCAGGCGGTGGGGGTGAGGAACAGAACCCCCTCAAATTCCCAAAGTCACCCGTCCATTTTTATACCCTCAGCATGCCTTTTGCACCTCCCCCCAAGGCAGGGGGTTGTTTTCCATGAAGCAGTGTTGCCAGCTGGGCTGTGAACCCCCAATATTCACCGGGTTCATGTGGAGGGCAGGGCAACGGCTCTTCTTACTTCTTCAGGGCTCGACACCTTTAGCACTGGAGGAAGGGATGGGCCCAACTGCCCATCAGGGGTATAATGCAAAAGTCAAAAGCCTGCAAAATCTCTTAGAATGCATAAATCATTAACCATTCCAGTCTCTGACAGTAACCCAGTAGACATATGGCATGATTGAGGTAAATCAAATGAGGAATGTAACAGTGAGAGATGCTGGTGTTTGAAGGAAACATACTTAGTTTCTCTAACTGTAAAGAGTATTATGTCCAAATGATGCAAACAATAAGAAGAAAACCTAAAATATTCTAAAGGAAAATATAAAATTGGATGTTTCTTTTATTGAATAGGTTAGGCAGAAAGATATATCTGAGATGTTTCACTAGAATTAGCTGGCCTTTCAACTATGTGAGCTATAATTAAATGAAAAATTCAATCTCACACTCCATAATTATCTGAAGTTGTTTAATAGACATGGAAAAATTCTATTTCTTTTACATTTCAGATAGAAATTTTACACATGTAACCTCAGAATGCAGCTTATTATTCAGTACTAGAAGTTTTTTGTAACATTACCAGTGACAAGTAAGGCCATCAAAGTTACAGTAACAAACCAAAATCTAACTGTGAATGGCTGTTTCTCTTATAGGTGCTTCCAAAACTGTCCATCATTGGATAGCTTGGTGCCTGCAAGCACACTATGGCTGGGGAAAATAAATCCTATTCTGGGGTCAGGATCCAATGAGCCATCTCAACCTACTTGCAGGCCTGACAGAGGACCTGTTCCCAGCCCTTGTTCTTCTTGGGAATCAAGTCCTCCCTGAGCCCAGAGCAGCAAGTGGGGAGTTCTGTGCTCTTGCTCCATCTTCAGCAAATATTAGCTCTGTGTATTATTTATTCTGAACAGCTTCAAGTGACTCAGGTAAGGACCTGGCCTGTATGAGGACAATGTTTGTGGAAAAGACCAGTGGAGCCTAAATGTAAGGATGGTTGGAGAGTGAAAACCAAATCTGATATAGTGTAAAAAAATATCATAGGCCTATAACTGATCAGCAGTGAGAGTTTCTAGTTTATCATTACCAAAGTTGCTCCAGGGTAACTCCCACTGTCCTCCCACTACTTTCATAAGCCATGTGTCTTTGCAAGTTTTGTGTCAAGCCCCATAAAATTGTTTCAGATAGCTTAGGTCACATCAGAAAACAAGGACTGCAGTGCTTGGGATGCAAAATCTCATTTTTGGTGTTTTTCTTGCTTCTAGCAATGTCTATGAATATTATAGAAGTTTTTCTCATGTGGAAAGGGTGAGTAAGAAGCAAAAGCAGAATGTGAGAGGCTGAGAGTTTTCCATCTTTCCAGAGTAAAGGTTGAATGTTGATGTTTCATCCCTCTAATTGAAATGTCAGAGGTACAAGATGCCTCACAGAAATGGCATATCATATCTGGGGAAGTGAATTAAGTCTTATTTTTTGAATAACCACAGAACAAACTGGGCAGGGCAAAGTGTCAGGAGCTGGCAGGTGTGATAGGAAATGAAATAGCCAGAGGGATTGTTTTCCAATACAGTTGTTCTCTGCAAACCGTAGAAATTCACTTGTTTGATTAAACAAAAGACAGATACAACTCACCAGAGCTTCACTGCTATAATTGCCTTTGCTCTGGTATGTTTGAGAGCTTCAGCAAAGACAACTGAAAACAACCGGTGAAAACAATATCCCTGGCTTTGCAAATCTGCCAAAAGAAAACATGCTCAATGAGTCCCCATAAGTCTTCCTGCTCCACCGGGAGAAATTGAACCATTTTACAGCAAGGGACATTGATTCCACACAAATCTGGAACTTGCCAAGGGACAGGCACTGTGAAAATAAATTGAAATAGGGATTTAGATCTTGGCATTCTCGAGGATTAAAGAGAAATATCCATAATAATAACACTTTAGGGTACTGTTGATCTGAGGAAAAGCATAAATGGCTTGTTGAGAGATTGTTACTTGTACAGAATAAATGTTTTGCTTACACTTTGTAAGGTCTCTCCCCCAAAGTGCTGACTCTGTGGAAGAAAGCATCTGTGTTAGCTTTGCCAGTTCAAAACTGACTGGTGCTATAATATTATCAGCAGTAGTTCCTTACAGAAAACAACATTTCTGGTAGTATGATACATTTGTATACAGCTGCCAATCAATCCCTAACCAAAGAAAAATCCTCCTGTCATGATTTTAAAGGGAATTTACACATGAGTAGCAGCTGATAGAAGCCAGATACATTTCAGAAACCTTTATATGGAGAGTCCAAGTCCCAAACAGGCCTTCATATACTCATGAGTTCATCATCATCACCTACATTGCTGGCTGTCAACCTGTTTCAAACATGGTAATTATTCTTTCTAACTCTAGATAGTCTGTATCTGGAAAAGTCATCTGTTCTCTCTTGATAATCAAGGCACAAGCATTTTACTTATCTGCAATGAGATAGCTATGCCCTAAGACATTGTTTATTGATGACTATAACAATTTTCCAACTCAGAGTAGTTCAATGATTGTGCATCTCTATAGGTACATATAGCTTAAGTGCAAATGTATGGTACAACTGAGTACCTTTTAAACCACAGAATAAATCCAATTCCATCTGTAACAAAGTCTCAGAGAACATAAAAAGGTGAGCCTCTCTGAAATGACACCAAGGGCCGCCCCTATGTCAGACACAGTCAGCTCCAGCTGGATCCTCCCATGGAGTGCCATGCTGGAGCTGGTATCCATACTGCAACCCATGGAGGACCTCACACTGGAGCGAGAGAATATTCCCTGGAGGAAGTTGCATCTCTTGGAGGGACAATGCAGAAGCAGGCTCCTGGCAGAGCTGTAGCCTATGCAAAAGAGCCTACACAGGAACAGGTTTCCTGGCAGGACCTGTGGCCCATTGGAACCCTGGCTTGGCGTGGTCTGTTCCTGATGGACTGGCTCCCATAGAAAGGATTGATGCTGGAGCAGTTCTTGAAGAACTGAAACCCATGGGAGGTACCCACTTCAGAGAAGTTTGCTAAGAACTGTAGCTTGTGGTTGGACATGAAAATGGAACAGGGGAAAAGTGTGAGAAGGAAGAAGAAACAGCAGACATGAAGTGTTATAGACTGCCCACAACCCCCCTTTCCCAGTCCTGTTTTCTGCTTAGAGGGAAAAGATTAGAAGAATTAAGAGAGAAGTCTGGGAAGGAAGAATTGTGAGGGGAAGTTTTTTTAGCTTAATTTTAGTTTTCAGTTTTAGCCCAAAATCTAGAATGCAAGTGTGATGTCGAAGGTGTATAGTGACTACTGCTTATAGTTATCATAGATCTTTTCACAGGATGTCTGTAATGTTATGCTCATTTGTAAGGCAGAAATTGAGATTAATTATGGAAAGGTAACTGCATGAGCAGGTCCAGGAGTGAGACTCAAATATCCTTGGTTTTATCTTCTTTTAAAATATGGTCACACATAGTGGAAAACATTAATGCTATAAAAAATTGCAGTAAAAGTTATTCACCAATATTGTAAACAGGGTACCTTCAGTCTAAACCACTGTAATATTAGATTGTATTAGCATGGTTAAAAACACACTGTACACTAAACCTGGCAGGCAGGAATAGGATCCAGCCTAGAACATGAAAAGCAGAGAGATATGGAAATGATTTTAGTTTCCTTATTGACAGACACCAGTTCATTCACCCTCATCAAAAACAATGGGAGAAGCACAAAGAAATGATGAGTCATTTTATCATGAAGTTTTTGCAGGCAGAACCTGCCCTTGTTCAGCACAGCTCTCAGCCCTCACACAACATGAGCATACTGCAGTGCAGGTCTGGTGGTTCTGCACGCCATTACGCATATCAGAAAACTAAATCAAGGTGAGTTTAAAGTGGGAACAAATAATTCAAAATATTCAGAAGGAAAACATCTATTTTTATTTATTTTTCATGAGCCGTTTCAAAGAGAACTTTCAGCTGCTTAACTTAGGTGCTTATTTGTACCATTAGAGCCAGAAACAAGCTCCAGGAGGGGTAAGAAAGCCCCAGTGTAGATTTACAAGGCACCTTTTGAACTGAAAGTAGTCGTGTTTTTCCTTCCTGCAGATCTAGAAGTACAGAAGCAAGTCAGACAATAACATGTTACACTGAGTTAGGTCCTTTGCAGTCCTCAGCAATCCTAATTAGAATCTCTGTAAGATTTAATGTGTATTTAGCTTTTTGCAATGCCCTTAAATCAGCCCTTTACTTATTTCGACCAATACACATTAAAAATGAAGTTGAGGAATTTTTTATTTTGTTTTGTTTTTTCCTCCACAGGGATGACTACCTTTGGCCAGGAAATGGTGCTTCTTTTTTTGAAAATAGAACATATTACAGCAATTAATCAGTTACTGTAAGCCTTCTATGATAGAGTGATTCAGTTTAGAATAAAATTCCCTGATTCTACAGTCACTTCCATTTTTTTCCTATTGAGGTCAGATGTACAACATTGAATACAATAACTGCAAGAATAGAATTATTAAGCAATTAAAATAATGTGTCTGCTTAAAAGTTTCATCCAAAAGTGAAGTGGTTTGACACACACAACACTGGAGGAAATGCATTAAGTTTTTGAGATATCAGTGCTGTAAAGTAACATGAAGTTAGTTACCTGTAACAATAGCCTCTTTTCTGTTCCTTTCAAGATGAGCTCTTAATAACGGTACAACAAGAACTTGCCATAGAAGGCAACCTAAAGAAAGTATATCTTTTGTGCCCTTTAAGGTTCCTTTACATTAATGTCATTATAAACTTGAAAACCAGACATAAACATTGAGAGAAACAGCACATTCCTCATGCTCTTTTACTTTAAAGACTTCTTTTGATCTCTTTGTCTAAGCCTTGATAGCTTCCCCACAGAACAGATCATTGTATAACATGCTCAACATTCAAAATTAATAAATTAGTGTGAAAGATAAGCCACTGGCATCAAACATGTCTATGGCTTTGATGCTGGATTTGTGTTGCTAAGACCCTTGTTGGAGTTTTTTTTTTTTTAATTAGAACTTGCTCTTTTTCCATGGAGACAAATATCTTCATCCTCCAAATGTGAAATGCTGGAAAACTTTGGAGAGGCTTGAATCCCAAAATGATATCTAGGATGTTAGTTGTGCTTTGCTCACTTCTGCCTCTCTGGCTGATTTACTGTCTAGTTGATAAACTGATAGACATGATCAGAGATCTGCCTTTCAGACCTACCTCTATATTCAAGTGGGTGGACTGTGTATCCTCTTTGCAATGTTTAGATCTCAGTTTCATCTACACAGCACATCCTCAATCACTGGACCAACTAAACACAGATTTTAACTGTGGAAATGAGGAATTCCTGCTCATCTACATGACAACTAATCTCAGTTGCATGAATATTTGCAGGGAATGACCAAGGATTTGAAGAAAACCACTGCAATTTACACTTAATCAGAAATGAAGGGGATATCTTTGTTTTAATCCAAATACTAACACTGTGGAAGGGTCAATCTTGAAACACTATCCTTGTAGATAGATCAAATTTAAGCTGTATTACCTAAATTTTTGCAAAACATAATCCTTCACATGCATAAATATTAATAGGTTTAACTCATAACAAAGGATGAATGTATTCAATCCCTATAATTTCTCTTTTTTTTATTTTTCTTTTTTTTTTTTTTTAATGGTAATATACTCCTCAAAATTGCACTGAAAGATCCTCTTATTCTGTAACACTTTGGATACAGGTTTTCTCACTTAACCTAGGTTGATTAATAGCAGCTGACCAATGAGACTCTCTCTAAGAGCAACAGCAAGAGATGGGACCAGTTTTAAAAATGTGTGTCAGAATAACTGGAAGAAGTTACTGTGTAGAGACTTAATTGACTACAGAGGGGTGACTTGTAAAAGCTGAGATATCCTGGGATTTACAAAGCAACCACATGTGACCACAGTATCTGAAAGCATTAAACCAGTCAAACCATGATGTTCTAAGACACTCAAAAGATATTAGATATCTATATTTAAGCAACTGAACTGAGTCCTATTTCTGCATTTCTGCACACTCTGTCAGTGGGTCCCAGATGATGCTATTTGTTGAAATGTTTAAATTTCTACAGTTAGAAAAAACTAATTCCATCTCTTACATCGCCCTAAATCTGTCTTACTCACTCTCAAAACGAGGGAAAATAAAATTTTTAACACTTCTTGCTCTTAATAAAAAGTCAAAATTAACCTCTGAACACTTTGTAAAACAAGTGTTGCTTCACAAGTGGTACCTACCTGCTAAATGTCACAGAACCATTTACTGTAATCATAAGAAACATTTCTGTCTTCTATATTCTCAAAATAACTTTTTTTTTTTATTAAGACTCACTTCTTTGACTATAAGAATTAAAAATATCGTACTACATACTATAGCTATAATATTGGCTGTGAGAAAAGTATGATTGTCATCTCACAGGTTCCAACAAATTTTTAACTTCCCATATAATGTTGCTTTAGAGCTTCACTATTGCTCACCCATGGGTCATGGAGTTGTTGCTCCAGGACAGCTTTGTCTTCTGAGAAGATGGCAAAATTCACTCAAAGTAAATAAAAAATGAACATTCTTTCACAATCATATGATAAGTGGGGGGAAAGTTGAACATATTTTTGAATAAATTGTAAACCAATAGGAGAAAAACATATATGCACAATATAAAAGGGGATATACATATATAAGCTGTACTTGAACTGAACAGCAAAGCAAAAAGTTTTAACATGTTTAAAGTTACAGTTTTTGCAGAATGGTTTAACAGTGTATTGTATCCCTTTAGATGTATTTATATGATGCAGGTAACTACAAGTCAGCATTCACAAACACAGACTAGCACTAATGGGCTGATTTGGCACTGGTAACCACATTGAAATTGAAAACTGAATGATTAGATCATCTCAAGGAGGTTTTGACCTGACCAGTGTGCAGTGTGTTTATAAACTGATTAATTGCTAAAACATTACTAATTTTACAACCTAAAATTTAGTTGCCATTAATGCTTTCTACCACAACAGAATATGCTATTTATGATTTAAATGACTATCTTGAATATCACTAAAATAAGAATTTTGAAGAGGAAATCTTTGCTCCTTAAGTAAGATGAGAGGTTTCCTGCTACCACAATGTCACTTGGGCAGAACCTCAGGAGAGCTGAGTTTGTGCTGTGCAGCCCCTTGCAAGGATGGGCAATTAAAATAAGGTGTCTCTTAAGCTGTCAGCCTGATTTCTCTGTAGCTCGTGGGAGAGAAAGGCATCTTCAGTGAGTAGCTGATCCATCTATCTTGAGAAGTCTGTCATCAGATGACAAGAATTGTCTCTCAGGAGATTTTGTCTGTTCATTGAGTCAGAACAGCTAATTGCCTAAGACCTGGTGATTAGAGGAAGGACACTTTTCCATACTGAAAATCACTGAATGCCACTGGGAGTGTTGTGCTGCCAACAAGACAAAGTCATGGTCTAAGAGAAGGTAACAAAAAATTCAGTGGTAAGGTCTGGACACTCTTGTCTGACCTAATTAAGGCTAACACATTAGTTGCCATGAAAAAGCTTTTATCAGCCCACAGGTACCACTCACCTATTCTTGGCCAAATTTATGCTATTGAAAATATCAGTGAGTGATGAATGCAGTTAAAACCTGACCTTTCAAGATGACTGTCTTACATTATCCCATGAAACAGCTTCTCAAATGTTAATAGGATTAAATATTCTGGAATCCTCTTTGAAAAATTTTTGGTAATGATCTGGTAAACAGCTACTTATAGAAAAGATTGTCTTATCTTCATTGAGTTCCATAAAATAACCCACATTAAACTTCTTTTTTTTTATTTTCAAAGTATTTAACACAATTTAATTATTTTTTCCTATTTTCACTTAGGCTTTTACAACATGAACAATTACATCGCAAAATGAGGAAGGAGAATTGAAATAATTAAATTAAATTACTGCCTTTTTCAATATCGCTTTTCCTGTAATTTTTAAATCCAATTTTGTAAATAGCTTTTGCTTATCTGAAATGATAATTTTCCAGGCATCTTTGTTGAAAATATTGATGGCTGTNTGCAAGGCCTAGAAAATTGTAGAAGAACATTTTGTGATAGATTGATGGTGGAGGGAACAACAGAAATGCAAAATATTGCAATCATTAGTTTATATAACACTCTTAGTTAATATAATTATGAGATAACCCTTACGGGATTAATTAGAGCTGAAATGAACGTTAAGGTAAGTGACAGAATGTGAGTTACTCAATGACAGAGCTGGTCAAATAGCACCCAATGAATAATATATATGACTTGAACTCTCTTGAATGCATAATGCAGGGAATATTCTATTGAATTATTTATCCTGTCAGAAAACAGGTACATGTGCCAAATCTGCAGCAGTGCTCTGAAAGGATTCAGACTCCTGGGGAACAGGGTGATTTCTCACTTGAAAACCAGTGAGCTGCCTATCAAGAGGTTGATGTACTGAGGTGTTTTAGGAAGGAAAGTCTCATATAAGCACCATAGGAGATAAAACCTGAGAGTAAGGACCTAAGAGATAATATAAAGCCGGGTCTTCTCCATACATTAGAATGTGTACTTGGGATAGAGGCCATATAACCTAATGATGCCTTCAAGTATCCGAGGAAAGGATTCTGCAGTAAGATCTGCTTCAATATTGGAGCATGAAAAACATATATAAATCTGACTTCATTTTATTATGTAAACAAAGACATCTGACCCTCTTTAAAAAAATGTAAAATTATGTTGAAAATTTTAGAAAAATACACTGATATTTAGGTCACTTCAAATGCTGATGAAATTTGGATGCTTCAATTCTCTAACATTTCAAAATAAATTTTTATTTCCCAAATTAGCATTAGTGTCCATTAGGTATGCAAATAATGGCATGATCCCTTGAAATCCCAGTTCCGCAGTGAATTAGGCACTGTTGAATGTTTGGTTCCTATTGCAGATGTTTGAAAGATAATGAGATTTGGGGGCTACAGATCCCATTCAGAAACTCCCCCTGCTATGCAGTTTTAGCTTACTTCCTAGCACACACATCCCTCCTACACAGGAAAATCTGAAAAGATATTTAATGATCAAAAGCATAATCACTTTGCTCTACTACGACTGATTGTAAGACACCAAGTAATGTCTGTGTAAACTGCTTCAAGGTTTGGTCTATCAAGTTAAGTCCAAATATGGTTCAGCAACTAAAAAAGCAAAAGCTATGTCACATTGGCCTGAGAAGGATGGCAGGAAAGACATTGTTCTTGCAGAGCAAGTTAACAAAGGCTAATTAAATATTACCTCCTGCATGGAAAACTAAGTTTCCATTAAACACAGCTTCTCACAGGCAAAAACATTATCAGCACTTGGAATTATTTATAGTTGTTTGCATAGGTAAAAATAATCACAGGCCAAGAAAGGTTATCATTCATCAGAACCTCCTGAGAACTGAAGAAGTCTGACTTAAAATTCTGGATGTTAATTACATTTTACAACAATTAAGGGAAAATTTAAATACAGCTGCTCCAGATTCACTCTGCTTCCACTGCATCTAAAGTCAGCTTACTGAGGGATGCATTTCTGTGGTATCTTTGCATTATTAATCTCATTGCAGAAAGGTATGGGTTTGATTTGTACTGTAAATACAATCCTCCAAACTAAATAAAATGACCAAAAGAAATATCGCCGATGATTCCTGAGACAGCAATCACATCACAAATAAATAATTTGATTTACAGCCAGTATGGTGTTGAGAAATCAAAAACACTTGGGTTGTGCTGTTGGTGCTGGAATAGCTTTTGGTATGTTTGGTAGAATTCACTTCAAAATCCACAATGAAAATATTTCTACAGCCCCTCTTGGAAAGCCTTCCTTCAGTTATGTTTTCCTCCTCACATTGTCTTCCCAATAGCTGTAGAGAAAGCTGATAAACTTCAAAATGACCCCATCATTCTTACCTAACCATTACGCAGTTACATTTTTAATAGCTGAAACAGTATTCTTATTGATTTTAGGGTTTCTTTGGATTTAGATTTGCCACTGGAGGACTGTAGAAAGACGATAGAGTTTGCAAAGTGCTGCAAAACTTCCCTTTATGACAGTTGTTTTACTTTTCCATCATACCTTCTCTGTGGGTGTGTGTATAGTGAAAAACAAAAACAAAAACAAAATCAAACCTATAAGAAATTGCTTCTACTTTCTGCCTAATAATTTACTGCTTCCAGGACTCTGAAGCAGTTTAAAACCCCCTTAAATTTACATTATGTGACAGATATGAGTTTAAGGCTCACATTTCAGTGTCTGAGGGATTGTTATAGCTTTGCAAAGGGAAGGTTTTTTGGCTTTCCAAAATAAAAAGCAGATCAACTACTTCAGCTCTGGTGAGAGGGCTTTCTCAGAACAGCATTTGGGTTTGCCTCCCAAATGGAAGCCAATCGTGTTATTCCCAGAGGTGCCTGATGCAACACAAAAAATAGACTTAGAACCTGAACTGACAAATGGAATCTGGAAAACTCCTATACCCTCTGCAGTGGAGGGTCCTACAATCCAGTCCTTGTAGGATTTATCTTTGTGGTATGTTTTGTTGAGTTTATGCAGCAGTTCTCATTCATCCACTACTGAGAAAAGGAGCTGACATAGTGGAGATGTGGAGAGTTTCAGTAAATCCCTGAGAGGGTGCTAGGTTATGGTTCAATGATTTCATTTTTGTTGAGGCAAGATAGGGTTGGAATTCATGGAATGATACTTTAGCTGAATTAGTTGCCCCTGTAAATACCCTTACTGGACATAGTTTAATAGTGTGACTTTAAACTGACATGCCCTCATACCTGATGCTTTTTAATACTGTCAGGTTAGATATACACCAAAATACTAATGGATAAAATCTTGTACAGGATAAATACTAGGAAATAAATTAGAGAGAGTGAAATAAATATTTCAAGGCAACTTTTTTTTTTTTTTTAACCATGGTTCTGAAAGATCTTGTTGATATCAGAGGAAGCTGTTAATATAGGGTGTCTCAGGATTTTTAAACAATCAGCTTGAAAAAAGTCTCTTGGAAACGTTATTTCAAGCTGTTTCACACTCCACAAATGTCCCAGTTTTTATCCTAGTATCACAGAGAACAAAATGGGAATTGAGATTGTTGTGAGTGTGATGGAAAGAATTAGGGGACAATGACAATTTGTTGACGAATTTATATTTTGAGAAGAAATTAAAACATGAATATAATTAGAACACTGTAGTCTTTCCTTAAACTAACTGTAAGCTGAATTTGTTTGCCTAGCATATAAAGGTTTCCATTAGGATTTTGTACAACAAACTGGATTCAGCTGCTCAACCTGTCACACCAGTGCTTTCCCCACTGAAGTCCATGCCTGTCTGCAGTAGCCACAAGCTCAGCTTCTGAAGCAGGCATGGATATAGCATGTGCTACCTGTCTGGTGATGAATCCTCAATGGTGCAACGTCTCAAGGCTCTCCCTGTCTCAACAAGTCCATGTAGAAATGAGGCATGCTTTTATTCTGCATTAATTCCAGGCAAAGAAAGGCAAGGGCAGAATAACATTTTTATGACTTGACTAATCATCTTTGATGCAGAAAATATTTGTTACAGAAGGGTATCCTTAATGAAAAGTTTAAGGAAATTATTTATTTCTTCATGTTTTTTGAAAAAAAAAAAAAAGGAAGCAGAATGCCTCCAGTAAATGTTAAAATGAAATGTCATTTGAGTTGAGGATGTTACTCACATTTGTTTTTTATTTTAATTATGGCTCTCTCTCT